>OX103972.1:22719788-23205160 GCA_944470395.2 Schistosoma turkestanicum | reverse complement strand
ATGCACATATACGTATCGTTCCGTTGGCCTTCTTGATAACGACTATAGGTGCTGCCCAACTGGAGTAAGAAACGGGAGTAATAACTCCTTGTCGTTGAAGGCGATCCAGCTCTTCATCTACTGTTGCTAATGTAGCATACGGTACAGGTCTCTTTGGACGAAAAGCAGGCTTAGCCCCATGTTTCAACCGAAGTGTTGCTTTCATAGCAGTGCACCGACCTAATCCAGGTTCAAAAATGGTTGAAAACTCTGTCATCAGCTTCTTCGTATACGCTTCTGGGTCATGTCGTTGTGATACCAGGTTGCATATGGTATTTAGCGGGACATCAGCCAATTTTAGCTGGTCGAACCAATCTAAACCAAGTAAATTTAGATCAGCTGGCGTTATATAGCATACCCCAGTAAACGACGAATCTCGGAAAGCAACTTTACATTCCAATTGTCCTAACAGACGAAGATAATTACCACACGCTGTGCGAGGCTTTTGTGTTGTGTGCTGCAGGCTTGGGCTGCCCAACTTGGTCCAATTTTTGCGTGAGAGGATAGTGACATCAGATGCAGTATCTATTTGCATTCTACACAAATAACCGTTAATATTAATAGTAATAAATTTCCTCTCACCTGGTGATGAACTTTGGCAGGAAGATATTAGGCTCAATGCATTGGTACTGGATCTAGGAACAGGCTTCTTAGCACTTCTGGATCGCTTTGGCTTTTTCTGTAGGCAAAAGCCATCTTTATGACCGATGACTTTACACTTCCTGCATCTATGCTGCCTAAATGGGCAGTTCCGTACATAGTGCCATGAACCGCAGTGCCAGCAAGCAGAAGGTGGATTCATTTTGGGTTTTTGGGCCGAATTGGAATTTCTCTTTTCACTAATGGAATGCACGTATGATGAGAGGCCCTTGTTTTCGACCATGGAGGTATCATGCTTCAAGTTTACTAATCTCTGGCACTCTGCAGTTATTTCTTGAAGCGAGATGTTTGGGCACTGTTCAATTTTACTTAGGATTCTGGTTCTTATATCAGCATCGTCGGGAGATTGTAAGCTGCACACAAACACAAGGCACTTAAACTGATCTTCCGTCATTGATGATAATTTAAATCGTTCGCATTCACGATTTACTAAGCCAGCATGCTTTACCCAGTCATCTTCATTTGACTTGATTATTTTGAGGCATTGATAACGAATATTAAAGAGAGATGACTGTTCAGAGAAGATTTGCGACAGCGTATCAATTGTAGCATCAAAAGAGAAATCTCGTGGGTTCTTTGGGAGGATGAAATTACTGTAACGTTCGTGTTCGATTGTGCCGAGCTTTCTCAAAAGGATTCTGACTTTGGTGGCGTCATCAAGATTGTTGAGGTCGACCTTGAACAAATCCTCATACTTCTTAAACCAAGACTCGAAAGTCACAGCAGCAAGGCCATCAAAATGAAATTCATGAATGGAATTAACTATCGAGTCTGTATGCGGATTATATGAATCATCGGCAAAACCTCTGTGATTCAAATTCATTTGTTTCATTAACAGCTCCAACATACGTTCCTGGAACTGTTCATATCGTCTACCTTGACGTTCCAGTAAAGATTCTAACTGTTCAAGATTAATTGACATTGTGAATTGTGAGCCCCGTCGCCACTGATATGTTTTGTGGATATGGTTTTTACCCCGTCGCCACTGATATGTTCGGCACTTAGTAGTATGCTTGATGCTATTACGAGTTTACCTTAGTCGATAAACGCGAACGATACTTTTACCAGCTTCCAGGAAGGCTACCTTGAATCCAAACGGTAAAACAGAAGTCTTGGCAAGCGTAGAAAGTATATTCTACAAGCACCCAGCAATCCAGTACAATCAAGCATACAACTCTCGTTTATTTATACAACATAACAACGTCCTTGAGACAGTTAAGAAAATAGCATACTAAAATACACTGTGGCCAATCACAGCCATTGATTTTCCTGGTGGGAGTTGAAATCTCAAGGTCATTTGATCAGCCCCTGCTGGCGAACGTGAAAACCGAAATACGGCATTATCAAGCGAATTTTGAGGATCTAACATCCCCAACAGTTACACCAACCGGCTTCTTGCTAGGACACGCATCAAGAGGCTTTACATCGTTACGGTCACATACTCGTCCTTCATCAGCGTATGCTTTCGTGATATAATTGACAAATCTCTTATCTTCCGAGCGTGCTTTAGGTAGAAACGAAAAATCCGAATGTCTCGCACGCAGACCACTAGTAGCTTCCGTATTATTTCCTGTTTTAGCCTGATAAGCTAATCTTCCAAACCTACTACTAGCTATCTTAGCACGAGACATAATAAATTCCGTCAATTCATTGAAACTAGGCTCTCTCTCCTCTTCGTCCCACTTGATTACTAGTTCTGCCCACTGGGCTTGCATTCGACGAGGTAAGAGACTGACTATTCGTTCTAAAGTATCCATGGAATTAAGTTCCGTTGTGCAATTGAGCTGTTCTAAAGTTAAAGCAGCATTCTGCATTTTAATAGCCAAGTTCGTCAATGATTCAGGATCATTAAATTCTACTTTCCCAGTTCTAAATAAGTCCTCTAAGGTTTCTCGAGCTATTACATGCGACTGTCCAAAGAGCTGTTTTAGAATGGCCTTAGCTCTCTTATATCCTGATTGTGGATCCATAATAATACAGCCTTCAATCGCATTTTTTGCTTTTCCCTTACAATAATGAATTAAATACAATAAACGCACTTGATCATCCTTTATTCGAGGTTCTATAAACGTCTCTATTTGTCGTATGAACCTAAAATAGTCGCGAGACCTTCCATCAAAAAATGAGAGTTCAACCTTAGGTAGTTCTAAACCCTCTATCGATGACTTACAATAATAAATATCAGACATAGCATGTGGGTTACCCATAAAAAAGTTATCATTAACGACTTGCCTAGAGCCCTGTGATCCGTCGAGCTCTTCCACCGTCCTCATGTGTGATTTTTTTCGGTTTGACATCATAAATAAAGTTCAGTAGAAAAGGTAACAGATACAAAATAGAGTAATTCCACAGTTCAGTGCAAAATTACGATGAATAATCCAACTTCTTCCTCCAAGGAAGTCTAGTGTGATAAACGATTAAAATTCCAAATGTTTCTTTATAATTCTTAATAATCCGAATAGTTCCAAAATATATACGTTCAGATGAATATTTCCAAAGTATAATCCACGAAAGAAGAAATTCCAGACTGTAGATTTTATTTCGACAGTGGCTGTCCCAATTGTTTCCAATAGAAACACTCCTGTACGCCTTTCCTAGTTCCGGGTCCCAACCAATGCAAAAAAGGACAAAATTCTAGGAGAAAACGTCTCTGTATTATTAGAAAATGGAAATACAAAGCCTTACGGAATTTGTGTTTCTTCCAGGGTTAAGTTACTCCGCAGAGTATCCAACACAATAGCCGATAAGTGACACTAAGTCCAGCAGCCACCGCGTCCGTCCAAAAATGTGGCGGTAGCCATATTATATCAAATTTAAACAATATATGCACAGTTCAGAAGCAAACACAAAAACTTCAATATAAGTACAAATATAGAAAGAATAACAATATACAATGATAAAATCTCAAATTGGAATCAAATAAAATACCAAAAGTGTCAAGAGAAAAGTCCATCATGTCATAGCAAAAATATGTAAACATGGAGGGATTTTCCAAAAAACAAAACATTCAAAAAGAATTCTACACATTCTTTTCAGAACGATGTGATTTCTGGACATCGCAGCTATCACATTACGAGCCCGGAGATCAGTTAGCTGGAATGCAACGAATAATTATTAAAAAATTTAGATGCTATTAAAAATCGGAACATTTCTAAACCACGTTGATAATTTTAGAAGTTAATTAGTTGGTAGTGAAGATTGTATGAGAGGAAAGAAGAGCAAGCAAAGAAGTGGAGACAAGTATAATAAACGAGATCTCACAAAATGACAGCAATAAAAACTATCACGTTTTTAGACATGCGTCAGGCACATATACTCCATTACTGAAATGATAAGTCGTATGTGAGTACGTTTTTATCAAGTCTCCTCTTACTGGTATCCAATGAGAAGGCTGTTGTCACATCAGCTTTGAGAGCATTCCACGTTTTAACAATCAGTAATGAGAAGAATTGAGAACGTACGCACGTACCGACTAACTGACGTGCACTTTCTTGCCTGTTACCAGGAAGACGTCGTGGTGATGCCTCTTCAAAAGCTCGCGATAAAATGATCTCTCGCCATTAGCGCTCCTTTCTCCCAGTCCATGAAGTCCCATGATAGCTCCACATTCAGTGTTGTCCATGGCAACATTAGCACTGATGGTCGTTCTCGACTTTTTATTGATAAAGATATGGTCGATTTGGTTCTGAGTAGTGTGGTCCGGTGAAATCCATGTGGCTTTATGTATGCGTTTGTACAAGAATATTGTGCCGCCTACGACCATTTTTTTGAAGGCACATCGTTTTTGCACATCTCTCACCATTTTCGTTCCTTTCTCCCAGTCCATGTCGTCCCATGATGTCTTCATATCCAGTGTTGTCCATGCCAACTTTTGCATTCAGGTCTCCCATAAGAATCGTCAGATACTTTGATGAGCATTTCTTGACGATTGACTGATGCCTTTCGTAGAACTGATCTTTATCGTCCTCATTGTAGTCATTGGTAGATGCATAGCATTGGATGACGTTCATTGCAATGTGCTCTTTCTTTGTTTTGAAGGATGGTTTGATGATCCTGGGTCCATGCGATTCCCATCCTGTTAGTGTCTTTCGTGCTTGTTTGGACAGCATCAGTGCAACTCCTTGTGTATGTGAAGCACTTTCCTCTTCATGACCAGAGTATGATGGGAGTTCCCCTGAAGCTAATCTCAGTTGTCCTGCCTGTGTCCGATGCGTTTCACTGACGCCGAGCAGCTCAAGGTTGCATCTTTTCGTTTCTGCAGCAACTTGAAATAGTCTTCCAGTCCCCACAATGTACGAACATTCCATGTCGGATGGGGTCGTCAACCCCATGCCCAACCCTCATTCTTTATCCGAGCTTGGGACCGGCAGTAGCATCGAACTGTCTAGATGCGAAGTTATATTCGACAATAGTTTTCCAAACTATCAATTCAAAATATGTCCAGGTTTAAAGGAAAGTACGTCTTTAAACGTCTTAGCATATGAATTCAAGATTAGTTTAATAATTCTGTGAAATTGTAAATATCACATACAGAAATGACTGATTTGTCGCATTTCATCGGGTAAAAGAATTCATACCGATTTCACTACATGTTTTAAACCCATAGATTATCATTCTGAATCAGAAACTTCATGAATTCTGATTCTCATGACAGACGTCTGAAGGGAGTTTAAAGAGTTCGGTCACAGAAATTTCTGTACTGCCTTCCGTCATAAGCGTCCTTCAGAACTTAGGAGGAAGAACATGAGTATCATTCCGAAAATAGGTCTTGTTGATTGAGCAGTTCGATGTAAATGGATTTCTACGGTGGCAGTTCCAATGGGTTCCAATAGATGCACTCCTGTACTTGTTTCTCATAATCCCAGGTCCAAACAAATCAAAAAAGGACAAAAATTCTAGGAGAAAGCGGTCTTATTTAATAAAAACATGGAAATACAAAGCATTAGCTGGAATTAATGCTCCTTCCAGGATACAATTACTCCGAAGAGTATCAGAAACAACGATAGATAAGTGACGTTAAGTCCAGCGGCTACTGTATCAATCCAAATATGGCTGTAGCCATATTAAAGATCAAATTTAAACAACATATATACAGATCAGAAGCAAACACAAAAACTTCAATATAAGTACAAAATATAGAAATAATAACAATATACAATGATAAAATCTCAAATTGGAATCAAATAAAATACCAAAAATGTCAACAGAAAAAGTCCGTCATGTCATAACAAAAATATGTAAACATGGAGGGATTTTCCAAAACACAAAACATTCAAGAAGGATTCTACACCGTACAATCATGTAAGAAGTGGATAAGTGACATCTGTGTCAACATCCAAAATCGAATTGCAGCTAGTTTATAGCCAACCGTAAAATTAGTTAATAGTTCATGGGTAGAAATTAAAATGAACATAATGCCGTCTAGGAACACGTTTGAAGGTACATGGATATGCGAACCTCTCAATGCGTTGGCATCTTTCTCCCACTGCATTTCGTCCTATGGTATCTTCATTTACTGTATGGTCCATTCCAACCTCAGCATTTACGTCTCCTATTAAATCGGTCAGATCTTTTTCTGAGCAGATAGGACACACGCTTCATGACTTTCGAGGCGACGTGGATTTCATCACGACGCGTCACATCACGTTTGATTGAGGACGTCCCAACTGCCAGGTCACAGTTTAAATGATTTGAAATATTTGTTCTGCTTAGTGTTTGTTCAGCGATTTGAGTGATATTCTATGGGATAGGGTCGTTGACGCTGTGTGTCTATCTCCTCCTTTATACGACCATGTGACCTGTAGTAACCGAAGTCGTACTTCCAACAGAGTTTGATGTCATCTACAAAACTTCTCTCCTATTTCATTGAAGATGTTTCATATTTCAGCAAATGTTTGGCAAACTTTTATATTTTATCCATTTTAGTGGATTGGAATGCTTTAGTAGGATGTGTTAATACTTGTATCCAAATAATTAGTTTTGATTTTATCATAAAGCAAGAGTTTTCTTAATGATCATCATTATGATCAGTATTATGTTTATTCAATGACTACTATTATAAAATAATAATTAAATTCTTTTGATTGAGTGTTACTCAGTATTGATATTATTTTAGGTAAATGAGATGTGAAATAATGTAACTCATTATTATATTTTGTTATTTATTTGGTCACATATTTTTAATCTATTATCTACTTGACCTCAGCTGATGTTTTTTGTACTCTGATTTTCAATGCGTGTTTGTTTTTGTAAAGTTAAAAGTTTTTATATACCTATAGTCATGGCCATCGCCAGCCTACAATAATAATCTTTGGATCATGTGGCTAAATTGGATGTGCAAACAGCATAAGGTTGCTTAGTTTTTAGGTACATTTTTGCACAACTCATTCTATGTCGTTCTACAATCTGCACAATTGTCTAATTTAGTCTTTGGTGTTGACCTTCCAACTACCTTACTAAAGAGCTCTGTAGTTACATAATGGCAGTTTTTTAACATTAATAATAAACGCATAGAAGCTTGAAAAGGTGTTTGTAATGTGTTACAAATTTGTTATCTTGCAGATTAGCGTCATATTAAAGCGTCCGTCAAACTTAATGTTCCACCTACAATCAAGGTTTCGAAAGTTCATGTGGCAGTTTTCGTAGGTTTCGCACTATGTTATACTGGATAACATTTTCTTTGTTACCTGAAATTCATAAAATAGTGAGTTAGATAACGAGGCTTCGACCATTATTTCTTTAGGGAAAACACGCCATATTGCTCTTCGCTTTTTTAATTCGTATGCGAATTGACTTATTTTGTAAAATAAGTCAACCGGAATATATAAAATTTGTTAACTAGACTTATATTTCTAGAAATGATCTCATAGTCCTAGTTTTATTCTTTGGGCTTCCCTTTCCAGTTCTGTCCAATTTTCGTTCATTCCTGTCATATCTTTCTCTCTTTCTCAACCTAATGCTTTCCTTGCCCTTCCTCTTTTCCTTTTAACTCGAAGGTTCCAAGAGAGAGTCTTGTAAAGCAGCCGGGTGCTTTTCACGGTGTGTCCTATCCACTTTCACCGCTTCTTCCTGATTTCCTCCTCCGCTGGAACCTGGTTTGTTCGTTCCATTAGTAAGTTGTTTCTGATGGTGTCTGGCCAACGGATCCGAATTATTTTGCATAGACAATTGTTCATGAATATTTGTATCTTCTGGATGAGGGCTTTCGTAGTTTTTCAAGTTTCCGCTCTATACAGTAGAACTGTCTTGACAATTTTATTGAAAATCCCGATTTAGGTTTTGGTTGAAAGTTGTTTGGAGTTCCAGATATTTTTCAACTGTAGAAATGCAGCCCTTGCTTTGCCGATCCGAGCCCCCACATCTGCATCGGATCCACCTTCAATGTCGATGATGCTGCCAAGATATGTAAAGTTGTTAACGTCCTCCAAGGCATCTCCATCAAGAGTGATTTGGTTGGTGAATGTTGTGTTGCATCGGAGAATTTTGCTTTTTCCTTTATGTATGTTGAGAACTGCTGCAGCAGAAACTGCTGCTACACTGTTTGTCTTGTCTTGCATTTGTCGTTGCGTGTGCGATAGAAGAGCCAAGTCAACTGCGAAGTCCAGATCATTCAGCTGCGTCCTAACTGTGCAGTTGATACCAAGCTTCCCTCCAGACGTCGACCTCTTCAGAATCCAGTCGATGACCGGGAGAAAGAGAAAGGGTGAGAGTAAGCAACCTTGCCTGACACCAGTTTTCACCTCGAAAGGGTCTGTTAGCTGTCCTTCGTGTACGATCTTGCAGTTGAATCCATCATAAGAATTCCGCATGATATTAACTATTTTCTCAGGCACACCGTAGTGTCAAAGAAGCCTCCACAGTGTTTTCCTATCCACGCTATCAAATGCTTTCTCGTAGTCAATGAAGTTGATGTAGAGTGGTGAGTTCTTTTCGATTAATTGTTCACCGATGATCCGTAATGTTGCAATTTGGTCAGTACACGATCGATCCTTACGAAATCCAGCCTGTTGATCTCGAACTTCAGTGTCTACGAAGTCCTTCATTCTGTTTAGCAATACCCAGTTGAAGACTTTGCCTGGTATTGAAAGAAGAGTGATGCCTCTGTAGTTCTCACACTTGCTGAGATCGCCTTTCTTTGGTATTTTGATCAGGTACCCTTCTTTCCAATCTGATGGTACTTGTTCCTCATCCCAAATCTTCTTGAAGAGGATGTGAAATATTTTCGCAGTTGCTTCTACATCTGCTTTTATTGCCTCTGCTGAAATGTTGTCTGGTCCTGCTACTTTGCCGCTCTTGATTTGTCTGATGGCCATACTGATCTCCTCAATCGTAGGTGCGCCAATATTAATTGGGATGTCCGTGGATGCTGCTTCGACGTTGCATGTGTTTGGTGGAGCTGGTCGATTCGCGAGTACAATTGTCTCAAGTTTCCGTTTCTTGCATCCTTTTCTGCCGTCATTGCTAGATCTTCTACATATTGTTATTTGTCAGCTCTGATGCTGTTCTTTACTTTCCTGTTTGCTTCTGTGTATTCAACTTGTGCCTGGAACCTATTGCTCAGGGCTATCTTGAGTTCGTTGAGTTTTTCGGTATCCCGAAGAAAAGCCGTATTAAACCTCTGCGTTGTTGTCTGCCCCGTTGTCCAGTGCTTCTTTAGTTTCAGTAACATTTTGGCGACCAGCAAGTGGTGAAATGAGACTATATCAGCTCCTCTCTTGGTTCTCACATCCTCCATTGACCTTCTGAAGATTTTCTCGATAAAGATATGGTCGATTTGGTTCTGAGTAGTGTGGTCCGGTGAAATCCATGTGGCTTTATGTATGCGTTTGTACAAGAATATTGTGCCGCCTACGACCATTTTTTTGAAGGCACATCGTTTTTGCACATCTCTCACCATTTTCGTTCCTTTCTCCCAGTCCATGTCGTCCCATGATGTCTTCATATCCAGTGTTGTCCATGCCAACTTTTGCATTCAGGTCTCCCATAAGAATCGTCAGATACTTTGATGAGCATTTCTTGACGATTGACTGATGCCTTTCGTAGAACTGATCTTTATCGTCCTCATTGTAGTCATTGGTAGATGCATAGCATTGGATGACGTTCATTGCAATGTGCTCTTTCTTTGTTTTGAAGGATGGTTTGATGATCCTGGGTCCATGCGATTCCCATCCTGTTAGTGTCTTTCGTGCTTGTTTGGACAGCATCAGTGCAACTCCTTGTGTATGTGAAGCACTTTCCTCTTCATGACCAGAGTATGATGGGAGTTCCCCTGAAGCTAATCTCAGTTGTCCTGCCTGTGTCCGATGCGTTTCACTGACGCCGAGCAGCTCAAGGTTGCATCTTTTCGTTTCTGCAGCAACTTGAAATAGTCTTCCAGTCTCCCAAAATGTACGAACGTTTCATTTACCTAAAATAACGGATGATCTGGTCGTCATAAGAAGCATCAGCTTCGTGACTTCCGAGGGAACTTGGCTTTCATCACGCGACTTCATAATTCTTCTCCCAACTCCCGGGGCAGAGTTGAAACGGTTCGAATTATTTCTTTTGGTTAGCGTTTATTTGGCAAGTTAGTTTTTAGTTGGGATGGGCGCGCCAATCCCATGCCCAACCCTCATTCTTTATCCGAGCTTGGGAGGGGCAGTAGCCCCGGAGGGTCTACAGGCGGAGTTTGTTTAGAGCACATTATTCAGAATTTGATTTTCTGAAATCAAAGAACTCAAAAATAAAACGAGTTATACATCTTAAAATATTGGTCATAAACACTGGCTTTAAAAAATAGATACTTTGCCGTAGTTCGATTAATTTAATCGGAAGCCAAGGTAGCATGAAGGTAATATCCTTAAACATAAAATAGAACGAATTAGAAACCAAATACGCACGCCAAAAAGCTGATTATTAGATAATCTCTGAAAATTTAGGGAACCTAAACATTCGACAAATGTAGATAGATAAAGCATCACCTAAACTGTGCTGCCTACAACAAATTATTAAGATTTTCTCAGAGAAACTGAATGATACCTGGTCAATACAACCAATTACATCTTGACAAGACTATCCATTTTACTGTTGACTTAATCTAGACGTTGTATAAAAAGAGATCAACAATCCACTTATTCTTATTGTGATTAAAAATGCGCATTGAGATAATTAAACTGTAAAAATGCAAATGGTCATTTATTCATTAGGCAAACAGAAGTTTGTTATTATTAACCATCCAAATTTACTGCACGTTCTTTAATTTTCATTACATATTTGCTTATATTGTTGCAAAACACGAACATGGCATTTAAGTTGTTTATTGCTCTATTGGAAGATGTAGAGAACATTCGATTATTAAATGATTTGTCATTGCTCTGCGTATATATCATATGTATCATTGTGAGTTCCTACTTGTTCATGTATTATCAGTTTAATAAATTTTTATTTTCCCAATTTATTAACACTCAAACATCTTACATTCTTCCTTATTCTTCACCTTACTCATCAATTTTTAACATTCTATTTTTCGTCATTTTTCTTTTAACTCAGTTGCCTATCCTTGCTATATTCAAACTACCAATTAATTGACCCACATTTTACATTTTATACCACTAATTAATTTAATAACAGTATGATCAGATAATTATCTATGAATCAATTGCGCATTATCATCCATTATAACAAGCTACGATGATGAAACGATGTCTGTGGAATTAAATTTTTTCTGTATCTAAAAATTAGACTGCTGTCAAATATTTTGGTAGTAATATTTCCAACAAGTTCTTTCATTTGAAGACATAGGTCATTATTGTAAATTTTGAAAGAAAATTGAGGGAATGCAGATGATCTACACTTTCACTAAACATTTCGAAAAATCTAGTCACACGTGTCACACTCACCAAGACATTTCATATGAAAGTTGATTAAGGTTGATTAAATAGAAGTTCAAATAAACTTAGAGTGACAGTTGGCATCAAAGTAGATAAAATCGAAAAAATGAGAAATTATCACACAACTCTAGACTATAAAATGACTTATCGCTTATGAGGTTAAATTCAAAGTTACGCCAAATTTTTTCTAAATCAAGAGTGGTCCAAATATGTGAAGTGCAGCGGCATCGTTAAGCCTGAAAATGTGTTCTGTGAATCTGGTTTACGAGTTTGAGCTACAGTGATAAAAAATTAACAGCAGCTGTACAGACATACAAGCTAGTACTCATTTATTCCAACAAATTGCCTAATACGTATGTATAAACTGTAGCTTTTCCTACTCGCGAATAATATCAAACTCAGTTCACCCAACAACAAACTAAAAGTACACTACCTTATATGGCGCAGCTCAATAATGCTGAATACACTGTGTTTTTTCATTATATAACAATCCAACGCGTACTAAAATTCATTCATTATGTAGTAAATTTAGAATACTTTTATGTTTATGTCTAAGTAGGAATTTTTCCTGATATTTGACTTCTTAAATATCAGTTGCGTTCATTTGACATCGAATTGTTTACTGCGTTAATTTTATGACAAAAACCTATTCATATTGTTCAGTGTTGATTTTCTCAAATAAAATTACCTGTAAAATTGTCAGGTGTATAGTCAGTACATTCAAAAAACATACTCAATGCAATACCGTAAACTAACTTTCATCACTGATTATAATTGGATAGTGTAATGTCGACTACTGTTTATTGCTCAGTTGACGGTATTCAACAGTTTCTTATCGATGATGACGATTACTTTGACAACTGTACGTCATCTCTGTCTAGAAATAAAGTAGCTTGACAAACCTCTGCGTTCAACCTTGTAAGAACTGTTTCGCGTGCGATAAAATATTTACTATGAATCATCAATCGTCAAGAAACGTCTACTAATCAAGTGGCGTCAATTTGTGTCAATTCAAAATAGTCGTTAAGTTTACTAAAGAAATGATCATCATGTTTTATATTAAGGGATATATAAGCCTAAAGCTTTTAGTTTTACACCAAATTTATCCGCATAAGACAAGTATGCAATTAGCTTATCCACTGAATTATCATATCTACCGGTTTTCTAAACATCATCACAATCAATAATTAAAAATTAAGATAACACAGCTGTGATTATTTATTGTCAGTTTAGACATGATGTTGAGCTAAACAATATTTCAGTTTTGTTAAAATTTTATACATATGAAATTGTGAAACTGATAGTTGTTCATTATCAAATGAAATATTCTATTCTCTGTTTGTTCACAATAGGAATAACTGAAGTCTGTGCTGATTGTTTGTCATAAGCCATTTCTGTTCCATTATTATTCGTAAACTTATTAGCACAAAAGAACATGATATAATAGTAATGCTGTTGATTTGAACGTTTTCAAATTTTAAAAGATACAGAGTGAGTTTATATATGGTCGATAACTAAGTAAGTAAAACGGTCATCGCAATATTAACTCTAAGGTATAAGTTAGTTAATAATATTATATTTTAACAGAAAAGCTATTTATTTCTCATACCTCACTTTTAATGTTATGTCGTGAATATGAAAGTATATCATTTATATTAATTATTGATATTTTGTAATGCAGTCGTTATCTTCATACTGTTGTAGAGTTAGAATATAAAAATTACATCGAATGTATCACTATATTTCTCCCATCGAAAATAAATTTTCCTTACTATCGGAAGTAAATGAATAAACAAACAATTCCTCTTGGGACTGACGCATATGTACAAGATTAGAATTAGTTACGCTGACGGTAATTTATAGAAAATCCTAACTTTTTGGAGGACAGACAAGTACATTTTCAGTCCGCTTGTAACTCAACGGTTCTAACATCCTATGAGATACAATCATACTGTCAACACAATGACATAAATGATCGGATAGTACCAAGCAGCATTTGTCTTACATGAAGTGAATAAAGAATTGTAAGAAATCTATCATTAATTGATAAATCTAAAGGAAACTCATTATACTACAAAGTTAGAATGAAACAATTACTGTCATGTTGAAATATGTGATGAATGCTTTTCCTATGCGTATATTTTTACTAGTTTAATGTCAAAGAAGTAGGAAGAGGGATAAACATTCTTAGAATTTAGTTTTGCAGAAATACCACTTGTCGTAACAGGCATATTACTTAGAAAGATAGTGTTGATTTGTGAATTCATGAATTTCAGTTAGTCAATAATTTGAAATCTATACAAATCATCATCAGACTGTAAAAGTTTTAATCAGCAACTAATTTGTAACAATAGGCAACATAAGGCATAATAAGTGAGTTAAATAATAATAAATTATTTCAGATTCATACTTCTACTCTGTTAGATATGACAAACACATAGTTATTTAATCATTGGTTTTCTATATCATATTCAACTTATTTTAAACTATCTAGTCTAACCTTGATATTGGTATGAATAAGACAAATATCATGCTATGTAAAATTGTTGAATTTTTGCATAGGTTATGGCAGAGACATATTCGAAATGAGTCATATGTAGATCATGAAAATTATTCAAGATACGAAAATATCACTAATTAGCTATTCATTATGGCTTACTGGCAGAGCTTACACATATTGGAAAATCAATCATCATAACTGTTATTTCCAAACGCTGACCAACTCTAAGAACTTGAAACCGAAATGGTAATGCTCTTACTTAACCGTAGAATATGACGTCATAACAAACGTCAGTTAAATGAATTGTTCGTAACTTGTAAAGCTAGAATATTTACAGTGGAGTATTGTTAGAGAAATTAAAATCAACATGAACTTGTGATATGTCAACAATAAAGAAATTAACATTCTTAGCTCAGCTGAATGGTCAAAGGTATAAGGCGCATAAAGCAACTGTGGATAAGAAATTGCCAATATATCTAAAACGACTGTTTAGTTGAAAATTATGAGATATTATTTATAAAGGAATCTGATGCCCTAATGACTGATTCCTGAAACCACTGAAACACAACTTAGACTTACAAGTAATAGTGTGAGTGGAAAACAAAATGGTCAGCAATATGATGACGAACATAGATTTGTAATCAGTGCTGACAGAATTCGCTTATGAGAATATATATCCTTCTCGATAATCAAAGTTTGTATACTACGGTCATTTACTACAATTTTCCATCAATAAATTCCCATACACCTTTTTGAATGAAAACCAGTTTTAATTTGACTAGCAATGGTTTAAAAATTGTTATGTAAATACTGTGAACAAAAACAATCTATTGAAAGAATATTTTAACATTTGTTTTTATGCTCAGAAATTTCATGTCTATTAAAAATGTGATAAACACCCAACGAGATCACTGAATAATCCTCATCATGTTTAAAAGCACAAATCCTTTCTAACACATTCACTTCAGATTCAATAATTATTGTCCAAACTATCAATTCAAAATATGTCCAGGCTTAAAGGAAAGTACATCTTTAAACATCTTAGCATATGAATTCAAGATTAGTTTAATAATTCTGTGAAATTGTAAATATCACATACAGAAATGACTGATTTGTCGCATTTCATCGGGTAAAAGAATTCATACCGATTTCACTACATGTTTTAAACCCATAGATTATCATTCTGAATCAGAAACTTCATGAATTCTGATTCTCATGACAGACGTCTGAAGGGAGTTTAAAGAGCTCGGTCACAGAGATTTCTGTACTGCCTTCCGTCATAAGCGTCCTTCAGAACTTAGGAGGAAGAACATGAGTATCATTCCGAAAATAGGTCTTGTTGATTGAGCAGTACGATGTACCGTACAATCATGTAAGAAGTGGATAAGTGACATCTGTGTCAACATCCAAAATCGAATTGCAGCTAGTTTATAGCCAACCGTAAAATTAGTTAATAGTTCATGGGTAGAAATTAAAATGAACATAGTGCCGTCTAGGAACACGTTTGAAGGTACATGGATATGCGAACCTCTCAATGCGTTGGCATCTTTCTCCCACTGCATTTCGTCCTATGGTATCTTCATTTACTGTATGGTCCATTCCAACCTCAGCATTTACGTCTCCTATTAAATCGGTCAGATCTTTTTCTGAGCAGATAGGACACACGCTTCATGACTTTCGAGGCGACGTGGATTTCATCACGACGCGTCACATCACGTTTGATTGAGGACGTCCCAACTGCCAGGTCACAGTTTAAATGATTTGAAATATTTGTTCTGCTTAGTGTTTGTTCAGCGATTTGAGTGATATTCTATGGGATAGGGTCGTTGACGCTGTGTGTCTATCTCCTCCTTTATACGACCATGTGACCTGTAGTAACCGAAGTCGTACTTCCAACAGAGTTTGATGTCATCTACAAAACTTCTCTCCTATTTCATTGAAGATGTTTCATATTTCAGCAAATGTTTGGCAAACTTTTATATTTTATCCATTTTAGTGGATTGGAATGCTTTAGTAGGATGTGTTAATACTTGTATCCAAATAATTAGTTTTGATTTTATCATAAAGCAAGAGTTTTCTTAATGATCATCATTATGATCAGTATTATGTTTATTCAATGACTACTATTATAAAATAATAATTAAATTCTTTTGATTGAGTGTTACTCAGTATTGATATTATTTTAGGTAACTTACTTACTTACCTACGCCTGTTATCCCCGATGGAGCATAGGCCGCACACCAGTTTTCTCGAACCAACTCTGTCCTGGGCTTCCCTCTCCAATTCTGTCCAGTGTTTGTTCATTCCTCTCATATCTTTCTCTATTTTTCGGCGTAATGTATTCTTTGGCCTTCCTCTTTTCCTTTTGCCTTGAGGGTTCCATGTGAGGGCTTGTCTCGTGACGCAGTTAGGTGCTTTTCGTAGTGTGTGTCCTATCCACTTCCACCGCTTCTCCCTGATTTCCTCCTCCGCTGGAACCTGGTTTGTTCGTTCCATTAGTAAGTTGTTTCTGATGGTGTCTGGCCAACGGATCCGAAGTATTTTGCGTAGACGACTGTTGATAAACACTTGTATCTTCTGGATGATGGCTTTCTTAGTTCCTCAAGTTTCCGCTTCATACAGTAGAACTGTCTTGACATTTTTATTGAAAATCCTGATTTTGGTTTTGGTTGAAAGTTGTTTGGAGTTCCAGATATTTTTCAACTGTAGAAATGCAGCCCTTGCTTTGCCAATCCGTGCCCTCACATCTGCATCGGATCCACCTTCAATGTCGATGATGCTGCCAAGTTATGTAAAGATGGTAACGTCCTCCAAGGCATCTCCATCAAGAGTGATTTGGTTGGTGAATGTTGTGTTGCATCGGAGAATTTTGCTTTTTCCTTTATGTATTTTGAGACCTACTGCTGCAGAAGCTGCTGCTACACTGGTTGTCTTGTCTTGCATTTGTTGTTGCGTGTGCGATAGAAGAGCCAAGTCAACTGCGAAGTCCAGATCATTCAGCTGCGTCCTAACTGTGCAGTTGATACCAAGCTTCCCTCCAGACGTCGACCTCTTCAGAATCCAGTCGATGACCAGGAGGAAGAGAAAGGGTGAGAGTAAGCAACCTTGCCTGACACCAGTTTTCACCTCGAAAGGGTCTGTTAGCTGTCCTTCGTGTACGATTTTGCAGTTGAATCCACCATAAGAATTCCGTATGATGTTGACTATTTTCTCAGGCACACCGTAGTGTCAAAGAAGCCTCCACAGTGTTTTCCTATCCACGCTATCAAATGCTTTCTCGTAGTCAATGAAGTTGATGTAGAGTGGTGAGTTCTTTTCGATTGATTGTTCACCAATGATCCGTAATGTTGCAATTTGGTCAGTACACGATCGATCCTTACGAAATCCAGCCTGTTGATCTCGAACTTGAGTGTCTACGAAGTCCTTCATTCTGTTTAGCAATACTCTGTTGAAGACTTTGCCTGGTATTGAAAGAAGAGTGATGCCTCTGTAGTTCTCACACTTGCTGAGATCGCCTTTCTTTGGTATTTTGATCAGGTACCCTTCTTTCCAATCTGATGGTACTTGTTCCTCATCCCAAATCTTCTTGAAGAGGATGTGAAATATTTTCGCAGTTGCTTCTACATCTGCTTTTATTGCCTCTGCTGAAATGTTGTCTGGTCCTGCTACTTTGCCGCTCTTGATTTGTCTGATGGCCATACTGATCTCCTCAATCGTAGGTGCGCTAATATTAATTGGGAGGTCCGTGGATGCTGCGTCGATGTTGTGTGTGTTCAGTGGAGCTGGTCGATTCAAAAGTTATTGAAAGTGCTCTACCCACCGATTTCGCTGTTCTTCAGTGTTGCTGATTAATTTGCCTTCCTTACTTTTCACTGGTCGTTCTGGTTTACGATAGTTTCCGGCCAGCTTCTTTGTTGTTTCGTACAATTGTCTCATGTTTCCTTCTCTTGCAGCCTTTTCCGCCGTCATTGCTAGATCTTCCACATATTTTCGTTTGTCAGCTCTGATGCTCTTCTTCACTTCCCTGTTTGCTTCTGTAAACTCGGCTTGCGCCCTAACTTTCTCTGCTCTTGTTCGGCTGACATTGATTGCTGCCTTCTTGTTCCTCCTTTCTTCAATTTTTGCAAGAGTACCAACAGAGATCCATTCCTTGTGATGCTGCTTCTTGCGACCAAGGACCTCCTGACATGTTGAAGTGATTGCCTCCTTGATCCCTTTCCAATTGTTCTCCAATGTTGCGTCCTCTCCATTGAGTAGATCCTGAAAGGCCTGGAACCTATTGGTGAGGGCTATCTTGAATTCGTTGAGCTTTACAGTATCCCGAAGAAAGGCCGTATTAAACTTGTGTGCTGTCGTCTGTCCCGTTGTCCAGTGCTTCTTTAGTTTCAGTAACATTTTGGTGATCAGCGAATGGTGATCTGAGGCTATATCAGCTCCTCTCTTGGTTCTCACATCCTCCATGGTCCTTCTGAACGTTTTGTTGATACAGATAAGATCGATCTGATTTTGAGTATTGTGGTCCGGTGAAATCCATGTGGCTTTGTGTATGCGTTTGTACAAGAATATTGTGCCACCGATGACCAGTTTGTTGAAGGCACATAGGTTTGCAAATCTCTCACCATTTTCGTTTCTTTATCCCAGTCCATGTCGTCCCATGATGTCTTCATATCCAGTGTTGTCCATTCCAACCTTGGCATTCAGGTCTCCCATAAGAATCGTCAAATCCTTTGATGAACATTTCTGGACGATTGACTGATGCCTTTCGTAGAATTGATCTTTATCGTCCTCATTGTAGTCATTGGTGGGTGCATAACATTGGATGACGTTCATTGTAATGTCCTCTTTCTTTGTTTTGAAGGATGGTTTGATGATCCTGGGTCCATGAGATTCCCATCCTGTTAGTGTCTTTCGTGCTTGTTTGGACAGCATCAGTGCAACTCCTTGTGTATGTGAAGCATTTTCCTCTTCGTGACCAGAGTATAACGGCAGTTCCCCTGAAGCAAGTCTCAGTTGTCCTACCTGTGTCCGATGCGTTTCACTGATGCCGAGCGCCTCGAGGTTGTATCTTTTCATTTCTGCAGCAACTTGAAATAGTCTTCCAGTCTCCCACAATGTTCGAACGTTCCATGTACCTAAGAGAATGGTTGCTCTGGTTGTCAGAAGAGGCATCAGCCCCGTGACTTCCGAGGGAACTTGGCTTTCATCACGCGACTTCATAATTCTTCTTCCAACTCCCAGGGCAGAGTTAAAATGGTTTGAGATTATTTTAGGTAAATGAGATGTTAAATAATGTAACTCATTATTATATTTTGTTATTTATTTAGTCACATATTTTTAATTTAATGTCTTTTTGACCTCAGCTGGTGTTTTTTGTTCTCTGATTTTCAATGCGTGTTTATTTTTGGATAGTTTGAATGTGCATATATATATATATATATATATATATATATATATATATATATATATATATATATATATATATATATATAAATATTACGCTTTTTATCAGTGTCAGTTTTCAACGTAATGCATCTGCTCGAATTTTTCAAAGGACAGAAACTGATCATAGCTGTACTTTTAATCAGTACAGTCTTTGCGATAACGATTGGAACTGTTCTTCTAGTGCATTTGCGAAAGCAGCATTCTAACGGTATGTTTAATTTAAAAATGAATTAATTTATGTTATTATGTTTGAGTTCAAATTATTACGCTCATAACATTGAATTACTCAATCGATAAAATTTCTTTTGCGTTAGTTTATCAATTTATTATGCCCATGTTCACTCCATAATTAGATGATACTAAGAGCTAAACCGTCTACCAGTAAATGTATTTTAGTTGGTATCATGCTATGGAGAATTTAATCAACGCGGATTCTTAAATGAAGTCAGATCACAAAGGAACCTAATGCCTAATCGTATCATATTGTGTTTTAAGTAGTGTCATAAAATTTTGTTGTCAGATTATTATTTTACATTCCTATATCTAAAAGTCTTGAGAGTGATTACAATGTTTACGTGTATTTGATCTTGCGCTTGAGAATAGTCGGTTCATAAAGCTTTAAATACTCAAGTGAAATATATCAGAGCACCTGTCTTTCTAATCTAGGACGAAAACGTAGATAACGGTTGACAGATATAATACATAAGACCTAAGTTGAATGATAGGTCATTGAGAATATAGTAATACCAATGGCAGCGTAATCTTTAGTGAAAAGTATAATAACTGTTATTGCTCACGTAAGTGGTTGACAAAAACAGTTCAAGATTAAGAATGAAACAATTTGAGAATAACTTATTTACCATCCGATGCGGAATAGTATGGTAGAGAGATTACACCGCTAACTGAAAGTATCTCTTACAGCAGTTATCAACAAAAATGATTGAGCCTGCAAGCTCCCATTAGTCATGTTGAGTTCAAGATCGACGGTTATACAAGATATTGAATGTTGCTCTGCAGAGTTAGCTTATGGAACTACTAAACTTCTAAGAGAAGAGTTTTTCACCTCAAGTGAAAGTGTTCTAACTGATAGAGCCAGATGCATACAAATTCTAAAAGAACATAAGATTGATCTAAGAATAAAGCTAGCGTGGATAAATCAGTACAGGGTATACACACCGAAGCAACTGAGCGACAATACCTATATATTTACCAGGAAGGATAATGTTTAACGTCCTATACAAACGAACAAGGATGATCCATTTAACGTAATTAGAAGAAACGATAACAGTATCACGGGAGATAAAGCTGCAAAAAACGGATATAAGTAGCGTCAAGTAAGTCAAACCAGCTTTTCCCGAAAGTGACGAACAGCTAATAAAAAAAATACTTCGAAAAACCATCGAATCATGGAATCGTGAGTTCCAGCCAATACCGACAGCGAAGCAGAAAAGCGACGACAGTCCAATAACGACTAGATATGAAGGAAGTGTTAGATAACTGCAAAGATATAAAGCCACGATTTTGGATTGACACTATCTTTCACCATTTGTAGTATGATAAATATTCTCCGCTCCGTATTAGCATGTCTAAAATATTAACTTAACTGATATTAATTTCGATGCATCTCGTGTAATTCAATTATTAAACTTCAAATAGACGTGTGTGAGACTGATTCATATGGTGAGATACCGAGAAGAAGCTTGTTGCATGTTGATTTGGATTCCAGTGAAATATGTGCATCACCTCTCTGCAAAACTACACCTTTATGTTTCATGATTATTTCATATTTCGTCCATTCAACTAGGCTCGTCATCACCGAAAACGTTGACTGAATCTCAGCAAGAACTGCGAGCGGATAATGGTAAATTTTGGCTTATTTTTTTCTGCTTATTTATTCCAATGCGTATATTGAATTTTGTTGTTTCAACCTTTTACTTGTTTTATATTTTTTCGTGTCTCTGGAAGTCTTTCCTTTTCTGGGTTTAACATTGTTTCTTACATCTTCCCTACTCGTTATGTTATTATAATTTTTAATTTTAAGTGAATTGTTATTTTCGATAGTAGGGATCTGTTAATGTAACCGACTTGAGGTATTGTTTCAATCTATAAGAGATGTCAGTAATTCTAATGCTCCAGTTATTGGTTCATGTTGATGTGGATTCCAGTGAAATATGTGCATCACCTCTCTGCAAAACTACACCTTTATGTTTCATGATTATTTCATATTTCGTCCATTCAACTAGGCTCGTCATCACTGACAACGTTGATTGAATCTCCCCTAGAACTGATATCGGATGCAGGTGAGCGTGTGAAGTGAATTTTTGAGGGCCTTTGTGTTACATTTTACGTTTCGATCACTCAGTTGGATGACGAGAGATTCTATGCACACCTATGTGTATGTCATTCTGATGCTTTCACCTTACATTGTCTTATTTGTCGACATCGGTCTCTGTAATGTTTAGTGGTTTCTCGGCGCTTCCGAGCCACTCTATGAGTTTCGCAATACCATTGTTTATTTGACCGTAAATTTTGATCACGTGTAACTCTCATGTTGTCATTAAAACCGACATTGATTTTGTATCTGCTTCGGAGAGTCTGTGATGCAAAGTATATTGTGACAGTGTTGTTGTTGTTGTTGTCTGTGTTACAATGTCAAGCCCGCATAGTTTATTTTACCTTTAGATAAAGCAATTGTTTACTTCTTTCCGAGCCATTGGCCATACATGTTTACCTTGTCCGCTACTGACCTCCTTTTCATCATTATAAACTCACATGTTTCTTTTAAGCGTAACTCATCAGACTGGTTATATCTGAGTTCCAACAGACTTCACACCAGGGTTGTATTCCGAATCTGCTTCAAATAGCTATGTTTGAGTTTGATTGAAATTGTGAGATACCGAGAAGAAGCTTGTTGCATGTTGATTTGGATTCCAGTGAAATATGTGCATCACCTCTCTGCAAAACTACACCTTTATGTTTCATGATTATTTCATATTTCGTCCATTCAACTAGGCTCGTCATCACCGAAAACGTTGACTGAATCTCAGCAAGAACTGCGAGCGGATAATGGTAAATTTTGGCTTATTTTTTTCTGCTTATTTATTCCAATGCGTATATTGAATTTTGTTGTTTCAACCTTTTACTTGTTTTATATTTTTTCGTGTCTCTGGAAGTCTTTCCTTTTCTGGGTTTAACATTGTTTCTTACATATTCCCTATTCGTTATGTTATTATAATTTTTAATTTTAAGTGAATTGTTATTTTCGATAGTAGGGATCTGTTAATGTAACCGACTTGAGGTATTGTTTCAATCTATAAGAGATGTCAGTAATTCTAATGCTCCAGTTATTGGTGCATGTTGATGTGGATTCCAGTGAAATATGTGCATCACCTCTCTGCAAAACTACACCTTTATGTTACATGATTATTTCATATTTCGTCCATTCAACTAGGCTCGTCATCACTGACAACGTTGATTGAATCTCCTCTAGAACTGATATCGGATGCAGGTGAGCGTGTGAAGTGAATTTTTGAGGGCCTTTGTGTTACATTTTACGTTTCGATCACTCAGTTGGATGACGAGAGATTTTATGCACACCTATGTGTATGTCATTCTGATGCTTTCACCTTACATTGTCTTATTTGTCGACATCGGTCTCTGTAATGTTTAGTGGTTTCTCGGCGCTTCCGAGCCACTCTATGAGTTTCGCAATACCATTGTTTATTTGACCGTAAATTTTGATCACGTGTAACTCTCATGTTGTCATTAAAACCGACATTGATTTTGTATCTGCTTCGGAGAGTCTGTGATGCAAAGTATATTGTGACAGTGTTGTTGTTGTTGTTGTCTGTGTTACAATGTCAAGCCCGCATAGTTTATTTTAGCTTTAGATAAAGCAATTGTTTACTTCTTTCCGAGCCATTGGCCATACATGTTTACCTTGTCCGCTACTGACCTCCTTTTCATCATTATAAACTCACATGTTTCTTTTAAGCGTAACTCATCAGACTGGTTATATCTGAGTTCCAACAGACTTCACACCAGGGTTGTATTCCGAATCTGCTTCAAATAGCTATGTTTGAGTTTGATTGAAATTGTGAGATACCGAGAAGAAGCTTGTTGCATGTTGATTTGGATTCCAGTGAAATATGTGCATCACCTCTCTGCAAAACTACACCTTTATGTTTCATGATTATTTCATATTTCGTCCATTCAACTAGGCTCGTCATCACCGAAAACGTTGATTGAATCTCAGCAAGAACTGCGAGCGGATAATGGTAAATTTTGGCTTATTTTTTTCTGCTTATTTATTCCAATGCTTATATTGAATTTTGTTGTTTCAACCTTTTACTTGTTTTATATTTTTTCGTGTCTCTGGAAGTCTTTCCTTTTCTGGGTTTAACATTGTTTCTTACATATTCCCTATTCGTTATGTTATTATAATTTTTAATTTTAAGTGAATTGTTATTTTCGATAGTAGGGATCTGTTAATGTAACCGACTTGAGGTATTGTTTCAATCTATAAGAGATGTCAGTAATTCTAATGCTCCAGTTATTGGTGCATGTTGATGTGGATTCCAGTGAAATATGTGCATCACCTCTCTGCAAAACTACACCTTTATGTTACATGATTATTTCATATTTCGTCCATTCAACTAGGCTCGTCATCACTGACAACGTTGATTGAATCTCCTCTAGAACTGATATCGGATGCAGGTGAGCGTGTGAAGTGAATTTTTGAGGGCCTTTGTGTTACATTTTACGTTTCGATCACTCAGTTGGATGACGAGAGATTTTATGCACACCTATGTGTATGTCATTCTGATGCTTTCACCTTACATTGTCTTATTTGTCGACATCGGTCTCTGTAATGTTTAGTGGTTTCTCGGCGCTTCCGAGCCACTCTATGAGTTTCGCAATACCATTGTTTATTTGACCGTAAATTTTGATCACGTGTAACTCTCATGTTGTCATTAAAACCGACATTGATTTTGTATCTGCTTCGGAGAGTCTGTGATGCAAAGTATATTGTGACAGTGTTGTTGTTGTTGTCTGTGTTACAATGTCAAGCCCGCATAGTTTATTTTAGCTTTAGATAAAGCAATTGTTTACTTCTTTCCGAGCCATTGGCCATACATGTTTACCTTGTCCGCTACTGACCTCCTTTTCATCATTATAAACTCACATGCTTCTTTTAAGCGTAACTCATCAGACTGGTTATATCTGAGTTCCAACAGACTTCACACCAGGGTTGTATTCCGAATCTGCTTCAAATAGCTATGTTTGAGTTTGATTGAAATTGTGAGATACCGAGAAGAAGCTTGTTGCATGTTGATTTGGATTCCAGTGAAATATGTGCATCACCTCTCTGCAAAACTACACCTTTATGTTTCATGATTATTTCATATTTCGTCCATTCAACTAGGCTCGTCATCACCGAAAACGTTGATTGAATCTCAGCAAGAACTGCGAGCGGATACTGGTAAATTTTGGCTTATATTTTCCTGCCTATTTATTCCAATGCGTTTATTGAATTTCGTTTTTTCAACCTTATTCTTTTTTTTCATTTTCTCATGTCTATGGTATCTTTTTCTGGGCTGTGTTTAATTTTGTTTCTTACATCTTGTTATGTTTAATATTGTTTTTTATTTTCTGATTGCTGTATATATTTCTCGTTTTTTTCGAAGATGCCATTTGTGTTGATGGTGCTTGCACGAATGGTGACGGGAAATCTTATTCCAAGTCATTTTGTAACGACTTCGAAAATCACACTTGTGCTGATCGTCTTTCAAACGTTTTACCTGATGCCTCCGAGATCCTACCAGACAATTTATTATTAGACATGTGTGAGTCTTATATGTTGCTGCTTTACAGTTTCTTATGGATATAGTGTCGGTGTGATATTTGCCCTTTTTCTATGTATTTATATTGGTAAATAATTCCGTTTTAGTGCTTTCGTTCATTGTTTGACGAGCAACGTAGCAAGAAGGTTGCTCATGTATAATCAGGTAATAGTTCCTAATAGCTGAAAGCGGAAAATTTAGATGGCGACGAAAATAATTTTGGAGAGTAATACTGTATTTACAAATTTATACTAAGTCTCACTGTAGGTATAGACCAAAGTACGCCAATATTTACTGCTTATTGATTTTTCGTGGTTGCGTATCACAAAGAATATAGTACATTAAGATATGAATATTTTGCAGAATTTTTTTAAAATAAACATTAGCATAAATAATCACAAAATTGATAATGTTAGCGTTTGCTGCTACCTGAATACGAGTAAAATTGCTGTTTATTATTTCTCAAAAGCTAAAATTTCCAAGAGCTGGATATTTCATCCAATCTTGCAAATTTGATCAGAATTTTGAGTAACGTTGTACCACAGCTAGATCGTTTCGATAATAAAATACGTATAATAAAAATTCTATGCTCTATTAAATAAACAGTCTCATTCTACTGATTATCTGGGCATAATATTATTTTTCTACAACACCGATTTACAGTATTTTACATGCATACCAAAAAATATCTCAAAGATTGAATCGAGTGGCGCAAATTCATAAATTCTGATCGTCAAAACTTCACCAAAACAATTGCTTGATTAAGGTTACAGGTTTGGGCATCACTTTAAGTACGTAAGATAAAATGATATCAATGATCAAGTTCAATATCTTTGAAATAATTATTTTGTTACGATCGAATTCTCATGTTATGCAGTAAAGTAAACTTTTTCTAATGCAAATATGTATGAAATAAGTAACTGCTTTTCAAAGTTATTTGACACCACTAATTTATTGATCACTTTGCTTTAAGTGAAAAATGTCAGTGAACCGAGTATAAAAAGTGCTAATGAATACCAAAACTCTTGCAAAGAAGCTCATCTGATGACTACTGAACTGAAACAGACAAAAATCGGTGAATTGATTACATCACTTTTTACTGGATGGCTACTGTCATCAAATAGCGATCTGATTGATAGTATCCAAAAAAATGTTCTGGATGACGGAAAGTTCGATCTTACTAGCTTACTTTTGCCGTTGATACTACAAGGTGGAACTACACCTTTTTTCTCCTTGAAGCTAATTCCAAGTAGTTCAAGATTGGAGAAACCATTTATTCAGGTAAGTTAAGGAGAAGTATATATTTTAGTCGCCAACGTGTAACATTGATTTCTGAGTATATAATTTCAATGGTGAAAGTTTCGAGACGAATTATATCGTGAATCACTTGAATGACTAAATAAATATTTCTGGGTTTTCGCTTAAACAAATCTCCATATGTGCAGATTTCTCCGCGAACCAATTACCACCAAGCCAACTTGCGGTTTAAGTTGCGTAACTATGATATTTTCAAGCACGTAAAGACACAGTTTTGAAGATTGGTCTTTGAGCCTTCGTTGGTGAATTTTCTTGTTGTTTCATTAAACAACGATATGTGATTTTCATAGTTTAAAATCTTGACTTCTGTCTACAAATTTCCACATAAATTTATCCAGTTTCGCTGTTAAACTCTTTAGAAAATTGATATGCTCTCAATGTGCAGATCAGTTCTTCTGTTCTCTGTGGTAGTTTCTCCTACTTCTACTACCTTCAATGAAGCAGGTAAATAAACCTGCACAATTATAGTAAGAAAGTTAAGTACTGATATTGAAAAACTTCGCAGCTGATTTAAAAATCAAATACAAAGGTTTCTGAGCTCAAACAAATTCAATACACTTATTTTCTTGTCAAACATCTAGCAGAAATTTTCCGATGAACAGCTTAGATTGAGTGGAATGTTTTATATATCGATGGATTTCATACACTTCCTTTTAGCTTTATAACATTTCATTGTAATTCTTTCGAAAAATAAATGTGGATCGGTTCTTTCAGATTTCCCCAGGATCACTTGACGCATTCGCCGATTATATTTCAGACACGGTACGTTAAAGTAATCATATTCTACTTTGTTACATTTATTTTAGAGACTTATGAACTTTTATTGGTCGTTTGTTTTGACATATTATAAATTTAGAAAGTGGAAACATAAAACAATGTATTTTAGTGTTGACCGAGTCGAGATTGACTATGATCACTACTAAATGTTCCATACTATCCCGTCACATATATCAAAATAAATCCATGTTTCAATATTTTATTGAAAAAGAAAGTAGGCATTACATAGGGAGCAGCACGTTAAGAAAAATGGCAGCAACGCGAAGAGAAAGTTGCGCGCAAGAAGTGTTTTTTTGGTACAGTTAAACAAAACGAGTACAATAATGTTTATTTTTCACCAATCGCGTTTTCTTCGTAGAAGTGTTCCACTACAGTATTAGGTTAATTTTTAGAGGTGTGATCATGGTATAAAAAGTTTAGTTTTACCTCCAAATGGTTTGGTATATATCTATTCCCACTGCTGTGAAAATTCTGATTTATGGTAGTGTTTCCGTAATGCAATGTGATGATTTACTTGGTGTCTTATCCACTTCCAGTGTGTTTTCGTCGTTTTTTACACAAATGACTGGTGAATCGTTCCCTAACATAATAAATCGTTTACAACCTATTCTACCACATCTGGACCAGCTTCTCTTTGTTTATCAGTGATGATAGGCAGATGCGAAAAGACCTTGAACTCTTACTCAGCTCTTTTACCCGGTTTGTATTAGTTGGTGCTGTCTGCGTTTGATTTCACAGTCGCACTCTCTAACTTATGAACAAAAAGAGCGATGCGATGATTGTTGACTGCACCTCTACTTAGTAATGTATCTGACTGCCATAGTGAAAATCAATTAACTGACATCATGCTTTCTTCTGTATTCTACGCTCAATCTGTGATGTACAGGTTTTCACAATCCTCTGCATTTTAAATGCATCTGTGAGCTGCTCTCCATGAATTATAAGTGTAGATATCCCCTCTGTTAGTTATCTCGATTGAAGGATAAGTAGTAGTAAATGGCAGTCATTAAAATGATCTCTCCTTTTCTTTAAAAGATACGTTTGCTAATCATTCTACAGTTCACTCTCTTATAATTAAACTGTTTCCTGGAGTACAAATAAGATTTAATCAAATCAAAGCTTGTGTTGTACCTTCTCTAACAACAGAAGGATGATAAAACCAAAGGAGGAGCAAAAGAAAGATTTTACAACCGTTTGAAAAGTGTCGGAGCCCTACAGAACAATATTCATATGATGGATGGTATCTTCGACATGGTTTCGTTTATTGCAAACGTAAGTATGACGAAGAGGATTGTTTAGTATTTCCTCATAAGTTTTATTATACAAACAGATAATGATACTAAACAATCGAAAAAAACAAAATTGATTATCATAAAACTGAGTATCAAGGAATACCGTAACTAGTCAATAACAGAATAATAAAGTAAACATTTGATGAATTTATCATGTGAGTAAACAAATATATGTATGTGAAATGTTCAAACGACAAATATAATTATGTTGTCTTCTGGGTCAGTCAGTCATAAACCTTCGTACGAACGTACATCATTTTAAGTTTCCATACAACGTCAGTACAGAGATGCAATTGTCGATTCGAATCCTATCGTGGTAGATGTAGTAGAATTATCAGCGGCAATGCAGAAGATCAGGGTTTGAAGAAAATATTTAAGAGGTATGATTCAGTGAAATAACTCTAAAAGATAATAATAAAGGTTATGAGGAATTCAGAAGATAAGGATTGAAAAAAGACAAACAACGGAAGCATTTGTACCATTGCAAACGATTTGGAGCCATGTTATTCAAGGTCTACAGCCATTGCTTACTATCATCTCGCCGACCCAAACCAGGTAATCTACACCAAATAACATGGCTCAGTCCATTAGTCAGTGACTTCATGGATTTGTGCAATGTTTTTGTCTTGCTGCCCCTAGCTTTCTTCCAGTCTACCCCTATTTCACAAAACATTTCAGGTTGAAGCAGTCAGTGGTTAGGCATATGTAACTGATGCTCTAACATCCTCAAGGGAGTGAATTGCTGCGCAAAGACTCCGTGATTCAGTTGATAGATCAATATCTTGCCTACGCCAAATATGACTCATCTTAGCTAAAGCAAGTCGAGCCTTCTATATACGTGCTGAGCTTTCCTCAAACACCAGCACTAATGAGACTCCTGAAATAAGTGAAGTAGTCGAAAAGCTCAATTATTTCACTCCCTATTACTAGTTCACTTGCTGACGCAAGCTAATCCTGAGGCAATAATTTGCATTTAGAGGAGGAGAATCTCATCCCCAACATGCTTGCATTGTTGCTTAGGGTATTTGGAAGAATTCACTTTGTCAGAATCTTCGCCAAATAGAACTATGTCATCAACATATACTAAGTCAGCAAGTGAATATCTGGGTAAAAAGTCAACTCCTTTAAAGTCAGATGATGTATGTGTTGTTGTCTATGACAAGGTCAAACAAGAATGGAGAAAGTAGACAATCCTGAGGAACACGACCTGAAGTAATCACTCAGCCAGTAGTTTTCAAACAGAGGGCCTTTATAAGGTTACTGTACTCCCTTGATACACTATTTAATTACGGACACTGCCACAGAACCTTTCAATCGACAGAGTCAAACGCCGCCCTTAAGTCCCGGAGTACAACTATTTTCGCAAGCCTAAATGGTTGTTCATGTTTTAGGACCTGACGAAATATGAATATGTGATAAATACATCCACATCCAGTTTTGAAACTAACCTAGATTTCTCTTGTTTTGGCTCTTCACTATCCTTACTTAGACGTCGAAGTGTTGATTAATCTGATAACATAGAAACCATATTAGTTAAACCGATTCCTCTGTGATTATCACAAGAGGGCCTTTTTCCTTTCTTACAGACTGAGACATTTATAGATGGAGACCGGTCAGACGGAATCGCATCCAGTTAATAGATTATGCCTACGATCTCAGTCAATCTAACTGTATTACCGGACCACCATCCTTTAAAACCTCAGATCCCGCTGCTCTCCCTCGCTTCAGATTTCCTATAGCCTTTTTGACCTCATTCAGAGTGGTATAACTTACACCAACTAGACCTACATGCTGATCGCAGATCGTAGGTGACCGAACTGTATCTGGGGGCCAGTCGAACTGCCCCCTAAAGTGTTTCGGTCATTGATTTATTATCCTGTATTAAGAGTGAATAATATGCTGACTTTTTCTGATTTATTTCTAATACTGATTTCCCTGATATATTTCAATGTATTGCCACTACCTTTTCCATTTCTCCTGCTTTCACCACCCACCCCAATATCATTATCAGCGCGTATGTTTCTTATCAGCTTGTGCTTAAGATAGCCTCGCTCCTCATCATGTTTAGAGTCAAACAGGATATCACGGCTGCTTTCTACCTTGGGATAGGAATAATTTACATGGTTGTGTGACTGTTTTTATAGTTCTTCCTGAAATAAACTCTATGATTCGCCATCTGTGTGTTTCCCACGTCCAGTAAGACGTAAGATGAGAGAATGATGCGGAGGATTTTATTCTGAAGCATTCAGTCTCCATCGCTAATAAAGGTATGAGAAAGTATGTCACTCACCGGCTGCCTTCACCGTGAAAGTGTATTTCGTGTGGAGCTAGAAATAACAATTAGATTACCATTTGTCTTAAAAAGCTGGAAGTGTGACCGTAGAGCCCAATGAACAACTGGTTGAGACCAGTCACACCCCGCCTTTTTGAGGAAAGTTTTAAAAGTGATAGCTCCGCACTTCAAAAGGCCTTACCGCCAAAGATGAAAATCCTTAGTATAATATGAGATATGAAATTTTTAGGATCGACATCTGCTAACCACTTCCTTCCTTGCGAGTAGGCAATATCCCTGCAGATGATGATTGTTCAGTGGAAACACTTTTCTCTATAGTTAGCAGTACAACTTGCTATTGGACCTTGAATTGCTGCTTCTGGTCTTACTGTTCTCTAAAGGATATGCCTTACATGGTGGGACCTAAAAGAACATATGTTCCAGCCAATATAGCTCTACTGAGTCATCACGATTGGCGAGCACAACCACCACTTCAACTTAGCAGCTACAGCAGGGACCTCCTGAGTATGAAACAGTACATAGTTCGATCAGTAGAAAGCTAACTACAATACTATTTCGTTACCTTCCAAATAATGATTAAGTTCAGATATTTCAGTAAACATAATCGATACTAGTAATAATAGGAAACTCTAGAGAGTTATAGAAATTTGTGGTATGCAATAAGATTATAAAGCGCAGAATGCAGAATGAGATGAATAAGATAAGCGTAAGTGTTGATCACTGGTTAGGTAACTAATTCACTCGAGGAGCAATAAACATCAGTTCTGATCTGGCTTCGAATTTATAAAGGATTCTGAAAAACAACCTAATATTTGTCGTAAGTTCATGCATTGAATAGCTAACTGTGATATTTATGTTGATTTATTTTTTATTTCCAGTACATTTCAAGTGAAAGCATAAGTTATCTAATCGAACTCAGTGAATTAAATAAAATCTGTGCTATAGTGAGTTGACATTTGTACAAATTTCAGTGTAGTAGGCTTACTCAGTTTTCTTTGTTACATTATGATTAAAATACTACCGAGTACTTAGTGTTCCTTTCCCTAGTTACAAATTTCATTCATAGAATAAGATATTCTACAGTAAGTGAGAAAACGTCTCCGAAACCATTTTGAAAATCCTGAATCTAGCTATCTCACCAGATTTGAAGCCGTGTTTTGAATAGAACGATTATATAATCATATTCATGCTTGTGTATTTTAAGAAGGCCTAGGCGTTTGTCTGGTCACAGGAAGACAATATTTCCGTTCCGTGACATTTATAGATTATCGTTGGATAGAAAGTTCAGGAGTCACATTCAAGAAAGCTTACACCAATTAGCAATGTCAAGGAGTCAAGATTTTAACCATCATTATTCTTTTTTTTATTTTTGGTTAAAATAACAAATTCTTGATCTGGGTTTCTGCAATAATTCTAGTGGAATATTTTATTATATTACGAAATTCGAATCACATTCGCAGTGATACAAGAATAATTTGATTCACTTTTAGTCTTAATAAACTACAAAAATTCTTGACAAGATATTCAAGAAGACATGCATTATGTTGAATAAAAATTAGGGTCTTGGCTTAGCTTATGTTTACTTTGGCCAAATCCACTTGACGAAAATTTAGAAATCTCATTTATCTAAAAGTTCGAATTTTATCAGAGACCTAACCAAAATTATAAATTTCACTTCTTAGTTTAAATTAAAATATTGATCTAGCATCGAAATACCCAGACGCTGCAAGGATCTGGAGGTTTATTCGAACCGATAAAGATTCGACTGAGGTTCAAATGGACCTTGCATCTATTGAGGAATGGGCAGTGAAAACCGGTCTAAAACTAAACCAGTTAAAATATCAATTCATGTACAATCTGCCCTACATGACGCGAAAATCTTACACCCTCGACGGTAGTCCGCTTCCTTGTGTCTCCCCAGAGCGCGACCTCGATCTAATAACCACTGAAAGCCTCCTCACCCGTTCAAATGATGTCGGGGAAGCAGCCAACGCTAATGCGACTCTTCACTTTATGCGAAGACAACTTGGTGCTATCACCCCTGAATTATTCTTAACGTTTTTGAAAACGTACGAGCGCACACACTCTGAGGTTCGTACAGTCGTCGCGCCACCCTCCTCAACAGAGGAATAAAGCTCTTGGACCGAGACAAGCAACAAAATAGGTGATAGTTTTGAAAAGTAAAACTTACGAAGATAGACTTCAGCACTTGGGATTATTCTCCCTGATTTAAAGCAGAATCAGAAGTGATCTGATGAAGCATGTAACACATTACCATCCTAACATGACCTCCTACGGAAGCATAACCACCACGGTAAACGTCAAGAAAGTGTATGTAAAGTACATTTCCAATATTTCTCATTGAGGGGTCGCTGCAACTTGGAATGCTCTGACAGCCAAGGCGACCACAGCCCCTTCGGTGGATAGCTTCAAGGAGAGAGTTAATTAACACGTACTCACATACGAATCATCATCTCCCTCGTGTACCAGCTCTGTCTGATGCATGTCTAGAGACCTGCTAGTTGTTATTATTACCAACTCCTCAGATCGCTAACCTAATCTATTTGTCTCATTATCTCTGTTTCCTCTTTATTGCTAACACTACAATCCTCTCGCACAATCTTCACTACCAATTAATAAACTAATTTATCCATTTCTTTACTTAATTCTAAAATCTTATTAGCATTAGAATTTTCGCAATATTATTCTCCACATTGCAACTAACTGATCTCCGTCCTAATAATGTGATAGCTGCTGGTATCCAGAAACCCTACTCTCCTAAATCGAATGTATTCTTTTAAATCACGGGCATACAAACTCACCAACAACTACCAAATGACTAGAATTAGTGTAATTGAGTAGGTAGATTCCAATACATTGGACACTACGAAATACCTGGAACTGTACTGAAAGAAAAAGAATCGAGTTCAAAGTAATCATTTGCTTTATACTTGCTGATGACAAAGATATGGGATATTAAGTCGAAATATTTACGTTCATTAATAACTGACTGAAGTGATTCTGCATAACCAATAAGAGTTCATAATAAGACAAGTGGATTTCTTCTTTAATTTCTATCCCATTAGAAATGGATTGTTTTTGATGATTTTACATTGGAAATTGTCCTACTTATTTGTTAAATCTAAAAAGTAAACTGAAGATGACAAAATAGTTTTTAACAAAAAAATTAGTCACGGACGCTATTTATATTTGACACACTTCGGATAGTTGAGAAGTGCAAATAACTTATTTACACTAGAAAATTCATATTGGTTAAAATTATCAACTAAAGCACATAAAATATTCGAAACCCACTCTTATCACTTCTTAATAAAACAAATCTTATATAACTAATAGGAGTAGGTAAGTTCGACATCTCCACCAGGTTTCTTTCTCTGTGTAAATTACAAATAATCAAAAAACTTACTGTGTTGTCATACTTTCTTATTTATTGAGAAAACGAATTTTAAACTGAATTGAAGATGATTTACTGTGATCGTCTCCATCAATAATCATCCAATGATTAGCAGTTGCCTGCAAAGATAGGTTATTAAACTGATAAAAGATGCATACATTATGAGAAAGGAATTCCATTTTAATATATTGATCGAAATAAGCAGAGAGATATTGAACATACATGGGAAATTCAGTCTCTGATACGATATATTTTACAATTTTTATAAATTCTTTGCTTATACTTTGCTTTGTCTAGATCGATTGGGAACTTGTATTAAGAAGTGTATTCAGTGAAATAAAATATGAGCAATACATGAAGCTGGATATTGTTGTCAAAGATCGAAAATCCTTGGAATTTGCTTGTGGGGAGTACCAAACAGCGAACATAGACGGGAGAAGAAGGTAGTTCCTCATAATTCAGGTTTATGCTTTCAGAAACGGATTACTAAATTAGATTTCGTGTTTTTACAGTTTTAGCTTACCTATTCATAACTCAAACTTACACATACATATGGACACATTATTTCATTTTTATTCAGTGAAATTTATACAAGATTCATAACTAAATCGACTCATGTTTTTGTACCTATTAAAGTCTGCATCTAGTAATGACTGAAACAACATACCACGAAAACATGATTCGATTAGTTAACGTTATGTGTTCCTTGATAACTGAGATTTTTATGATTAAAATAACCGTGCAGAAATGCAGACAGTATTACGAGACGAAACTGTGTAGTTTATTTAAATTTCACTTGCTAAGATTATTTCATGTATAATCTTCACAAATAATGCCTTAACATCATATAAATGATCTCTTTGATATGCACAGTATTGTAAGTAGTTCATATAAGTAAATATACTAATCAGAGCAGTCTGAAACCTGAGAGCAATCGGTCTTATATGAAATCTAATTGTCGCTCTAATGATTCATTTTAGGCATATCCGAGAAGAAAATATTCGAATCTTTTAAAACAACTGCAAGGCTGATTTGACGTTACTTTCACTTGACTCTACTCTTCTTGTTCATACACAACTCTTGTTTGAACTGAACATTCATATTTGTCTGTAAATGCTTGCACAAAATTCTTACATACTAAGATGAATGAAGCTATTGTACCAAGCGAATGATAAGACGATTAGATAGGCTGGTTAAAGTCGGTGGTGAGAATTATTGACAACGAAAATAATGGTCATCGTTGTATGAATCCATTTCAAATCGAAGTAAATAAATGAACATCACAAATTATGAAATTCATTAGGAGCGTTGTTGATTATGTACATACCATTTTAGGCTCGTGTGACTGATTTACATTTTTAGATTTGATAACATTTATTTGTATAGACGATCACCACAGCTGTTCTAAATCGACTAATAGTTGACTGTTGGTCTAACACCTGGTTTTTGTAATCACTCTTGTAGAGATCTACACAACATGATAGTGATCAGTTTTCTATACAACATGAGAAGTACCTTGACTGAATATTTTGGAGGTTTTAATCCTGACGGTAATAGTGAGTACCATTATCATTCAAATAAATGTGATTAACGCTCAGTTTTATTTATACCGATTACATTATTCCCAAACAAAGTTTTTAATCTGATAAATGACAAATATGCATTACGCGGTTGTGAAGATTGTTGAGTTACACATTTTTGAAACCATGAATCGATCAATGTTAGACCACCATTAGAAACCTGGAAGCACTGGATGGCCGTTTCGTCCTGGTATGGGACTCCTCAGCAGTGCGCATCCACGACTCCTGCACCCCGCAGGATTAGAACCCAGGACCTTCGGTATTGTGTGCAAACGCCCTAACCGATAGACCGATAGACAAATAAACTCATTGAAACTATATGCTGAATAGAATCGTCTCGTTCTATCATGATAATACATCCAACATGATATTGTACTGACAATAATTGGACATATTCTGCAACAAAAATCTTGGGAAGAACTGGTTCAGTGGAGTATATGGTAAATTGTTAATGAATCGGGAGGTATTGATTCAAAATTAAGGCACAGAGTCAATATTAGTCAGTATCATCGGCTACTTTTCATTCAACAGATCTTTCTATGTATTTGCACTCATTTTACCGTGTAGGTTTAACAACAAATTAAAGTTCAACGAATGACTGTAAAAGTGACTAAATGTAGAGACTGCTGTCAATTTAAAGAGTTCTGTTCATTCTATGATGTTAAACTCACTAAAAGTCGCTTTATTTGATGATGAAATGAATACCTTTATCCTGATAACCGTATGATTACTTCTGGGTCAAAGACAATAATATGCTTTTTCTCGATATACGACTTCACTCATTTAGTATGAAAAAATTTTGCTTATCAATGAAATATTTAGGTAAAGCGTCAAGAAGTTGCCTTGATGAAGTGAAAGAAAATTTCCGATCGATTTTCGAACAACATGATGAATATCCTCATTTACCTGACCATACAAAATCACTTGTGAGTTATATATTTGATGAAAATGTGCATCTTATTTGCGATCATGATTAAGTGGTACGTAGAACGTTTGACTGCTGTGATATATTCGAAGGTAATCTCTCCAGTTTAGTGGCCTGTGATCATCCTCTGTTGCCGTTGAACGACCGAATTTAGTGATCAGGCTTTTTTACAACATTCAAGTTATCCTTTTGAAATCCAGGCTATCAATTGTCAACCGCCACATTTATATCTGCTTATAAAATATCGTTTTACGTTTTACAACATAGTAAGGTCAATATTACAAAAGCATACTATCGCTAATCCTGCTGAATTTTAGTTTCCTCGTAGTTGTGAGTGCCAGTTCATGCACATCGTTGAAATCAAATTCGTTTCAGTAAACAAAGCAACATTCTTCAACGGTATTCGTGTATGCAGCATTACAATTGGATATCATATTATCACATTATGAACTCCACATGATGAATAAACTAGTATAAATGAGAACAAATAGAAGAAAACGAGTTATATATTTGATTAAATAATGCCTGAAATATGTGATTGTGATTGAGCGTTACTCCTAATTTTTGGTTTAGTGTGTTATATTAGAAGGAAGGTTTGCCACTTTATTTGTCTGTCATCTGACTCTGATAAATCTGAAAAATCAAATGTTTTATGGAATAAATCTAACTTCAGTTCGCGTATGACGTACACAGACGAATACCGTTTGCTCAGAGAAGGTAGTAACAATCCGAACAAGTTTTTGTTGGATGAATTTATTTCATGCAAACATCTGCGTTGTCAGTTATGAAAATGCAAAGCATAAAAGCAAAACGAAGCGAAATGAAATTGGCGTGTGATCCAACCTCATTCATTGAAGCATGACAAAGTTTTTATAGTCAAATGAGATAAGCTTGATGCGTAATGAGCGTAGTTCGTAGAAACCTGGTCAGTGGCCTATGCCACACAAGGGGCAACAGACATAAGTAAGTAAGTAATGAGCGAAGGAAGCAACATACTCACCGTGATAAAAACAACCAAGATGAAAGCAAATAACTTTCAGATTTGAAAGACATGTGAATTACTCGAGAAAAATGGATTGACTAATCCATCCTGAGACTGGGATAGCCTTGCACACTTAACATACTATGACACACATTAAAAGCTGTTTTGCGCAATATTTTGAAAACGTCTTTAGTACGATATGTACGGAGAAGTTTAACCGACTCATAAAAAGAAAGGTTAAGCCATAGAATTTTAGTGTTCCCATATATATTTGAACGGATTTCCTATATTTCAGTAAACCTTGAGTTAGAGCAACTAACAGATCTGTTGACTGCTGGAGAGAAATGGAACTGGATTCTGTCATTTTACTTGATGATATTCAAATAACTATTGATGATTTACATCATCTCGGTTGTCTCTTTGATCGGTTTTTTCTGTTTATGCTGAGTAGGTCAATAGAATTTTCAGTGAAATGAAGGAAACATTCCTTTATTCATTGTCATCTACATCCTGGCCAAGTGAAGAAAAGAAAAACATTGCTTACAATTCGGTTTGTTTGATTTGGACAAATTGTGTAAACATTAACTCAATGTATTATTTAGGGTAATAAAATTGAAATGAAGTTTAATCAACCAAATTATTTCAATGAGAAAGCCAAACGGAACCGACATTTAATATTTGAAGTAAGTGCCATTATTACAACAGTATATAATATTCACCAAATCAATGGACATTAATTTTGCTAACGAAGTGATTCATCATGTACGAATTTAGAAACATTTACTTCACAAGGAATCGTTTCTTGACATAACATACATTAATGTCCGCAAGATATGAATTTAAAATTAGTATATATTTGAGTTTCGGTAACCTAGAGTACAGTTAGTTGAACCATTTCATTTCTATTTCAGAATAAACTTTCTCCAGAAAACTACTTCATGAATGTATACCATTCTCAAAAGACTAACTTGCTTAAATCAATGAACAAACTTTTGCTTACAAGCGAGATGCAAGTTGTATTTTTTTTGGGTTTATTTCAAATATGCCTGTTGAGCGTGAGAAATGAACCTTATGTTTACAGGGCGAATACTGCCACCCGTAATAATCAAAAGGGTTATTTCAAAAACCGGCAATAAAATGAGTTTTTTGATTCATCTTATTTGGTAGTCGATCATGGTGTTCTTGTCTCACTAAAGAAGCTTTCGCGAAAAAAAAGAACTGTTGAAAAAGTCTCAGAGTTCGCTTCAATCATTCATACAATTTCAGACAATATAATATCATCAACACACGCTACTAACATAATCGATCGGATGAAAACTGTTGATGTTCTAATTAACTTTGATCATAAGTGATCATATGAAGCAAACGAAATGCTAAAAGATGCATAAACCCTTTTAGTCAGATGATTGAATCACTTCAGGAATAGTCCAAATAATTTTAGATGATGGTGTATAAGATTTAGAGATTTCAAATAATTTATACACTTTAATTCAATGTCTCTGGTATAATAGCAACATAAATAGGACAGAAACACAGGTTGACATATTTTTCTATTCGTCTGACATTTTTATTTCCAGCATTTGATATGCTTTGTATATTGATATCTGGAAATGAATTCGCTAAATAATATTCATTAGGCTACTCATTTATATTGTATGGTATTGCGAAAGTGTCTGTCATCCAGAAGAGTATCAATGGAAAAAAAATCATATTTCAAGTAGCTTCTACATTGAGCTTTCCGTTGATTCTCTGAAGCAAACTGAAGTTTGTGTAAAGTGCACACAGATGTGAATCACTTGAACGAATAACCTAAGCACGGTTAATATTGCAGCGCATAAGTGCACTTATTATTCAGAGATGAGTTAGTAATAATTTCGTGTTTTAGTTCAGTAGGTGATAATTAGTTCGACAACATAATGTTATCACAACTGAAGCGTTCTGTCTTCCTTCAAGAAGTATGTACTTCGAATGTTCACTGTTTGATAACCTTATGTAGATCTTTCCTGTGGAAAAGATTTTCGACTATATAACATGCTGTGTGAAATAGAGCCAGTGAATGGGACTATATCAAATTATTTGAATGATTGCCTTTTCTTTTCACCTATATTTTAACACTAGAACAGTTATTAATTTTTAAACGTCAATTAATTTTTTTTTCTATTTACAAATAATTGAACCGGCATTCTTCAGTTTCACACAAAATAAACCTGACGAGATCGAATACCCTCATATTTATTTGTCGGCTGCGTTATTAGTTCCATCAATCATGGATGCGTCACGTCGAGGACCTGAAAATTATGGAGTTCTCGGTTGGCTTATTGGTCGTCAGCTAATGTCTCCAGGTAGATTTTAAAGTGTCATATCTGGCTTAATTCGTTTATTCGTAAAACTAAGTAGACTAAAATTATTGCGAACAATCGAATTTGCTTATCTAGTTTTCCTTACCATATAACTAACAAAAGTGTTTTGATTGTGTGCATATAAGTTACTCCCGCTTAGTTACTAAATCTGTCTAAACTAAAAATTCCCTTGCTTAATATTATTTAGACTGCAACAATTTAGGTGCTGCTATCGAAATGTTTTCTTCCGAACTATCCATAAGAAAGGAAAATAGTATGAGTGCAGATTCGTCATACTTGTTTAATTCTTTCAAGATAAGCGATTTTTATAGTAATACACTTCAACGTACACATCTTAATAGCAACTCATATGTTCGTTATACACCGTTATAAACTGTGAAACAAGAATCAAGAAGCGTGATATTATTTTCTTGATTATTATGAATACATGCAGTCCAATTCTAGTGTGTACGACAACATGAATTGAAACACTAACTTTATGTTTATTTCTGAAAAACAATTAATAATTAAATGATGCTTGTATTACAGCCTTCGATAAACATCCGTTCGATGAAAATAGACAATCTAAACCATTCTGTCACCTCCAAAATCCGTCGCCATTTGAAAAACAATTGTGTTGTTTATCAAGAACAACCTTTGATCCGATAGGAACGAACGTAAGTGATTGCTTAAGAGAGCGTTTCGTACTAGCATTGTTAAACGACTGCACGTAATAGTAAGCCCTAGATGGAAAGAATTTGAAATGGTACATTGTCAGTAAGTGAGTGTGATGGAAACTTACTCAACAATGAAGACAGATAAAAGATTTTGGTCACCTTCTCATTGATGTTCATGTGAATTCTGATGATTATAGTGTCTAGGCGGGTGAAGGACCCGGACCGGGACGACATATTTTAGATATATCGCAATAAATCAAAAACGTTGTTTATGACAATTTCCATTATTGTCAATATTCAGAATATTGGATAAATTGCACTGACTTCAAATCTTAACAACAATATTCCGATCATGTGATTTGTTGGTTGTATGGGAAAAGAACAACAAATACGGTCAATCATGAACAGAAGAAGTTCGTAATGTAAACGGTTACCTGACATCTTATTCTGATAGATAGTAAATAGTCAATCAATATTATAGTCCACTTTGAAATTTAAATAATGAATGTGAGTAACTGACGCATAGTGATATTAAAGGAGAAATCAACCATAAGGCAATAATCATGTGGTATTTCAATTCTCATCCAACTTGTGATTATGTGGATTTTTCGTAGTTACAACTCCAATGCTGTCATGCTAAGTGCACAAAGTGTATTTCACAAAACAACATTTGTGTTTTCAACGTGTTAATTCATCTATTCTGCACATGTGAATTTCAGAATAGACCAATCCAACCGATTTATATGACGTTTGAAATGTTATGATATGACATGAGTAAAACTTAATTTGCTTGATATATTTCCATAGATATTAACTGAATTTTGTTATCTCAACATTTTTTCTGGTCGACTAGTATTTTGAGTCATTCTCAGCTGATATTAATGGCCTTATGTTATCCTTTAGAGTAAGTGAATTTCGTCAAGTGTTATCCATTTTATTCTATCATCATTAACATTCATATATATAATGCACTCTCCAAATATTCGTGTATTACATTGGAATTTAGTGAATGTGTTAATTAAATTTTATTCGCATAAAGTAAATTTTCAGTGGTAAAATGCATTTGACAATGCTTTGATTTTATATCGAAATAATGAATTAGTCAGTGTAATCTTGACGACGATTTGATTTGTAATTGATAATGCATACAATATTCCGATGAGTGGGAATGAAAGTTGCAAAGTCTCATAACTTGATTTATTTGAAACTGGTAATTTTCATTTCTACTCATGGAAATATCAAAACTATATCGTTATTTTGTCAATGATTTCTAGTAAATGTTTAGTTTTGGTCGAAATCGACAAATCAAATGCAAGTAGTAAAATTAATCAACTGATGGACAGTTTTCTATCACATACAACACAAGATATTACAGTTGACTAGTAAATTCAATAGTCTTCCACTCAACATCTGACAAGTTTACGAGTTATGGAAAAATCAATGTACACTGTAATGTAGTTTAGATGTTCAATGAAATCTTGATATCATATGGCCACCAAACATAATCTATTTCACCTCCTGCATGTGATAATCATAGCAAGATTTACATAAGAGTTTCAACGTAAGTGGTGTTATAATGTATTTTGTTTCAAAACTAAGGAATGTAGTAAAACACCTATTTTTATATGGTATTCTTTATTGTTCATTCACTGACATTGATTGAAGACGTACAACGGGACCATTTTGGGTTATCGTGAAGATTTGGATAAAACGAACACGTTTTTCTCAGCATTCGCTAAGGTAAGTTATGCAAACAGACCGAATTGAATTTTACCAAAACACTTTCCGAATTCATTCATTAAAATGTGGTGTGTCATTAATATTGATGAGCAGTAAACTAGTATAATGACACTGCAGCCATACTGTTAAACAAGTGATAACACAAAGTTAGAGAATGAGAAGAACACGTTTCAGTAAAAATGGGGTGCATCTTTTGAGTGATAAAAATTCTGAAACACCAGTTCGATAATGAATTCTCTTCCCAGCAAATTATCTTCAAACTGTGCAATCGTAAATGTAAATAAATTCCTCAAACTATTACCAATAATGTGACTTTGAAATAATTCAACTAGTAGAATTATGAGTAGTTACAAGTAAGCACGGTGTGTATTATATTTCAAGGTCTTAATGAATAGAAACGTTATTCGTTCGATAAATATTCACACCCAATATTTGAGGCCAAAAATCATTTGGAAGGACACAAAGTTTTCCAAATTTTTTATCAGTATGCAGATGTATCAGTTGAATACACACTTCTTAGTTTACCCATAAACTTGTAAAATTATCATTGATACTTGTTAATTTGAGAGTAGATCAAGATTGATCAGGTTAACTGGTAAATCACAGCAAGTATACACAGGCAAACATAATTCCAATTGAACAAATACATTCGTATGTACAGTAGCATGAATTGAAATATCATGTTTATTGTACTAACACAAGGTTTCGAAGATCACATAATGAATAATCACATATAAGTGATCTGTGATGATTTCAATGCGAAAGAATGATTTCCGATTAGACGTACGAGATTATAAAATTGCTGAGTGGCTTGTTTATTTGCTTGTCTGATTTCGTAACATAAAAGTTACATACACTGTCTAATTTACCGACATTTTTATGAATAAGCCTAGTTCGCATTTGGTATCAGATCCATTGACTTTTCAAACATGCACTGATTGTAGAATTTTAAGTGTTTTTCTTGTTTTACCTTCATTGAGTCATAATTCTTATGCATCAGTTGACTTTTGATGTTTCTCTCTAATTTCCTCCACTCTTTATGTCTAAAGGCGATGTGTGCTGGCCTCTCTCCTATTCCGAATGAGTATGAACCTTTTGGAAAACATAAATTCAGGTAATCTCTATGTAAATCCATAGCTTCGTTTTTATTTGTCTTCATATTATCCATTTTATTGACTCTTCATTAATTGTCAACCGCCACATTTATATCTACACATTTGAAATCATTAATCAATCATCATTGTTAGACCACCATTAGAAACCTGGAAGCACTGGACGGCCGTTTCGTCCTAGTATGGGACTCCTCAGCAGTGCGCATCCACGACTCCTGCTCCTCTCAGGATTCGAACCCGGGACCTTTGGCATTGTAGGCGAACGCCTTACCATCGGACCACTGGGCCGGCATCCAACGGTGTTAATGTCTAACTCTGATTGATCTAGGGATTTTGCGCGACCTCACCCATTTGTCTTTGGTAGTTACTGCCTACGAGGAGCAGGAGTCGTGGATGCGCACTGCTGAGGAGTCCCATACTAGGACGAAACGGCCGTCCAGTGCTTCCAGGTTTCTAATGGTGGTCTAACAATGATGATTGATTAATGATTTCAAATGTGTAAAAACGCAAACCTCCAAAACTGTGCCCCAACATTTATATCTGTTTATAAAATATCGTTTTACGTTTTACAACATAGTAAGGTCAATATTACAAACGCATACTATCGCTAATCCTGATGAATTTTAGTTTCCTCGTAGTTGTGAGTGCCAGTTCATGCACATCGTCGAAATCAAATTCGTTTCAGTAGACAAAGCAACATTCTTCAACGGTATTCGTGTATGCAGCATTACAATTGGATATCATATTATCACATTATGAACTCCACATGATGAATAAACTAGTATAAATGAGAACAAATAGAAGAAAACGAGTTATATATTTGATTAAATAATGCCTGAAATATGTGATTATGACTGAGCGTTACTCCTAATTTTTGGTTTAGTGTGTTATATTAGAAGGAAGGTTTGCCACTTTATTTGTCTGTCATCTGACTCCGATATGTCTGAAAAATCAAATGTTTTGTGGAATAAATCTGACTTGAACTGTATTTATGTAATTAACATTACAAATATGAATCATATTATCACAATACAAATTTCACATTTTACTTACATTTTCCCTTATTTTCAGTGTTAATGATATTTTGAAACACAGTGCTGAATTTCAAAATGCATACAAATGTCCAATTAATTCGAAAATGAATCCAACTCACAAATGTATTTTTTGAATCTACACAAAAATCGTCTGTTAGTGTGTGACAATATTTGCTCGTTTGTTTCCATGATACCTTAATTTTAACTGTAACTGCTGTGGTAATAGTTCACCACTTTTTCTATTAATAAACATTGTTTGGTGTGACAAGTGGAGGTGAACATTTCATTATTGCGCTTGGGTATATTGATTTCCGCCTATAGCCCCTCTGGGGCCCCTGCCGGTCCCAAGCCTGGATAAAGGAAGAGGGTTTGGTATGGGATTGGTGACCCCATCCAGTAGAAAACTAACTTGCTATAAAAACACTAACCAGATAACATCATTCAAACCATTTTAACTCTGCCCTGGGGGTTAGAACATCTCCTTGCAGAAAAGTTATCAATTCGCTAACACTGATGAGTTTCTCAAGTATCACCGATGACGAAATGATGAGATATTGATATTAAGACTAACCTTAATATCCGTTCATTCCAGCAACTCAAAAGCGTACATGAATGAATACACAGGCATATAGTTCATGACATGCAAATAACAAAATATAGGATGTTTTCGATAAACAATATATTTACAGTGATAAATCGAAACACAAACCATAAAGTCCAATCATACCAAGCTTGATATGAAGTGAGGTGATGATGGTTTGTGAATCAGATAAGCACTAACAAAGAGGACTGAAACTGAAGTAATATCATATTGAAAACTTTTTAAATGCTTACTCATTAGTCTTAGTTCTTCCTCTTATTATAATGCAAACGTACTAGTTGCTATAGTTGTCTCACTCAGTGGGAACTGTTTTCCAAATAACCAGTCATTCAGTTAACATGCCTAACGGACGATGTCGCTTAAATTTCCAAGTGACTATTTTTACACCAAAATAATTTTAAGAAGAATAGAAGTCCACTGGTCCACATAATTAATGAATTTTCGATATCAAGGTAGAAGGAAGCTAAGCTTAAAATGTAGATAATGAAAAAACCAGAATAAGTACAATAATAAATAATGCATAGAATTTGCACTCGAGGTGCATGATTCGACGAGTTAATGTATCTTTATCATGTTCATCGAGTTCGTGACATCTTGACCCAGATGAATATTCATTTATCAGAATTATTGCGGCGTGCCTGACATAGTAATTCAGATCTTTCTGAACGATTTCAGTAAATGATCGAGAAATCTCATCGACTGATTCCACCTCGCTGATGCATTTGATGACACATAAGGAACTGAAAGATAGCATTAGATGTCAAAATTATCATTTCCCTACTGACGATTTGTCGACTCAAATATATGCGGGAACCGTGGTGTTTGAATGAACTAGTGACTTCTTGGTTGTTGAATGCCTGATTTCGAATTCTAAATACAGTACATTCTGTCGTGCTTATCTAGTAGTTCTTGATCCACTTACGTTATTTCTGGGATCATTAGATCATGCAATAATTCAAATACTTCTAATTATCATAGAAACATATTCATGTATTTCGAAAAAGAATTACATCCCACACCTCATTATTCTGTGATTTGTACAGTTGATGTACTTGCATTTCAATTCTTTTTCCATCAAAGATAATCTTATCAGATGAGTGGTTTATGCTACAGTATTTGTAAGCAAGAACCGCATAAAATAAATGATATGTACATTATTAGACAACCTAACTCTTCACTTGCACATTATTCTTGTTTCATAGCACTACCCAATTAATAAACTAAGTTCATCTATATATTTCTCAGTTCTGAAATTTTATTCATATTATCATTAGAATTTTATCCTTATTACCCTTATTACTCTCCACATTGCAACTAACTGATCTCCGGTCTGGTAATGTGACGGCTGCTAGTATCCAGAAACCCTACTGTAGAATCCTTTTTGAATGTTTTGTTTTTTGGAAAATCCCTCCATGTTTATATATTCTTGTTATGACATGACGGACTTTTTCTGTTGACATTTTGGTATTTTATTTGATTCCAATTTGAGATTTTATCATTGTATATTGTTATTATTTCTATATTTTGTACTTATATTGAAGTTTTTATGTTTGCTTCTGAACTGTATATATGTTGTTTAAATTTGATCTTTAATATGGCTACAGCCATATTTGGATTGATACTGTGGCGGTTGGATCTAACATCACTTATTCCTTTTAAACTCGGATACTCCTCAGAGTAATTGGGACTTGGAAAGTGCATCAAAAGTCAGGTATTGATTTGTATTTCTATTTTAACATAATATAGACCGCTTTCTCCTAGAATTATTGTGTTTTTGACATTGGATTGGGGGATAGCGCGTTCGACTTACACTTACTGGAAACAAATTGAACTGCTACGGTAGAAAATCCATCTACAGTCTGACTTTTGATTAGAAGACCAATTACAGTCTAATAAATTGGAAACCAAGCCTACTACAGTCTGATTATTAAGAAGAATAAAGAAGCATTTGGAATTTTAATCGTTTATAATATTAAACTTCTTGGAAGAAGAACCTTGGATTACTTATCTCTTTTTTGATCGAACTGTATTTTGGAAAACGATTTTCTGATTTTGGATATTTCTTACCTGTGGAATTCCTATATTTTGTATTTGTTATTTATCTTCCGTTGAACTTCACTTAAAAATGAGCAACCGCAAGAAAACAAACACGAAGAGGGTGGAAGAGCTTGAAGGATCCCGAAATGCTAGGCAAGTCGTTGATGATCCTTATTTAATGGGTTCCCACTTTTTTCGTGATGATGTTATGTCTGATACTTATTATTGTAAGTCACCCTTGGCAGGCATTAAGGAACAAGGTTTAAGTGAGAGTTCTAAGGAACCAGAGAAGGATCAGATGCTTAGGCTTAGAACTACCTAAGGTTGAACTTTCATTCTTTGATGGAAAATCTCGCGACTACTTTAGATTCATTAGACAATTTGAAACGTTTATAGAACCCAAAGTAAAAGATGACAATGTGCGTTTATTATATTTAATTCACTACTGTAAAGGAAGGGCAAAAAATGCGATTGAAGGTTGTCTTATAATGGATCCACAAGTGGGATATAAGAGAGCTAAGGCTATTTTAAAACAGCTCTTTGGACAGTCGCATGTGATAGCCCGTGAAACCTTAGAGGACTTGTTTAGAACCGGGAATGCAGATTATAATGATCCTGAAGAATTGACGAATTTGGCTATTAAAATGCAGAACGTGGCTTTAACCTTAGAACAGTTGAATTGTACAACGGAACTTCATTCCCTGATTACTTTAGAACGAATAGTTAGGCTTTTACCTCATCGAATGCAAGCCCAGTGGGCAGAGCTGGGAATCAAGTGGGACGAAGAGGAAAGAGAACCTAATTTCAATGAATTGACGGAATTTATTATGTCTCGTGCTAAGATAGCTAGTAGTAGGTTCGGAAGATTAGCTTATCGTGCTAAAACAGGACATAATACCGAAGCTACTAGTGGTCTGCGTGCGAGACAATAGGATTCTTCGTTTACACCTAACTCACGCCCGGAATATAATAGAGCTGTCAATTATATCAGAAAAGTATACGCTGTTGAAAGCCGAGTATGTGACCGCGATGATTTAAAACCCCTTGATGCGTATCCCAGTAAGAAGCCGGTTTGTGTAACAGATAAGATGGCTTTTTTAAGTATGGAAAAGAAAGAGAAAGACGAAAAGGGTAGGCATCAAGATGGATCCGAGGTGTGTGATGATAAAAGCCTCTTAACTGCTCGAAAAGCCTGGAACGGTTATTTGGATTCGAGTAAACAGAGGTTAGTGAGTTCAGTGAATATGAATAAGGCCAAAGCAGGATTGGCTGGACGAAATAAAACCTATGTTCGGAACCCTTCACTTAGGGTAAATTATATAACGGGACCTAGAGTTGATTCTAGGACAACAAGTGTAAAATGGTGACACGGCACTTCATGTTGGTGAGCAATCAGGATGTCTGCAGGCTACTATATCTAGTTCTATAGAGCATCATGATACTAAAGCGGGAGATATTAGCAGCTCAGCGCGTCCTGCGGATGTTTGTTTACGGTCAACGGATGGACAGTTGTATACTGGTCCAAGTAGCAATAGCAGCATTGATAGTGTCAGTGAAAGTGGTAGCATAGCTTTAAAGCCTGCATGCCAACTATCTTGCAACTTGTCATTAACTATGAATAGTCAGAACATCATTGTGGACAATAATAAACGTGACGGTAACGATAGTGGAATCACTACAGGTAGTGCAGTTTCTTCGGTTGATGTTGCTGATATAGCTTTGCGCGCCGGTGTAGAATTTTTTTTGAATGTTTTGTTTTTTGGAAAATCCCTCCATGTTTATATATTCTTGTTATGACATGACGGACTTTTTCTGTTGACATTTTGGTATTTTATTTGATTCCAATTTGAGATTTTATCATTGTATATTGTTATTATTTCTATATTTTGTACTTATATTGAAGTTTTTATGTTTGCTTCTGAACTGTATATATGTTGTTTAAATTTGATCTTTAATATGGCTACAGCCATATTTGGATTGATACTGTGGCGGTTGGATCTAACATCACTTATTCCTTTTAAACTTGGATACTCCTCAGAGTAATTGGGACTTGGAAAGTGCATCAAAAGTCAGGTATTGATTTGTATTTCTATTTTAACATAATATAGACCGCTTTCTCCTAGAATTATTGTGTTTTTGACATTGGATTGGGGGATAGCGCGTTCGACTTACACTTACTGGAAACAAATTGAACTGCTACGGTAGAAAATCCATCTACACCTACTGCCCTGAAACAAACGTTTTCAGTTAAATCCCGAGACATACGAACTCACAACCAACTGCCAGCTGACTAGAATTAGACAGTCGAGTGGCTAGACCTCCATCCATTGGACATTACCGAACACCTGAACCGTATCGAAAGAACAAGAATCGAGCGCGAAGAAATCAAATTGGTTTACACTAGCTCGTGAAAAAGATATTGGATATTGGATCTCCAACTCCATTTATCCTAATATGCAGTGTTGAATGATAGATAAATTGAACAACTACACTAAAACAGTTGCACTCACAGTAACAAAATTTCGAGCAAAACGACTGTCAACTAGATACTCATCTGTGCGTTAATCGACGTTCACAACTTCGACCTCGTTCTGTTCACCAAGGTAAGCGATAGTAGATTTTTGTAATATTCAGCTTACTACGTTGTACGACTGAAAATTTATGTTATATACAGTGATTCGCATGCAGATTGCCGTTCGATGACAAGTATTTTGATCGAATGACATGTTAACACATTGAAAAACCTTAAGGAATGATTAAACAGATTACCTTATGATACTTGTATTCAGTCAGATATGAAGAGAGGTCAAGACTTATCGTCTTTATTCATAAAGAGTGGTCACGATTATAGAGAATCTTCGAAAGTCAACTGATGCATAAAAATGACAACTTCGTAAAGGTATATCACAAACAAACACTGAAATCCTACAATCCGTGCATGCTTGAATAGATAGTTTATGTTTCTGCTCATCAGTGCGAGCACATTAAAACACTCGGCCAGCTCTTATTTATTCATTACACAATTTAATATGACTATAAGGTAATTATTATCTAACGCGTGAGAGCTGCTTAATCCTTTCCCCCATTCAGAACAAACTGGATCAAAAGTCTGCAGCACACAAGTTACATCACATGCAAACGGTTATTATCGAACCTCCCATTCTTTGCAGTACTAATAACAAGTATCTTAGTTTTTACAGACTGTTATTCAGGTGCGAGTAGATTAAGGGATCCTGATTAGGTCACCTCGACCAACCTGTTGCAGATAATGAAGCAGCTCAAAAGCACCCAAAAAATCTGAAATCTTGTCTCGGTACTATTGGATGTTTGATGCTATATCTATCAGGTTCAAGTAACTGTGCCTTAATCACAACAGACACTCAATAAAGAAATAACTCTACAGAGGTCTCGACAACTGAGGATAGGTGCGCTGATCTTCTACCAACGAAAATGTTTAGTCTCAAATAAGAACAGGTTCTATCACTTATTGAAGGTGGTTTTATTTAATAAGATATAACCGAAGCGATGTCATGAACAGTCGTTCTCGAAACTATGCAAAAATTAATATTTGATAGTTTCCCTACTTTATCCAATCCATTTATGAAAGCTACCACCAAATTAATCGGTACCATATATAGCCTAACTGACACCAGTGCGTTAGGCGGTGTTCTGAGTATCAGCAGTCAAAGGTTCGTCGACATATGAACTCACCTACTGAAGTTTTCTAATAGCCAAATACACATTTTGCACACATTCATTCAGATTTGGGTTTGCTTATTTATTTGCATATTTCAACAAATTTGCAAGGTGCCCAGTATCCATACTAGTAACAGATATCTTAAATGAAATTTTGACTAAAGTCTTCATTAATTTTGGGACATATATTACAATAACAACCGACAGAGAAACCTGATTTGACTCTGAACTATTCATTAACTCAACGTAACTTCTAAATTCTAACAGAATACGTTGCGTATCATATCATCACCAGGCTAACGGAATGATGGAACGCTTCCACCCTCAATTAAAATCCGCCTTCATATCACACTCAAAGCCCAATCAGTCGGGGAAACTCGTTTTAAAACTTATATAAAGCATATGAACTGCTTTCAAATCTGATTGACAGTGTTGGTCAACAGGACTAATGTTCGAGACGACTTTAAGACTGCCTACTGAGTTTTACCGTACTTGTGTTAAAAGTATGAAGTTCAACCTAGCAAAATATTTCGATCAACGACGAGATCAAATGTTCATACTTTAACCTGCTGATACTCGTGAACATTCGAGAGCCACATACAGACCAAAGGATCTAAGCGCTTACATGCACAGCTGGACAAGATGCTTCACTAGGTCCTCCATTTCAAAGTACATTCAAGGTACTCATATGGAAACCCAAATATTTCCTCTCGAAAAATAGCAAAATCGAAGACAAGATAATGATGAAAAAAAGAAGGCTTATCTAGTTTTCTAACCAACGCCATTTACATGACGAAATAAATTTGAAGTGAACAGTTGACAACGAGAATCCTCCATACATAGCCAAAAAGATTAGTTGTGCATAAACGGTGCAAACCATAACCGGTATGTCTATCCAATTAACTTAATCGTGGATTTCCATCACAATGGTACTGAAGTTTCGTTATCAAAATCCAGTTTTAGTGTATTTTTCCAAACCAATCTTTTTAAGGTACTTTTTCAATATTTTCTTTGTAAAATAGAAAAACAAGTGGTTGTAAGCTGTACTTATCCACCGTTATTCAAAACAAGCTACCTCTTTGTATGAGTGTTCTGTTGTTGTGGTTTTAGTAAGCAGCTAAGCAACAGCCCTTTAAAATATCCAGTGAAACTGTAAATCTGAAACAGCACTAGAACGTAAGGCTGAGGTGAATAAAATATCACTGATTAAGATTTTCACAACAACCGAATATAATAATGATAAAGTTAAACGGCAATGTCAAAGTTAGTCCTAGTAGACGGCTATCATACAACCGAATTAACGTACTCCCAGAATAATGGCAAATTCAGAAAATAATCCAGGTAAGCAGCATCGTTTCTTTTGGTGATCTGCTACCTGCATGAAGCTTCATAACATGCTATATTTTATTCACTTGTAGATGCACCACATATATTATAATATATGTCACGCTAAAAATTGGCTTAACTGAAAGATACATTTATGCGTGGATTTTAGACGATGCAAATTTGATGGAAAAATAATTCCATTTTCAGTTAATTTTTTATTTAAGAAGGCACTTCACTGAATGGATGAATCAGTCAGCCAATCAGCTATCCATTGAAGTTCGTATGCAAGTGCATTTGCTCAAGTTGCCATTCCACATGAGCACAGAGGTGCAACTGTCAATTCGAATCACATAGTGTTAGTAGTGGAAATATTAGCAGTTATAGAAAGATTAGGAATCTAAGATATAATTAGAGGAGTATAATCCTTTGAAACAAATTTAAAAAGAGGAAATGGGTAGAAAGTAATTCAGGTGAGAGATTTGCCAACCTATGTAACTTCAAGAAGATGATCATTGACAGCACACTATTCCCACACGGAATCACACCATGCAGAACCAAACTCGCCATCAGTAAAATGTTCATTAGGACGATGGAGGATGTGGGAACAAAGATAGTGGCTGATTAGGCCTCAGATCATCACTTGCTGGCCACCAAAATGAAAATCTCAGAAAACATTGGAGAACGGGATGGACAGCGTCACAAGAGTTTAAGGTGATCCTTCTGAAAATCTTAATGAATGCAAAATATTCGTCAGTCAAGAGGGGAACTATCATGAAAATCAACTGTAAGTGGAGCACATAAGCTATGACTTTAGCATGTCAGGTTCTGTTCAACAAGAACCAAAATCACAAGGAGCAGATCTCTGTGGATACTCTACATAAGATTCAAGAAAGGAAGAACAAGGTGACTGCATAAATTGTCGGCTGTACAGGAGAAGAGAAAGCAAATAAACACACTGAATATACAGAAGCAAACAAGCAGGTCAAGAGAAGCATCATAACCCACAATCGTAAATATCAGGAAGATCTGCCAATAATGGTGGAAGTGGCTCCAAGATAACGAAACCTGAAACAATTGTATGATACAAGAAAGAAGCTTGTCGGAAATCATCGTAAACCAGAAAGTTCAGTGAAAAGCAAAAAAGGCGAACCAGTCACCGACATTGAAGGAAAGTGAAACATCAGTGCAGAACACTTCGAAGAACTCTTAATTCGACCAGCCCTACTGGGACCACTCAACGTGGAAGCAGCAACTACGGGCTTCCCAACTGATGCTGACACAACAACAGTTGAAGAGATCAGTATGGCCATTAGACAAATCAAGAGTGGCGAAGCGGCGGGACCAGAAACATTCCAGCAGAGTAATGGAACTGAAAAGCCACACCGAGTTATATTGAACAATGCAAGCCATACAACCAAAACATCCAGCTCAGGGAACGAAACACCACCACAACCATTCGCCTGAGCTTCAAATTTTCTCCACCACCTCTCATTTGCTGCAATGCTACTTTCTCGCAAGGAACAACCCGGTTAAAAAATGTGGATCCTAAAAATGTCACACCTCACCTTATCACACAGATCTCCGTCTTCGGCGGTAAGATATTTCGTAGATCGAAGCCAACAGAATGAAAACTTTCCACAAAGATGGCGTTCGCGAGCGACCTCAAGCAGTCGTCGCTTGGTAGGTATTTACACTACGTCAGTTTCTAGAACATAGACAGACGTTCATACTTCGGACAGTGGTATTATTTTTTCTACCTTCTGACCCCATTTGACTCTGTTGGTGGTGAGGTTTTATGGCAGTATTTCTCACTGACAGAAGTATTAGAAATTACGTCACGTGAGAGCACTCATTCAAATCACATGACATACAAACTCTCAAACAATCACCTACCGACTAGAATCACTGCAGTCAAGTAGCTAGACCCCTATTCATTGAACCTTGAGCTGTGCTGAAAGAACAAGAATCAAGTGCATCGAAACGAAAGGTTTTATCCTTGCTCGTGGAGATGAAATCGGATATTGGATATTGAGCACTGTCAAAGTGACTTTGAGAAGGTAATAAATTACTACGCAAAAATTAGAATGAGGCATGAGAGTTACACTTCAAGTTTCATCGTAAAATTTCATCAATTAGAGTCCCTGATTGCATCTCAGCTGTATGAGTAGATGAGTTTTGTTCGAAGATGATATAGCACTCATTCTCATTATGATAGTTTTTATTCATCAGTTTAATTCCTACCGGTATATTCTCATTCCATACCTTTAACAATAAGCCCAATATAAACTCACTTGCTTAGGCACATCCTCTTGTGATTTCTCGTTATTTTTAATGCGTATGCTTTCTGACTGTATGTAGTCTGAGTTGTAGCACTTTTATCAATCTTAATGTAATGTTTGATTGAACTAATCCTTATTCATTTTGCTCATGTTTCGTTTTAAACTTTATCTAGATGGACTTGAACTGCATCATTCAGTCAACAAGAAATCTTCACCTAAATGCGAACGAACAGCAAAGCAAAAATGAATACGTTATTGATGTTAGTGATGAAAACAACGATGATTATCTGCTAGGAGATGAATTCGAAAAATCGTGGGATTTTAACAAGATGAATCTCCCTACTAAACCATCACCGCTAGTTAGCTTCAAAGTCTGTACTGAGCTAAATTCATTTGTGAAGGACCACGCCTCTGGTGGCCATCCCTTTGCCCGAAGCGACGTTATGCCTTCACAGCTCATAGATCTCACATGTCTTACAAAAGGAAACGCGAAGATCGTTTATCAGTAAGGTTGTTAACTTTGAATAATTTGTTAATTTCACCCATTATTTATCATGCAATTTTAACTTACCCTGTTTTCTTCACCCATCGACTCACCAAATCTGTTCAACCTCTTGCAGGGCGTTGTGAAACAAGAAACTATTTCCTTTTTTATTTAGTTGGAATAATTTGACACTAATTGTGACCGCTGCTATCAGTTATATTTTCAAAGGGAGAGATTTTGTGTACGCTTATTAAGCCATTCCATATGAGCCTCGAGATCAAGAATGTCGAACTTAAGTTTCCATGTGAACGATAAAACCGTGATTCTAATTGAATATAGATTCAGAGACCAAGAACGAATAATGAAAACATCCCCCTGCGCAATTAAAAAAGTACTATCTTGTTACTCTGTGAATCTGTAAAGTATGATCACTTAGTTGTATTGAGTCCAAACCCTGGACCTGACAGAATTTTATCTATGAAGTTGTATCTATCACCTATTATAAGTGATTTAACATCGTAATGCGATTCGTTGTAATGCTCAGTTGTTGAGGCTAATCAGCAGGAAGGTGTGAACCTGAGTTTTTTGTCTAGTTGGTTAACGAGTGACGATAAGCACAATACGGAAATTGAAGACCTGCCGACTGCCTCTAATCGTTTTATAGTATAACATTGGTCTGGAAATTTTCAAATGCGATCTTTTTCATTGTTTTACAGAGCAACTTTAAAAGTTAAATCCGAAAAGAGATTAAACTATCGTCCAGGTGATAGCATCTCCATATTACCTGAAAATGATGAGCAAACTGTGACATGGTTATCACAGCGTTTAACACTGGATAGTCTACATGATGCTGATACACTTTTTACCCCTGAAGTAATAGCTACAAAGTATGGAAAGCTGCCTGGCTGGTCTTATTTCGCTCATCCACTTTCATTACGATATTTGTTAACGTACTGCTGCGAACTTTATGTGCCCATAACACGTCGGATTTTGAGATTGTTAGCAGATTACTGTTTTGATGACAATGTTAGTCCCATAAGTGCAGAAAGGCAACGTAACCGCCTCCTGGAATTTGCAAGTCAAGAAGGGAAGGAAATGTTTGAGAAGTAAGTTTTATATTTACAGCCATTCTTATAGGTTATAAACCAACCTTCAGTCGAAACCAGAAATAGCTTAGGGTAGCATACCTGTAAGCAGCATAGAAAAACATCAGTGGACCAGTAAAAGGAGAATCAAAAAACGTGTAAAGGATAAAAAGATGAACAACGCCTATTAAACGTAGCACAATAAGCTTTAGAGTTATATCAGTCTGACTTTGTCTCAATAATCATTTCTCGTAGACATAGGTAAAAATATCATACTTTAAGTTCAGGTTATCACTTCTAGATCCATCATGATAGGATAGGAATTGCTATGGATTATCCAAACCCGCTTGTTTTTGAAAGTGTCAAAACGTTATGATCAAATTAATGATTCCTTTCTCTCTCCTAGTTCACAATATATTTAAAGTAACTCATAGAGTTTATGCTTGCAGGTAATCTACTTACTGCTCGAAGTAACAAAATAATATGGCTGTCTTCCTTTTTTTTGTTCATCTTTCAGGTATATCCGAAAACCTGGTCTTAATCTTTTAGATATTTTGTCCATATTTTCATGTTGCCGACCGTCATTTATTCGACTGTTGGAAATTCTGCCACCTCTTCAGCCGCGTTCATATACACTCATTAATCCAGTTGATAAACAACAGTCACCTCATGAACAAGAGTTATCCTTCATTTTCACTAGAGTGGATTTTGAATATTCCGAGAATGATAAACATCTAAATGTTATTCGTCGTTACCCACCACGACGTCATGGTACTTGTACTGGTTGGCTGGAAAAAATATGGTTTGGAGTTAATAAACCTGATAACTATCAGAATACTGATTGCAACAATGTAAAATTGCGAACTATCTATATATATTTACGTGAAAATATCACACATTTTAATCTACCTGAAGATATATCTCAACCAGTTATTATGATTGCTGCTGGAAGTGGAATTGCACCATTTATTAGCTTCATAAGACAACGTAAAATTGACTACCTTAAGGTGGAGTTATCTGTTTATTTTTCTATCTGCAATATTGAACTACTAAGACAATTCCTTTTCAGCGTTTTTAAATTCTTATGACTCATTATTATTATAAAAGGAATTTAACATTATTTTTTCGATGCATAACAACATCAGTCTCGATTTAAAACCAATTATGTCACCATGTACTTGCCTTTGAGCCATAAATAATGTTATACTATTTCTCTAAATCGCCTCGCATAACGATCGTCATTATGAATAAATATGTTCGCAGTAGCAATGATTCATTTTGAACTTGGTCAGTTAAACGAATAACACTTTTTATAAATATATCGTTGATAACTGAACTAAGGAAAAGGAAATGGATTATCTAAAATTGAAATAATCTTAACCAATACCCTAAGTTGTTCATAAATCTGTGTAATTCTGGTGGGTATTAATGTGAAAAATGAAAAGTGATGAAAATAAAATTAAGATCTAGTTCACAATTGGTACTATCAGCTTGATCAATCACCTAAACACTTTGTTGAATTGGTTTTACATGCACTCAGGGGAATCAGTCTAACTAATATAGTTTCTAAATTGTTAGACTCGATTAACCTTACACACCTAACTAGAACTCGTGAAGAGCAGACTAGAGAAAACCAGGTTGGTTTTCGACCTGTACGCGACTGTATAGACCACATCTTCACACTACGACATGTCCTGGAACACAGACACACATTTAGTCGTCCGAAAATAGTTGTCTTCCTGGACGTTGAGGCGTCATTTGATCGTGAGGTTCCGTAGCAGTGTCTGTCTTTGAAAGGAGTACCAAAAAAGTACACTAACCTTATACCTTGAATTAACATCTTCGAACCCTAAACTCTTCAATTACTTCTAATAGTTTTACTACCTCTACTACTATGGGATTTGAATTAACAATTATATCTCCGTGCTAACGTGGTATGGCAACATGAACTGATGTACGTATGTACGAAGTTCTACGTTGCTATTGATTGATATACGTGCGCTTTGTCTTTTGACCCAGAGGTTTTACAAAACATTTAAGAATTATTGTCTAATTGGTTCTTTTCACAAATTTAAACGAAGCCAGAGTTAAACTACTTGGTTGTTTCAAAATGTAATTTGGTATTTAGAGTGCAAGGAGACGTACCAGACATGTTAAGTATGAATAATTATTGATTATAAACTGAGTTTTATCATATCAAAACACGTCTTCTCTACTGACGTACTACACACTCCTCCAAATTCCAAATTATATTGATGTTTCGAAATAACTTGAATTATTAGCCCGTATATAAATAAATATACATCAATGTGATGCAATGAATTCAGCGTATTCTATGGATATAGTCGTCTTCATTTTGTGCAAATAAAATGTTACCTATCTCAAATAAGTTTTACAAGTTTACTAGATCTTATTTTAAACTATAATAAGATTCATTACCTTCATTCAGCTGACCATCTGCAAAAGCGATAAAAAATCGTATTCAATCAATATACTCAAAATATTACCTAATCAGCAACTAATTGGGGTGTTTGCCACTTCATATATTTTGTATTGTGTTTTTTTTTTCAGAAAAATACATCTCTCGGAGATTTGTGGTTAATTTATGGTTGTCGTTCCCCAGTGTCTAGTCTGTTATTTGAGAATGAACTGTCAGATGCAGTAAATTCTCAAGTATTAAAACATCTTTGCCTTTGTTTCTCAAGAGATACTGTGAATTCACCGGATGAAAAGTATGCACTTGAAGGAATTTCATCAATATTAATTGAACAAGCTTGTTTCCCACTCAAAGCACAATATGTTCAAGATTGTATCTTTCGTAGATTTTCTACTGATTCTGAAATACCAGAGCATGATATTCAACTGATGAATCTAGTTTTTGAGAAAAATGCCAAGATAATGATATGTGGAAAACAAACTTTAACTTCTGGAGTATGTCAGTCTTGGTTGAAACTACTTGCTATACGATTTCACTATGAACGAACACAAACATGGTGTACATATTCGGATATATCTGAAGTAGATTTAATGAAGGCACGCGAATATGTTGAAATAATGCGTAAAGCAGAACGGTTCCAAGAAGATGTGTGGATTTAGCGAAAAATTCTTCTCATATTTTTTACTGTAAATTATTCATCTATTAATATTTTTTTATTTATATATACGTCAAGGTGTATAATATTGTACATTAAACTGTAATTAGATTGTTCTTTTCCCGCAACTGAAACTTTGGGTCCCATTTACACAATAAATAACATTAAAAGCTGATTGCATTCGTTCCAGCTAATCATGCTAACAAGAATTTGTTTGTCATGAGTTATGGATTTGTTAATAAGGTGATTATTCATTCATCATGAAAAAAATACATTTTATCAAGTAATAAATAGTTTTTCACTTCTCCTATCTTAAGTTAATCAAAACGTTTGCCAGTGGTCGTAAATTAATTCAATGACAGAATAATTTATGATATCAATGTGTATTTATCCAAGTTGTTGCATCAAGTTTCAAAAAAAATGCTTTTTGAGTGTTTCTGATCGGAAAACTCCATTTTATTCTTTCTCAGAAAGATGCAATTATATAACTCCCCGGAACCATTATAATTATAAAACTCGGACTTATTAGTTTATAGATTTACTGTTAGCAGCTAGATTACGTGCTTCAAACACATTCGATCTTATGTTACGGTTTTCCCGACCGTAGCTGCTACCTAGACGTGGTGGTCGGGCTTGCCTATCGTCATGACCCAACTGGGGTATATTGGCGGGAACATATGTTCCTGAAGGTTCTACCATGCCAAGCAGGACGATTGGAGAACGATAAGACTAAAAGCAGCTACTCAAGGTCTGAGGGCAAAGTCGTACTGCTGTCTGCAGAGGGTTGTGACAGCACTAATGTGTTTCCCTCGCAGAAACAGCATCTGTAGCGATGGTGCCTTCTCACAAGGAAGGAAGGGTTAGAAAAGGTCGACGCTACAAATGTCACACCTCACCCTACCTCACGGATTTCCGTCTTTGGCGGTAAGGATGCCCACTTAGGGCTTCTAAGAGCGGAGCTAACACTAATAAATCCTTTCATGAAAAGGCCGTGCGTGACCGGCCTCAAGCAGTTGTCCGTCGGGTTCTGTGGTCACGCTCCCAGGTCGTTAAGACCAACGCTAATCTACCTTCCTTCTCAGGTTCCTCAAGAAAAACTCTTCCGTGGTGTGGGCAGCCGCGGAAGTAACATCCGCCCTCATACCTATAAAAGCACACGAGACCGAATTGGTCACAATTAAATCCTTGCTACACCTCTTAATAACTCCCTTATCTCCTCGACCAACCCTTTCGATCGTTTACCACCTCACGCCAATGAAGCAAACGGTACGAGCTCTCGAAACATTATTCCTGGTCTCCTGAAGCCCCGTACTAAATTACATATAGGAGCTTTTAATGTTCGGACCCTATGCCGAATAGGGCAACAGGCTTCATTGGCTAGAACTCTGGGATCACGGGCGATCAATGTATGTTGCATCTCCGAAACGCGCATACAAGACCCGAGTAAAAATCATCAATTCGATCTCACCTAGTTCAGATGGAGACATAACAAGGCTTGCGCCTCGTATTTCTGGAAGCCCTGATGCTGCTTGCCGGGGTCTTGCTGGCGTAGGTATAGCACTGAGTCGTAGGGCAGAACTTGCTCTCCTAGACTGGGTCCTAGGAGATAGTCGCTTGTGCGCTGTCCGACTGAACGGGATAGTAAGGACTCGGAAAGATAGGGACACTCGCCGTTGCCTCTTCGTCGTATCTGCCTACGTTACCACTGACTGCAGTTCAGACGAGGTGAAAGATGAGTTTTACAGAAAGCTAGGCGTTCTGATGTAGTAATAATGACTGGTGACCTTAATGCTCAAGTAGGTAGACTCAGACCATGCTCTAGTGCGAGCGCGTATTTGTTTGCGCCTTACTGGAAACCTTTAGGGCTCTACTTAATGATAATAAAGCTAAGCATATATTTCAGGAACAACTAGAAAAACAGTCAGGCAGCCATGTATTAATTGGTGCCCACCCTGAGGTTGCTTGGTACGATATCAAAAAGGCTGTGGACACAGCAGTGATATCTTCTAGTAAGGTAAACCATAAGCTTAGGGAGAAGCTTATGGGATTTCAGTGGCATCTACGGAACGGATGAATGCTCTAAAACTCATCCCTCCTGGCTCTGAGAACGATGAGGAACGGAGTCAGCTTAGGCGCAGGTTGACTAAAAGCCTTCGCGATGATCGACAATAGCGGTGGTTAGAGAAAGCAAGGGAGATGGGAAAGGCAACTGCGATGGGCATTAGTAGGCAACTATTCAGACTTGTCAGGTAAACCGGTATTAGGAACCAAAATGTAAGTAAGAGTATTTCGGAAAAAGATGGTCATATCATTCATTCTCAATCTAGGAGATTGGATCGATGGGCAGAACACTTTAGGGATCAGTTCAACTGGCCTTCAGCAACACTTCGGTTGCCCACGATCTCCAGTCATCCTGAATGGGAAACCGACGTAGGTCCTAGTCTATATGAAGCTATAGGAAATCTAAAGCGAGGTAGAGCAGCAGGTCCTGATTGGCTAACTACTGAAATTTCTAAGGATGTTGATCCAGTTTTAGCAGCTAGATTGATTAAGATCTTAGGTACTATCTGAGAACTGGATGTAATCCCATCTGACAGGTCTCAATCCCTGACTGTCTCAATTCATAAGAAAGGACAAAAGTCTTCTTGTGACAATCACAGGGGAATAAGTCTAACTAATATAGTTTCTAAATTGTTAGACTCGATTAACCTTACACACCTAACTAGAACTCGTGAAGAGCAGACTAGAGAAAACCAGGTTGGTTTTCGACCTGTGCGTGTCTGCATAGATCACATCTTCACACTACGACATGTCCTGGAACACAGACACACATTTAGTCGTCCGACAATGGTTGTTTTCCTGGACGTTAAGGCGTCATTCGACTCTGTTGATCGTGAGGTTCCGTGGCAGTGTCTGTCATTGAAAGGTGTACCAGAGAAGTACATCAGCCTTATACAAGCTCTCTACTCGAACACCTCTGGTCGAGTGAGAGCATACGGCGAACTGTCATCTGAATTCTCTACATCAAGTGGAGTCCGTCGGGGATGTCAACTCTATCCATTCTTGTTTAACTTTGTTGCAGTCATCCTCTTAGATTTAACATTAAGCTCGTCAAATTTTTTAGGGGTTGACTTTCTACTAGGAAAATCGCTTACTGACTTAGAATGTGCCGATGACATAGTTCTATTCGGTGAAGAAATTGACAAAATGCAGAGTCTTCTGACTACCCTAAGCAACAATGCAAGCATGTTCGGGATGCGGTTTCCCCCTCGAAATGCAAAATGTTGCTTCAAGACTGGGTTACATCGGTACCTGAACTAGTGATAGGGAGTGAAGTAGTCAAACTTGTAGACCGCTTCACTTAACTGGGGAGTCTCATCATTGCCGATGGCCTGGTGACTGACGGAATCTCAGCATGGATACAGAAGGCTCGATTAGCTTTTGCCAACCTGAGTCACTTATGGCGTAGGAGAGATATCCGTCTGCTGACTAAAGGACGAGTGTACTGCGCAGTAGTTCGCTCTGTCTTACTTTATGGCTGTGAAACATGGCCAGTGAGAGTGGAAGATATTCGTAGGTTACTGGTTTTCGATCATAGGTGTCTTCGAAGCATTGCTCGTATATCGTGGGACACCCGAGTGAGCAACGCTGTCATAAGGAATCGGGTGCTAGGTAACAATGACAGATCAGTAGATGAAATAATGAAGCCTGATAAGTTGAGGTAGTTGAGACATGTGCTGTGTATGCCTAACCACCGACTGCCTCGTCGAGCTATGTTTTGAGGCATAGGAATAGATTGGACGAAAGCTGGGGACGGCCAGACCAAAACACGGCAGAAATCCATGAAGTCATTGACAAGTGGACTTAGTCATGTCGGTAGGTGTCGACTACCTGGTTGGGGTCCGCGAAATGATTGTAATCGATGGTTAGAGACACTGAATGACATTGCTCAAAACCGTTTGCTATGGCGCCGGTGCATTTATTTTTTGTGTTCCATGAAATTCTAACCATCTGAATTAATCATCACCTCTACCATTCTCTCTCGAAATTTTCCTCACTGAATTATACTCCTTGAATTAACATCTTCTAATCCTAACCTCTCTGTCTACTGCTAATACCTTTACTACCTCTACTACTATGGGATTTGAATTGGCAATCATATCTCTGTGCTAAGGTGGTATGGCAATATGAACTGATGTACGTACATGCAAATTTCTACGTTGCTGTTGATGATGATGTTACGATTTTGGATTATATCGTTTGATTGCTTAAAATTGAGGGTTTTTTTTAACTGAATATACTCTTACAGTAATAGCTTAATAATTCTCTTTTATAATACATAATAATTAAACAAATAAAGTAAAAAATCTAAATTAGTCAGAGCGTTTTTAGAATTTATTTCGTATAAAAGTTTACATCCTCATCCCATCCAGTTTGTATCTGATTTAATCACATCGTGTATAAATTTCATAATTTGTTGAGATAATAATGAAAGAGCAAAACTGTTGAAGGAATAGCAAACGCTCTTTCGAACATATCGTGATACGATCTAAATAGGCATCATTGGGGAGATTTCAGTAAGTGCAATAATCAATAATCATCTCTTTCTTGATAAGGCATACGATCTCGACTGACTGACGTACCCGGGTAATATGTTCCTCCTAAACTGAAAGATTGAATTTAAAAGACAAGTATTATTTTTGAAGTTAAGGAAGAGAAATCAAAATGCTTTTAGTTTTGCCTTAATGGTCTGAGAGTATCATATTTACAGAACAATCTAAAGATCAACCCAACTCCATATGTAGTCGTTGGTTCATGTTCCCATGAAGTCTCAAAGTGAGATAAAGAGTTACTTTATTCTACCTGGCTATTAAAGGTTCCTCAACTAACTCCAATTCTTTACAAAAATCATCTGTAAAATACGTGTAGGTCGACGCGAAATCTTCATCTTAACTTATGGTTACTGCGTAAAAGTCTATCGTTTCGCAAAATGTTGATTAATCTTAAACTAGGAGGAAACAAATATCCCACCGTCCTTAGTTTTTAAATGCTTCTTTAGTTGATTCCGGCCGAATTATGAAAAGTAACTTTAATTTAAACAGTATTCACAAAATATCTAACATTAAGATTTCATAATAACTTATTCACTGGATGTTTTAGTGTTATCATTAGTTAGAATTAAACATCTGTTTCATTGAATTTTGCTCACATTTCTTTGCCATTTAGCATATTTGTTAGAATTAAGCCATTATTATTTGGTGATGGAAAGCAGACACATGTGAATACACGACTATTTATTCTTCTCATTGGCTAATTCGGCCTTCTAACTTATGTGTACCTTTTAAACGTAGGTTTAGTAATTAAGCTGAATGTATTAAGTAGTCAAGTTCCCAGTTTGGTGGTTTATTAACTTAGTGTAGTATCCAGCGTGGAGTCGACGTAATCCTCATTTTTCGTCATACAATTTATGTTATTTGATTTTTAGCCATGAATGTTTTATTGTCCGAGTAGTTTCAGTTATTGATTCTCCAATGCATTATCGATTACTATGTACATTTATAACCCAGTTAGATTGATTGACTATACACATAACCAGTTCGAGTAAAAGATGAATGAAATAACAATCGAAATTTGTGACATAAAAGTATTAATATAAATATCCGACACTTTATAAAAAATCCATAGATGGATTCCATTTGAAGTCACTTCATAATTACACCGACAAATGCGAAGGACAACCAACTTACCATGGATTGTTACTTCCCTGTAATAACCGCTTTATGTTTTAATCATTTTATGTGCACCTAACTAACACTTGACTAACTAGGATTTGAGACGGAAATCAAGATAGTTACTACTACTAAGTTTTGCCTATATTTCTATATCTAAACATAATTGACAAAGCTAAATGTAAACAAGTGAAAATTTCAAACATTATCATTATTTAAGATATGAATAAAAGTATTGTACCTTGAATAACCTGAGGGTCTATAACCTGCCGGCAAACTGCTTAGTCTTAATTCCGATAAAGCACGTTCTTTCTCGAATCTTTCAGCTGATAAACTTCTTGATAACCGGTTCGCTTCTCGTTCAGTCTCAGCTAATCGTTCTCTTACTTTTTCAACTTCACGTTGAGCTATATCAGCTCGTTCTTCTGCACTCGTAATTCTGTCGCGTAAAGCAATAACTTCAGTTGTTCTTTCCTGCAATAAAAAAAATTGGAAAGTTTATTTTAGTCATTATGATTTCTAAACAGTATAAATGTGAAATTCATGTTTGGCGCTGAATAATTTTGTACTGATGATATGATTGTGGAGAATGGCTTATATTGCCATGAATAATTGAGGATCGACCCACGTGCTTTGTGCACAACACCGTGTAAATTCCACCATATTTGGGAGGTAATACATCCAAACCTGGATGTCGACCAATCATCCGTTACTCTAAATTCACAAGTCAATTTGTTGAATTTATTGTCTTAATTTCCATTGTAGTGATAGATACATTTGCCACCATACCCTTTACCAGCTTTAGTCATTCCAGTCCTAGTGTTCCATTTTTGACCAGCTGTCTGTCAATCGATGTAAATTGCAATTTCTTTCTACTCAATCATTTTTATCATGAGATTCGAATTCATTTTCTGATCATATCAGATCACTTTTGTTAAGCGGATTAAACATAGATACGATTTCTTTTTTTCTCTCGAACAACATTTACAAAAAGAATTAGGTTGGTGTTGAGATAATAAAACATCAATTGTTTAGATATATTGTAGTAAAGGAGGACATAGGTGAGGGCAACCGAACTGTATTAATCTCAAATTACAGAGTTAATTGGTAAAATAGGAAAACCATATCGTAAATCGTTAATTTGCGAAATATCAATCCATCATATCGAACTGGACTGTTCCTGTTGCAAACATCAATCCATTGTCTGACATTTCACTGTTCATGCGTTTCATATAAATCCCATTGTGTTCCCGCTCTTCTTTTCTTGATCTTCTGCTGGCAGACATTACGTTTTTACTCGCGTCATATACTACTTATAGGTAGTGTGCACCACAATATGACAAGTTTTATCACTTAGTACTTACAGTAATGTTTTCATCGACAAGAAACATAGACAAGAAAAGTGCATTGACACATTGAAAGCTTCAAGAATCAATTACCAAAATAAATCTTCATTGAAGATTATTTGTTAAATAAATCCATACTAATCTATATCTTCAAACATTGAATTCTTCTAATGTAACTTCACTGCAAGACATTAATTCTTTGGTAAATTTACCGTTCATCAATTAGTTGTATTAGATTTTTAATCTTTTGAATATCATCCTACTAAGAAAAACTCTAAACGTCAGTGTATCATTAAAAATTTTATTATTGTACTTCAGATTCAGTCAGTTCCAACGCAGAACGTCGTACGTATGTACATAAGTTCATGTTGCCATACCACATTAGCACAGAGACGCAAACGTCAAATCAAATCCCATAGTGATAAAGGTAGAAGAGATATTAATGGTAATGATGAAGACTAGGGTTTGAAGATATTATTCAAGAAGTATAATTCAGCGAGATAAGGCTAGTAAGACAAAGGTAAATGTGCTGACGAATCCAGAAGATTAGGATTTGAGAGAGCTCAACGAATGGATGCACTTGCGCCATTGCAAACGATTTTGAGCCATGTCGTTCAAGGTCTCTAACCATTGGTAACTTTCGTCTGGCGAACCCCAACCAGGTAGTCGACATCTACCAACATGACTCAGTCCACTTGTCAGTGACTTCATGCATTTCTGCCGTGTTTCGGTTCGGCCGCCCCTAGCTTTCTTCCAATCTACTCCTACACCACAAAACATAACTCGGCGAGGCAGTCGGTGGTTAGGCATTCGTAACACATGTCCCAACCACCTCAACTGATGAAGTTTCATTACTCCATCTATTGATCTGCCATCCTTACCTAGCACCCGTTTCCTAACGACAGAATTGCTTACTCGGTTGTCCCACGATATACGATTAATGCTTTGAAGAGATCTATGATCGAATACTAGTAACCTACGAACATCTACTTTTGACGGCCATGTTTCGCATCCGTATAGTAGGACGGAGCGAACTGCTGAACGGTACACTTATCCTTTCGTTAGCAAACGGATATCTCGCCTACGCCATAAGTGACGCAGGTTGCCAAAAGCTAATCGAGCTTTCTGTATCCGCGTTAAGATTCCGTCAGTCACCAGGCTATCAGCGCTGATGAGACTCCCCAGTTAAGTGAAGTGATCAACACGCTCGACTACTTCACTTCAAATTAAATGGATAGTATCAGGCTATTTGTATTGAAGTTATCGTTATTGTTTTGACAAGTAATAAATTAAAATGAAAATATACAATTCCGTTTAATCTTTTCATTATTTCCCTTTTATATGCATTTTCTTTACATTGTTCATAAGACCTATTGCGTATCTCGACGATATACTGATCTATCTCTGATACAAATCAATGGATATTTTCACTTTAAGTAACTTTCTAATTTCAGAAGCGATTAACTTCTCAAGTTGTATGCCTTTTGATATACTTTTTTTCTCATGTTCTACTGTTCCAATGATGAAGTTTTAATTATGAATGTTTTCACAGAACTATTGTTAATGATTAGAATTTTAACGATAGTTGAAATCATCTTCATTGATCAGTTGCAATAAACAAATTTAAGAAATAAAAAATAAGATTCTACAAACCAATAAATGTTAGTTAGTTGAAAGGTGAAATGTGATGTTGAAACTAAAATGTGATTAGTCAACGAGAGTAAACAAACAGATCCCTAGCCTACTGACTAACAAATAAGTGATTTCATTTCTTCTGATTGGTTTCTACTTCGAACTTAATGTGTGAATGCTTGTATTTGTATAGAATAAAATACTGTCTATCGCTTACTCTGTTTTGATGGTTTTTGTGATTTGATCTATGTGCAGTGTACCGTTCGAAAGTCCAATTCAGTGGTGGCATATACTCAGTTAGCCATCTAATCACTTTATATCATAGAGTGAAGTAAAAATATACTGAAAAAGCACCATTCTATTAAAAGCTTTTAATCTTTACACTTCTTCTCATGAGATATTTAACACTACAATAAATCTATGATTCATCAATTATTCATGTTCAAGAAACAAAAATAAAAGATCAAAATAAATTGTTTAAATAATTATTTTAGTTCAATTAAACTAACCTGAGCTTCAGATAAAGCTTTTTGTTCTTTTTGTCTTGTGATTGTAAGTATTTCATTAATATTTCTATTATTTTCTCGTTCATCTTCTAATTGTTCTTTGATTTGTTCTAATTCCACTTCAAAATCATCTAATTGTGCACGTAATTGATCATTATCTAAACGTTGTGTACTATTTTCACGTTGTATATTGGCTTTTTCTGTTTCACTTCTAGATAATGCATCACGTATTCGTGATATTTCTGTTGAAAGTGTTTCAATTTCTGCACGTGACATTCTTAGTTGTTCATTAGCTTCAACAAGTGATCGTGATGTTGCATTACTCTATAATGTGGGGGAAAAATAAAAAAGTAATTTACTAGAAAGAAAAATGTCATGATTCTTCAACAAACTATGCCTATATTATATTGATTATGCACGATTGATAAATAATGATCCTTTGAATGTGTTGGGGTTGTTAAATCCCCAAAACTCGCTTCATAAATGCCTTATTTTGGATTTCACGTTTGCCAGCATGGGCTGATCAGCTGACCTTGAGATTTCATTTCCCACCAGAAAAATCCATGGCTGTGATTAGCTGCTGTGTATTTTAGTGTGCTATTTTCGTAACTGTCCCAAGGACATTTCTATGATGTGTGTGCTCGATTGTATTGTGATTGCTGGTTATTTATAGAATATACTTTCTACCCTTACAAAGACTTCTGTTTTACAGCTTGGGATTCAAGGTAGCCTATCTGGACGCAGGTAATTGTCTCGTTCGCGTTTATCTACTAAGGTGAACTCGTAATAGCTTCAAGCATACCTAGTGACGAACATAACAGAACGAACACAATAATAAAGGAAGAGATTTTAATGAATGAAAGTGGTTTCATTCTGCCTGATCTGTTAATAAAACTCAAATGTTTAAGTAAAAATCACAACCACAAGTAACAACTAGTCAATAACAGAAAATATAAACTTGCAACAACGATACATAAAAGTTCAATTGATTCAGCTACAGAATTAACTATTTACTAGTAGATTTATTTAGACTAAATCATAGCATATGAATAAAGATTTCCTACAGAGAAACTTTTGTCTTGTCTATTAACAGTTTACAATGCTAATATACAATGAATCCGTGTTTTATTATTTAGGTAGAATGGTATATAAACTTATTCAAAACTGAGTTTCTTCCAAACTACATCTATATAAAACACCAAGTATTCATGTAGTCTAGGATATTGAAAAATTTGTCATTGATCCCCAATTAGAGATACTCTATTTGAGTTTATGTTAAGTCTGTTTGAAAATTTTAACTAAATTAGTTCGTTATTCGACATTTTTTTGTGTATTATATTATTATACTAGGCTAAAATTCAATAATCAATGGTAGTAGTGTAAATAATTTAAAGCGTAAAACCATAATTTGATGTGCCGTTATTTCTAAGCAATTATGTCTTTATATTATAGGATTGTGGAGATTGTTGAGTTTCATTGAAATCATAAATCGATCAATGTTGAACCATCATTAGAATACAGGAACCACTGGAGGTCATTTTGTCTTAGTAGGGGACTCATTAGCATCATGCAACCACGATCCCGAAAGCAGCTGGAATCCGACAGTGTTATTATCTAAGTTTGATTAATCCACGACGTTGAATGACCTCCTCCGTTGTCGTTAGTGGATAAGTGTCTCATACGTGAGAGGGTGAGATTGCACACTACCGTAGACAGATTGAAGTTAGACATTAACACTAGTAACTGTCGGCTCAAAATCCAAATTTCAAGAACTCATGAACAACACCTAAGGTCCTGGGTCTATCCTCAGATTCAATGTCATGAGTGAGCACTGCTGAAGAATCTCATACTAGAATGCGTCGACCGTCTACTGCCTTCAGATTCGCAATATGGGTCCGACTTATATCAGTTTGTAATTTAAAATCTATAAAAAATTTCTGGCATTATCAATTGAAAAAGTCTTTCAGATTATCATAACATCACTATCTATCATCAATGCCTTTGGATTAGTGACTTTTTCTCAATACACTGACAGTATTTATTCCTATTTACAATATAACTGTAAACATTTTAGTGTCAAATTTTAACTTCAGTTTATCTTTGATCAGGTTTCATTTATCATTAAAAAAATGCTTATAAAATATAGTCAGTCATAAACTAAAAGAACAAACCATAGTATAATGTATGTAATGTATTTTACTTACTTGAATTTCTGTTGAATTAAGTGTTGCTCGTAAATGTGATATTTCTCTGTCTTTTATATCTGATCTTTCACGTTCATTTGCTAATTCACCTTCTTTATCTTCTAAATCAACTTTACAACTAGTTAATTTATTTTCAGTTGTTTCCCATCTTGTTCTCCAACTTTCAGCTTCTTCATTTACTGTTCTTAATTGATCCATTAATTTACTACATTCACTGTCACGTTCAGATAAAACACGTTCTAAACGTGATAGTTCACTTAAATAATCTTTAATTCGTTGTTTTAATTCATCTCTTTCATCACCTACATCCTATAGAAAACATATATATATATATATATATATATATATATATATATATATATATATGTTAATTAAGAATAATAATTCAATTACTTTAAACAAAGGTGTATTAATTCTCATTTCTAAAACTGCCAAAAAACTGCTTTATAGAAATTATTCATTTTTAATTATACTACTCAATTAGTAGTTTAAATATATTTTAGAAAAAATGTTTTCTTGACAGTTTATTATAACAAATTTTACTAGTCTCCATTTCATAAAAGAACAGCATATGAATGAAAGAAAAAACCAATTTAAGTTTAACTGGTAGATTTTTGATTACAAATGGATTTGTATTCAGTGGATGCGCACTGCTGATGAGTCCCATACCAGGACGAAACGGCCGTCCAGTTCTTCCAGGTTTCTAATGGTGGTCTAACAATGATTGATTGATGATTTCAAATGTGCAAAAACACAAATCTCCAAAGCTCTAACTGAAATTGTTACTGTTATTGAGAATCAAATCAGTTAAAATAGATTCCTATTTTATTCTCTACTCTTCAATATTCTTATTATTTTGTATAAAAATCTACATACATGAAATTTAAACAGTTTCATATAACATTAGTTTGCTAGTCCGCATCAGATAAAAACTGGGGTATGCTTTGCGATCGTGGTCTTCGTCCTTCCCCATCCTTAATTTGTTTGACAACCATGCTGATCTCTTCCATTAAGAGTACAGTAACATCCGTAGAAAGGTTTAGGCGTTCTATTCTTATGTCCGGTGGGTTCAATGGAGCTGGTATATTCAAGAGCTCTTCAAAATGCTACATTCACCCTTTCCGCTGTTCTTACAGATTACCTTGCCTTCCTTATTCTTGACTGGTTGTTCTGGTATAAAAAATTTCACTGCTAGCTTCATTGTCTCATATTTCTTTCTATTACGGATTATTCAGCTGTCATAGCTCAAATTCTCCTCTTCATTCGTCTGTTCACTCCTGTGTATTCGACCTGCACCTTGACATTCTCTGAACTTGTTCTACTTTTGTCGATTACTGTCTTCATGTTCTTCCTTTTTCAGGTGAGAGTATGATACCAACTGTAACCATTTTGTCAAAGGCTCGCAGATTTGAAGATCTCTCATTATCCTCGTTCCTTTCTCCCAGTCCATGTCGTCCCATGATGTCTTCATGCGTGGTGTTTTCCGTTCCAAATTTGGCATTTAAGTCTCCCATTAGAATATTAAAGTCTTTTTTTGGGTATTTCTCGACGGTTAACCACAGACTCTGATAGAATTGATCTTTATCGTCTTCATTGTAATCGTTGGTGGAGACATAGCACTGAATCACATTCATCGTAATCCTCTTTTTCTTTTTACTTGAAGGATCCTTTGATGACTCCCATCCTATAAGTGCTTGTTTGGCTTCTTTGGACAGCATCAGCGTCAATCCCTGTGTTAGACATCCTCTTCTTCATGGCGAGAGTATATTAGCATCTCTTCTGAAGTTATTCTCTTTTGTTCAGACAGTGTACAATAGGTTTCCTTTATTCTAAACACTACCGGATTGTATCTCTTCAATTCCGCAGCAGCTTGGATAGCTCTCCTGGTCTCTCTTATTGTGCAAATATTCCGTATACTTACAGTAATTGTTTCCCCGGTTGTGAAAAGTGACAGTGGCCACGTGGCTTCTGAATAAGCTGAGCTTTCACCATGAGGTATGATAACTCTTCTAAATGAAGACTTATCAACTCCCAGGAGAGAGTTGTAAAGGTCTATTACTTTTTTCTAGTTGGTGTATTTTTGCAAGGTTGTTTCCTGTGGAATGGATTTGTTAACTCCATGACCAACACTTCTCTTTTTTCCGGACTCGGGACCGACAATCACCTTATTACATCTTCAGTCGTAGTTCATTCCAAATGCATCTAACTAAATCTTGAATAATCTCATACTTATGTTACGATCCTCTGGATAGGACAAACCATAATTCTGTCATCTACATGTTATGAAACTACATAATGTTTGTGTTTGTATTTAATCACATAGTTACTTACATAAATTGAAAAATAAAGCGAAAACGTAAACTCCTTATAAATAATAAATATCATTTAACTTATTCGTTCATTTTGAATATTGAGAATCGAAGTATGAATAAGTGAATAAACCTAAGTAATGGATTATGCTTATCGTCTTATTAGTATATATTAGCAAATATTAACATGGAGTGAATATTAATATGACAAAATATGCTCACATATTTACAGAGTTGGTTGTCAATATATTTTCGATCTTCTAGACTCTCAGAAATGGCCTTCAGTTTCACTATGGCTTTATACAACCATCTCATTTTATATAAGCAAAGGTGGGTAGTGGCTGATAGTGGAATCCAGGAAGCACATTTTTTTCTGTTTGAAACTTGTCAGCTAGATGTGCCTGCGTCTCAAAGACTGGAATCCAGGATGTTACGCTTTAACTGCTCTCGCGTTATCCACTTAGTTATTGAGTTCAGAGAGCCATTCGCTTGTGCAATGGAGCTGAAGACTAATTCATTTGCATTGTTTGTTTAAAATTTGCTCATTGATATTCAAGACTGCAACGGATTAGTCTCTTTGGCATCTATACATCTTGCTAATCACTATCCACCTCTTCTAATAATACTTGTAACCTCTAAAAGCACTATTGAGGCAATCTGTACAGAATGTACGTACGCTAACCAATACAAATGCTTCCTTCTTTGTTTATAGAAAACTATATAGCCACCATAATAACCTTCAGTCGAATCCAATCTCCAATTATGACAGGTTATTTTATCAAATATACTTATCGGTATTGTAAGGTCGACTGTAATGTATATAAAACTGACTCCTATTTATTTACATTTTGTACACTTGAAAAAAATTACCTGTAAATCTGTTTGCAATGTTTGTGATTCTCTGGCCATATGATTTAAATCTTCTCTTAATCTTGATGTTTCACGTTGTTCCGATTCTAATAGTCGACGTGTTTCAGATAAACTTGTTTGTATTGAATTTAATTCATTTCTAGCAACTGTTAATTCATTATTACGTGCAGACAAAGCTTCTTGTGTACGCGTATTTGTACGTACAGCTTCTTCATGTGCTGAGCGTATATCGTGAATTTCACGTAGTCGACTAGATAAATCAACTTCTGTATGTGATAGCCTTTGTGCGGTTTCTTTTAAATTAATCTAATGCATTGAAAAAAAAAGATATTTAAACAAAAATTTGTTGGATAAGTTAATTTCAGAATTCAATAATCAGAGAGAAATTTGTTTAATTTCAAAAGTTTTAAACAGAACAGATATAATTTATGATTTTACGACTATAAATAATTATTCTATTATATTGAATAGAAAGATTTCAAATAAAATAACTTCACTTTAAATTAGGGTGAAGTACATTTGACTATCGGAAGCCTAGTTAAACATACATTTAGACCTAAATAAAATATTTTTTCAATAACTCAATAAAATAAGTAAATTTTTAAAATGAACATGCTATAAATTACTGTTTCTATGGTTATTTTATAGGTTTATAACAAGAAAATTTACACTAATAAATACACTAAATACACTAATAAATAAATAGTTTATAATCACTTAGAATTATGATTACATTGAAAGTCTCCAACTGTTAGATCATCATTAGAAACCCAGAAGCGCTGGATGTCGCATATAAGGAAGAAACGTCTGTCCAATACTTTCAGGTTTCTAGTAGTGGTCTAACATTAATTATTCCATGGTTTCAACGAAACCCAACAATCTCCACAACACTATAATGACAGTTATCATGTAGTAAATTACCGAGGATTAATTTAAGTTCATCATTAACAACGTTCGATGTTAGCTCAATGGTATGAAGGTTAAGAGTTCGCGTGTGAGACCGAAAGTCCTGGGTTCGATTCCCACTTGCACGGTCGTGAATAAGCACTGCTGATGAGTCTCACAAGAGAACGTCCAGTCCTCCCAGGTTTTTAATGGTGTTTTAACATGGATCTGTTCATGATTTCATTGTTACTTAATTAATGGATAGAAACGACAACCATATTGACATTTGTGTATCAACCGGTTATCATTTTAAATATAACGACTAATAGATTCGATTTAGTAGTAGCCTTAACTTTCCTGTTACGTTTAATCCATAAACTTATGCATAGGATTTTAAATTGGTCATTTCAACTTTAAAATATGTAAATATTCATTTAGATAGAATATCATTGAACTATGTACTTTCGAATACCACTACATAACTTAAGCATATGTCATCTGCAAAAGGTACAGTCCTGGCATACGTTATTATTGTTTACAGTATATATTAAAAATCTAAATTTTTTTCAAATTTTTAAAAACACTTATTAATACGTTTAGACAATGTTTTGAAAATAACAATGCACATTAACATTATACGATTATGGTCATTTGTATTTGAAACTGATTATGCAATACATATTTTGAATGTCATAGTATCAATTGAACACTGATGTTCAATAATGACGGTTAAATTCAAATTTTGTGCATTTCAGTACCGGTTAATCGAGTAAGATTGTGAACATGGAGATGCTTACACACAATACAAACTAACATTTTCTTAATGTGTAAGCTAATGCTTTAGCTGTTTCCCTTTCTTGAATTGAATCGATCTTCTAAACTATACATCACTTGTTTCATTTGAATAGCTGAATACATTAATTGTTCCTTTTAAAATATGTATGACAATAACACAAGTAAATGAATAATTACTTGCAAATAATTCTTAAGAGTTTACACTCTTCTGCTACTTTACCAAGTACTGAAAAAAGTTTTTAAATCACCTCCAAATTTTGTTTTTCTTCTTCTAACATTTCCATTCTTGATCTCAATTGACTATAATCATCTCGTTCAACACGTAGCTCTCTTTCTAATTGTACAACACGTGTTTCAGATTTATGCAATTGATCTTCCACTAAACGTACACGTGAACTCCAATCATTTGCATCTCTTTCAGCTGTTTCTGATCTACGTCGACATAGTTCTAATTGTTGTTGAAGGTCAGCGATTGTATTTCTTTCTGACTGATTTATGTAATAAATAAAAAAAGAATTTTAATATTAACTGTTAGAAATTTTAAGTTAATGATCTATTACAATAAATAACAAAATCTGCCTAGAGCTCTTCTCAGGTTACGGTCGTTCCCAAGCCTGGATAAAGGAGGAGGGTTGGGAGCCACAAGACAAACTCTCACTTAGGATCCTCATGACCAAAGAACATATTACACCAAGAATCGGAGACAGACATGTAGTGCCTCCACATACATTCGAGTTCGGTTACATTTTATTTGGTTAAGCCCTTTCGATTAATTTATTTAATCAAGCCATTTGTGTTGCAATGATCAAATGTACAGTTCGTTTTCATTATTGCCTGGTTGGTGTGAGCTCATGTGACGTGTTCCACTCGTCATTTGACCTTGTCAATCATTCTTCGGTTTTATTCATGTGTGTGCATGCCTATTTCGCTTGTCACATGTCTGTCTTATTTTTGTCTTACTATATATTCTTAGTCATGCTCTATTTCTTGGAGTTGGCTCAACAGCCTCATCCAATTCACGTCGCTTCTTTCGTTTTATTCGCTGTTTCTTCGCTTCGCTTTGTGGTGTGTCCCAAATAAACGTATTCAACACTTTGTGTTCACCTTTTGATTTATAAACCGTCAGACGCTAGTTAGTAACGATTGTCTAGACGAGCTAATTACCGAGCTTTAGAACACGCAGTAAATCGACACACTACAAACATGAAAAGAATGAATAGCGATTGAGTTGAATTGGAAAGGAAAGCTCAGAAGATCGTAGGGTGAATAATGGTGGTCGGTGTCCTATGCTCTATTAAGGTTAACAGACGCACAATAGATAAAAAATAATAAATATTTAACAAGTAACAGTTAATAATTTCAAAAGATTTTTGTTTCCTTCAACTAGTGTCGATTAGCGAATCATAAAACAGTTGGTTCGTTTTACTTTAGGACGTGTTGATACAAAGTATCCATGACTTTATCAGGGATATGTATATACATCATTTGTTCAACAACTCATAAAACGGAAATTATCAATATACAAGATAAAATAATTGCATAGCTTCGAGTATTTTACTAATATATTATCTCACAACAAAACTGTGAACGTGTTCTTGTATTTATGATTAAAATTAAGCAATCAAGAAAAGTCAGTTTTTGATCAAATATTCTTTGAAACAAGCAATAACAATAATTTTCAAGACAATTCGCTGACTAACTATTTTCTTTAAATTTTAATGGGATCTAAAACTTGAAAGTTTTAAAGATAAACCTTGGTAGAGTATGCTATTCGTCCATGATTACAAATGAAGCTTTAAAAAAATGTACAAACAATTGATTATCATGTCAACTAATAACTAAAGATCAAGAAGTAAACACAAAATAGCAGGACATTCCACCCGACTATTTATTGATTAATCTTTTAGTAATTCATTTCAAATTTATCCTATTTTCACAAGCTATTTGATAAACTATCATTAGAGATTGCATTATTTTGGATTAGAAATAACAGCGAATACCAGAACTCAGATCTCTTTTTTTTGAAACTTATCACCTAAATTTACCAGTATTCCAATGTTAATGTTCATGCTGAAACTTGGATCAATTACAGTTTCTTTCTTAACATTAATTGATTATCTATTAAAGCACTGAGTTGCGGTATCTTGTAATTTGTTTAAACTATTTAATGATTATTACCATTAACCCTTATGTGTTTAAATTCTAAAATATACTTAAAACTTGTAACTTGAAGTAATATCAAGACATCCTTATAAAAAGTCCTATATGTTGGCACAGATTGATTAAACTTCAGTCTGGAACATAAATGATGAGAAAATTGAAAACTGAACTCCATCATAACAATATTTATAATACTAGTTGAAAATGCTTCATTGAACATGTTATTTTACAGAAACTATTAGAGTCTTTAGTTTTTCTCTTTGCTAATAATCTGTAACTGATTATTAATATATAAACATTATATGTTTTTTGCAAATCCATGATCAATAGTGTGAATGAAATGTATTTCACTATTAACAGTCATTTACAAGTTCCAAAATGGTTGAAATATTCCTTCATAATATCTTTGAAATTAATTACTTTTTAAATAAAAACAAATAAATAACTTACTCGTAGTGCTTCAGCATTACGTTTCACTTCTAAATCTAATTTCTTATTTTCTGCATCAAGTTCAATATTTCGTTCATGAAGACCATTGGAACGTTGAACTAATTCTTCACGTTCTCTTAATGCTTGTCTATGCGCTGAACTCATTTCTTCAATACATGATTCTAAATGTACTTTATCTTTATTAGCTAATTCAACTGTTGCCTATAAAATGTTTCCATAGAAAAAAAAGTAAATGAATTAAAAAAAATAAATATCGTAAAAACTTATTAATTGTATGTATAATTGTTTGGTAGTGTGATTACTTTACGCCTATGAGTTGAAACCGATTATTGTGAATTAACTGTAACGATAAATTGAGTTATTTTACTCTCTCTGTAGGGATTCAAAAACATTCTACAAAGTAAATAATTCATAAATGTTGCCAAATATTTGAGTAAACTGCCCAAAATGCATCGATTAGGAACCTACCTACATCATTTATTGCGTTATAATGTCAAAGCTTTATTTGCATTCAGAATACAAAATAGTGACTGAAATTGGTGTCCTTATATAGCTGTAGTAATACAGACTAAATATTTTATAATGAGAGAAATAAATATCAGCATAAACCTTGATTTTATCAATGGTCAGCTTTAATTTTTTAAATATCAAATGTAGTTTTTGTTCCGGCAAACATTATCCGATATTTGACGAATAAGTAATAGGAACATATCCTAAAATAAGCTTATAAAACGTGTACATTGTGACAGTTATTGCCTATTTTCCATTCTTTCACATGATCATACTTCTATGCATATTAAAGAGTTATTTTTTATGAATTAAGGAATGTCATTTAGTGAATTTTACACCCAGTGTTCTTTTTCATTTCCCTCCAAAAAACTGTTGTTTACTGACTAGATGGAGAACTTGTCAAAAATTGAACTTCTAAAAACCTATAAGTGAATCAGAGGGACTTGAATTCAATATTCAAAGAGTTCTGACTTGGTAAATGATCTTTGTAGAAGAAACGAACTTCAGATAGTAGTATAAACGCAACTGAGTAACACTGTTTCTCACCACAATTACAAATAGGGATTTATGGAAATTTTTAGATGTTTGGTTTATTAATAACTGTCTATCTAATGTCAACTCATGATTATCATTAACTTCAAAAGGTAATAATCTCACAAATATTTTTTGTCCTAATAATAAACACTTATTCATTGATAAATAGCTTCACAAATAAATTCATGTAACAGGTGACTGCTACATGGTCTTGAATTTACTATAAAATGATCTGAATATTTCAAGTGCATATTCTAGTATGTTCTGCTCCTCAGGTCATATCAAGATAACTTTTAAGCCCATTGATATTATATGTATGGTTTTATCCATAGAAGACTAATCATGTGATAACATCATGACTGTATATGCATTTATATAATCCATGTAGGCATTTACGTTTTTTGTTGGAAATCTGTATTATGTATTTATGGTCAATAAATCAATAATCTGCTAGTTATTCCCTATATTTTGACACTTGTTGGCAAGCATTGTGTTCCCGAAAATTCTTTTTTTTAAAAGGTTTTAAAACCGTCATAAAACGTATCAGCAGATGATTTTCTTTATAAGAATCAGTTTCACGAGAAGCAAAACCTAAATGAATGTCCACTTCTACACTGAATCGTACACATGTATACAGCAACATTTTCAAATGTCAATATTATCTCTCAAGATGAATGGTTAACATTTTCATATTTTGTTTTCCTCATACAAGTTATCATCTCATACCTTTAGACAATAAAAAATTACCATGGAAGAAAAAGAAACCAACAACAATTAAAACAAAAAAAGATAAGAACATTCATTATTTACTGAACATTCAAAGCTCATATATTGTGCATAAATTATATCAATTGTAATAAAGCAATGTGCGGTAACAATGAATAAAGTGCTTTATTTAATTATGTGCAATTATTCAATGTGCAATATTAAATAAATTAAATTTAAGTGAATTTTAACAAAAAAAACGTTACAACACATCAAATTTCAGATATGCAGTAATTGTATTATTAGACATTCAAATAATATATATATATATATAATGTTAGCGTGTTATTTGTGGCAGAAGAGTTGATCTTAAAGTAAGGTTTTATGTTATTAATTAGTTGGAGATATTCAGTAAAGAACCCTGAACTTAAGTATCACGTTAGTTGTCATTAAAATCTTGTTGAAGGTGATTCGCCCTAGTGGATGTGAACATGTATTGACATTATTATTGTGATAATGAAAGTAGAGTTGATTAAGATTTTCATATTGTCCATAATGTAACTTGACCAATACAATCAGACGAACAAAATATTAACCACTATTCAATGATCAATCAATCTATGATTTAATAAACAATGTTTATGAAGAAGAAACTAATATGAAGCTTTTAATAAGAAAAATTGTCTTTCTTAATTCCAGTAACCCGAGAAAATATTGATCAAAATAGCTGATATCATTTAGCCTAAAGTATAACTTAATAACATTTATTTATTTCATAAGTGTTTTACAAAGTGTTGGCGAAAAAAATAAACTTGACAAATTTACAAGTTGATGAATAAATAGTGTTTTATTTAAACAAAATAATTGAAATTTTATAACTGATCAATGATCATTTATCTTGTAATCAATAGACAATTTTGCTATTAGATTTGTATATTTATGAATTCTGTTTTAACAGGTGAAAACTTCTGATCAATGTTAAACAATGATTTTTGTTTAAAATTTTAAATTCTTTTTTTTTCTGAGCCCTATAATTATTTTATTATTTGATTAATATGTATTTATTGTTTAGTTAGTAAATTTAATTTACACTTTTGTAACTCATGATAATCTCTGGTAAGATTAGAATTTAGATCACAGTAGTTGACTCAATCACACAACAATTCAAGCTTACATTATCCTCTTATAAAAATGAAATAACTGCTTTAATGGAAACGGTTATCTATGTCTAATATCATAGTATCTAGTTTTTATTATTGATAGATTTCTTTTTCAATCAATTCTCTATGCACGTATATGATCATAATCATTAATATCGATTTAAAAGTTGAACAAATCAAGAAATATACTTCATTAATAGGTTAAAACCAATAGATGTAAACAAAATAATTGTAAGAAACTTTTAAAGATCAGTTAACTTAGTTATGTAGAAAATTCTTTAAATCAAAATATTGAAGCTTTGCTCATATGGACACAGAATATATAATTAACTATCAAATTTCGAAGTTGCATTTAAGCTCAGTTAAATTGTTCAATAAATTTAATCTAGAAATTGGAATTAAGCATGCAAACATTATGAAGCTTTGTGTTCAGAGCATTTTAAACTACTACAACTCACTTCTATTATCACTGGAGAAAATGTTTTAGACAATTTCTATTTCTATTTCTATTTTCTACCTAGACAAAATTAGCATGCTTTTGATAAGAATATAAACACTGACTATGTCAACCATCGGAGACAATAGTCACCGATGGTTAGAGACCTTGAATGACATGGCTCAGAACCGGTTGCAATGGCGTAGGTGCATCCACTCTTTGTCTTCTATGAAATTCCAAGCCTCTGCATTCCTGATAATCTCTACTTTTCTCCTTCTAAATTTATCTTACTGAATTATACTTTTTGAATCATATCTTCGCTCCCTAATCTTCTCCATTACTGCTAATACTTCTATTATTGCTATCACTCTGTGCCGCTGGGGCATGGCAACCTGAACTGATGTACTTACGTACGAAGTTCTGCGTTGTGTCTGTCTGTCTGTCTATGTCAACTAATCAATTGTCATATCTTTTAGAGCTTCCTCTATTGAAATAAACTTTATCATTTAGAAAAGTAAATGTTTGTTTTTGAATTCTTAAAAAACCAATATGTTACAGACAACAAAATACCATTACACACTCTTAATGAATCATTATCTGTGGTTAATTTTTCATTAGCTTCTGTGATCCATTTATTTTCATCTTTTTGTGTTGATAATTGTTGTTCCAACTGATTGATATGTGATCTTAATTCATCGGTTTGTTGTTCTAACCAATTGACTTTTCGATCCATTGAATTTTTATTATGTATAGTTGTATCGATACGTTGTTGTAATTTTTCATTGGCTTCACGTTCAAGCTTTAAATATATAGGAGAAAACAAGAAGTGCATTTTTTTATTATGCAAATAAATAATAGAATGTTTTTTGGCTTTAATTATTTCACATTATGATGTTGTTATTAAGAGATGAATATTAGGAAAGTTGGAATTTTCGAAATTATTTTTCAAACTATTGTTTCGTATATTTTTATTGTCTAATTGGCAGAAAATTGTTGTCACTATAGGGTTGTGGAGATTATTGAGTTTCGATCAATGTTAGACCACCACTCGTAACTTGAATGCATTGAATGTCCATTTTGTCCTAGTATGAGACTCACTAGTAACATGTGTCCACGAAACTGCAAGTGGAAATAGAACCTAAGACTTTCGGTTTCGCGCGCGAATTCCTAATCACCAGACCAGTGAGCCAGCATCCATCAGTATTAATATCTAACGTTAAATAATCCACGATATTTTACCACCTCACTCATCGTCTTCAGTAGCTAACTGCCTCATACCAGACATGGTTGAACTCCACTAGTCACAACCTCTCACTAGAACTCCGAGAATTTCTTTACGAGGTTAGTCACTAATGAACATCATTGTTGCATTTATCTTATTGTTAACTTTCAGTAGATTTGTTAATTATTGCTATATATTTTACTAACCTTAGTTACTGCTGATTAATGATATACTATTTACCTAATGGCATTAAACCAATTTAGTATTCTCAACCACCTTTCCACTGATGTAAACGTTTTCACACCTTCCCTCCTAGCATTACTCAAAACTTCCATTCAATAATATTATTACTTCTGAAAGTGATCTAATTGGTTAGTATGGATTCAGTCTTCATATAAAAGCCAATTAATTCATGTCCTGACGAACATTTCGATAACAATCAGCTCGTATAATCAAGCCAGTTCAAGTTTGAACATGGTCACTATCACGGATGGTTGATTTTAGCATGTTATTTCTAGTAGTGTTTCCATCGCTGGAAGCTCTTAATAAAACAATCGGAGGATTACAATGAGTGACTTTTTGCCATTTTTATATTCTTGGTTCTCAATTCCATTGGAATCAGAAACTGTGTGAAGTTTGTATGCTTTAGAAGGTGCCAGGAGAAATCCTTATCATTCTAAGTGAACAAGGTATGTGTATTGATTTTATAATGTTTTCGTCCCAGGCTTCATCGAAATGCAGTTATCCAGCATTTAGATATATCAAAAGAGGTGGATGAAAACTCGACTGTAATTCGTTGGAACGTACACCACAATCATGAATTTGTAACTCTGGCCTATCGAAATTGCCCACGGATGTATAAGCTAGCTAATTTCGGGCACTGCTGCATTAAAAGTGGTGCATTATGTATACTCTTCATTTTGCAAGTGTCTGTGCTCACATAACATGTGTAGTTTGAGGCATAAAACATTTCCTCTTTATGTTAATGAATAAAATGTAGCAAGTTACAAAACTTCAGAAATCATATAATTTTGCTTGGAAGATGCTGTGAGAATATACTGGATGAAGATAATAAGTTATAATATTATTTCTTCGCAACCGCGGATCAAATAAACTGTTATCTTGATGTTGTCGGTTTAGATGGAACGTATAAAACGAACAAGGAAAACTTATTTCTTCACCAAATTGTTACACTGGACATGCATTTCATGACAATATCAATTTTATTCGGTTTTTTCATTTGAGAAACTGTTTTGATTGTAGATCCTTTCCTGCATTTCTTCAGACAAGCAACAGATAACAGAAGCCCTGTAGAGATTGTGACGGACGACTGACCAGCCTTCCCTGCAGTTGTCATGATAGTGTTTCTGGATTCACATAACTTTTTTTATCGTGCGCACTCAGTACGTGATATTATTAAAAGGGTATGTTACTCAGTGTCTTATATTTCACTGTCAATAATATTACAGAAGTTAAGATCAAAACTTTTATCAACACTTTTCTACTTAACATTGATCTGGATGCAACCCCAGTTTCTTTGGAAGACGGGGATGTTATTTCAACAAATCTGAAAGAACATAATAACTCCGACATCAAATTGGACGAAGATACTGACGCCTATGGGTTATGTAAAAATCTAATTTGTTCGGGTAATTCAGCAGTCTTTCAGTGAAAACTTCTACAGGAAATTATATTTACGTATTATTTAACTAATGGTCAGCATCGGAAACAAAAATACTGCTATTCAATGCAATATTAGATACACTACTATCCCCAAATGAAACCAACTTATCCTTTAATTGTATATTTCTTAAGTCTAACAGGTCAATCGATCACATTGTTTTAATTTAATATCCATCCACTTTCTCTACCTATCACTACTTGTTATTTTTTAACTCTATATTAAGCTAAATTTAGACCATATATCAAAATTCTTACTCTCAACTGATAAACTAGCTCATTTCGGAAATGAAAATTGAAATGTTTATATTGCAATATATACCGTCAATGATTTGTTAACTTAGCCGTATGGTTTGCCCTACTTATCTATGAGTTGAATGTATCATTTAATGCAACTGTAAAATAATGATATGTACATATCTGTTCATAAATCTGGGTCTGCAGTTAGATGGTTAGTAGTCTTCACCCAACATTTATTGTAAAATGATGATGAACTAGTTGGTGAATCGAATTCAAGGTGACACGAATCACTGAATCCTCATTATTTTGTAAACTACATAGAGTTAAATTAAATATTAAATTTCGGTAAACAAATTTAATTTGATACGTTGAATAAACATTAGACCTTCACATAAAATAAATCTACTGTTTTTTATTTATTTAAAACCACTTATTATTATAACTCGGAGGATAACATGAATCATAATAATCAATGTGTACATTCAAGTGATAACAACGATGAGCTGTGCTCTATAATCCTATCGCAATATAATTTGTAAAGTAACACTTTCTCATATCAGAGGAAGATTTGTTTGAATGATATTTAATAGACTATCAGAATAATGTAAACAATTTTTACTTACTAACATATCCGTATATTTTTTGAAACCATGAATCGATCAATGTTAGATCACCATTAGAAACCTGGAAGCACTGTACGGCCGTTTTGTCCTAGTATGGGACTACTCAGCAGTGCGCATCCACGACTCCTGTACCTCGAATGATTCGAACCCAGGACCTTCGAACGCCCTAACCGTTAGACCACTGAGCCGGTATCCAACGGTGTTAATGTCTAACTTGATCAAATTCACGGAGTTGCGCAACCTCATCCCAGTCTTCGGTAGACACTGACTACACCCGAACAGGTTGAACTTCACTGGTCATGTCTTCCCACTGGAACTCGGCGAAGGTTCCTCACGGTTAGGGCGTTCGCGCACAATACCGAAGGCCCTGGGTTCGAATCCTGTGGGGCGCAGGAGTCGTGGATGCGCACTGCTGAGGAGTCCCGTACTAGGACAAAACGGCCGTACAGTGCTTCCAGGTTTCTAATGGTGATCTAACATTGATCGATTCATAGTTTCAAAAATGTCTAACTTAACAATCTTTACAACCCCGTAATGCAAATCCATATATGACAGAATAATGACAAGCTGACATTTATCCATCGATGGAGTAGTCTTACGTTCGCCATAACTTTGTTTGATTTATGAATTATCGATTATTATTTCACATCTTATATAAACAATGAGTAAATGCTTGGTTCAATCGTAAATTGATTGTGGCAGACACTTATTTATAGGCGAATAACACGAACCTTTTTAACGCTGCTATTTAAGTCATTTCACATCTTTTACTCTCCATTACGTTCGACAACTAGATTATTAAAATATTGATCAATATCATGCCATTTATTGCAGTTTTCGTATGTTATAAAGTATCAGTAAAATACTTCGTTAGTATAGACATATCACACTAATACTACAACTGTGTATTGATGTGAAGCAACTCAAGGAAATAAATTATTCAACACTAGTGAAATGACTTCCAGTTAAAATTAAATGATTCCCATAGAAGCCAACCAATCAAATCTTACATGAAAATAGTTAAAAACTAATAAAGTAATTATCTTGGTGAGAAGAAAGTTAACATTTACACCAATCAATATTTCTACAATATTCATGATCATATCTTATAAATTTATACTTAAGACTACTGAAAAACTCAGTCTGTTTGATGTCAGACACCTAAGTGGATATCATAAACAGATTACGTGTAACTATGTCATGGCGACATTAATCGTTTAGTTTTAAATTACGGGACAGATAGATATTCATATGCTTCTTATATATATCCTCATATAACATCGATAATTAGCATTACATCTAGCATCTGAAATAGCTCGTTAAATTTAGAAATAATTTTTAAGGCAGAAAGTGTAAAAACCTCATCCTAATCGATCGATGTTAACGTCCATGGAGAACAAATCTGGTAAAAGACTCCAGCGACTGCAGTTCTGTTTCATTATCTGAGAACAAAGTATGCAAACTAAAAAAACGTATAAATAAATAGTTACTTACTTGATATTTAGTTGTTTGATCAGAATAATCTTTCTCCAATTGTCTAAGTTGTTTTTCAAGACTTTCTTTTAAATCATTCAAATCATTCACTTGTCTAGATAATCGATCACGTTCTGATAAATTAATTTGAGCTCTTTTTTCAATTTGACGCTGTTGTTTTATCAAATCATCACGTTCACATGTTAAACTATCGAAATCACACTGCATACAAAATAAAAGATTTGACTAAAATTATTGCCTGAATTTTTCATTAGAATATCAGTATAATTTGACCATAATTGGGATAACATACACTAAATAAATATTTGTAGTTTCGAAATAAATAATTTATAGAAATATATTCCTAGTCGAACCTACTCATATAACTATTCAGTAGCTGAATACTCCTAACGCAAAAATAAATAGCTATAACCGGGCCTTGGTTACTACAAGACAATAATCCATTCCCATTGGTGTTATAAAGGAAAGACCATTCCATGTAACATCAGAGAAACAGTTGGGAGATAGGTAGTAATTTGTTCTTATTAACTTTAAACTTCTTATTTATTATTTCAATTGGTATAATTTTCCGGTAAATCATTGAAAGTGAATAACCTTACTGCACAAAGTAAGGTTTGTTTCCACCTACGCCATTATCGTTATGGTCTTTTGTCCGATTCAGTTAGAGATCCTTTCTCCTAAACGATTGAGAACCTTACTAAGCAAAGAAGCTTCGAGAATTCACTGGTAATCTCTAGAATACGGATACCAGAGTCAGTCGGGAATCAGTGGGACTGTTGAAACAAATCCAGACTGTCTATTCATGAGAACCGGATCACTTAATCATGGAGCATAGATCATTAGTCAATTGAAATGTGAATAAAAAGGCACTAGAAGACATGAAAAATTTGACAGACACCTAATCATTAAGTGGACCATCATGATGGATGGATTTGTTGAAAAATTATTTCAATATTCGAATATGCTTTGGGTTGAGAATGATGTTTCCTAAATAAATACTCTGTGATCAAATTACGTCTGTCACAAAACGTAATATTATTAATAGCTGAACTTTTCTAAACGATGAACTAATGATAAACTTTAACTCACTTGTAATTTAACTTTTTCCTCTTCAGTATTTTGTAGTTGTGTACGTAAAAGTGAACATTCATCTCTTTCTTTACGTAATTTCATATCATATTCATCAATTCTTTCATGTAATCTTCTACAATCCATCTCCATAGAACGAGTTCTTTCATTTATCTGAGATATTTGCAATTCACGTTCTTCTAAACGACTATTTTGTATTTCTGCTTCTTGTTTAAGTTGAGCTGATTCTTCATTTACTTTCTAAGTGTTAAATTAAAAAAAACAGGAATGTTTAATTAGTTTTAGATAAAAAAATATATCGTTTTTTTCTGTGTATTATCACTGACAAAGTAATAAAAATCTATCAGCTATCATGAAATTGATTGATCACTGAGCAATTATGAACGCTATTTTTGTCTAATTGTTTAGTGCTTCTGGACAGTCATTTGTGAATGTCTCACACTTTAAAATTGCGTTACTCAGATCCGAATCTCAAAAAATGTATCAATCCCCTGAAGATGAGAGGTATATTCTTCCAATAGATGTTAGCTAACGCGAAACAAAGGTTAAGGTTTTACCTCAATATACCTCAACCATCTCGCTTCAGTGAGAGTGATTTTATTTCATTTCAAAAATAACATAACATAACAGTTTGGGCAAACTTTTATTAAGAAATGATCACTTTGAACTATGCAAGAGGCTGAAATCAAACTATTCACGTCACCAAAACCAACAAATTAGGAAGTCAGCTAAGATTTAGCTATTTAATGCTTCTTATTATTCAGTAGAAAAAATAATCAACTTATATGTTCCATACTTGCCAGTTAAGTGGTTATAACCAATTAAGTATAGCAAGATAAGGATTTTATCCTACACCTTTTTATTTGTATTAAACGGAATTAATATGTGATCTTTTATACACATTAACAATAAATGCTAAATGTTATTAACTTATCTTGTCTCATAGTAATTAATGAATACGAACATTAGAGCCATTGATATCAATCAACTTGCTGATCATGTACACAGAACAGTTTTAGAGCCTATTAAATTATAGTACGACGAAGTAAAGACAATTACATAAAACTGTGAAGATCTAAATTAGTGAACTAATAAACGATGTTAAACTAAATTAGACTTTATTTGTTATTTATGTAAACGAAAATATAATTAAAAAGGGGTACGGATAGATATGTGCCGTAAACATCATCAAATTTGTATGCGGGCTGAAATATTATTCAGGTATTCGAGCCTAGGCCGTTGGTTTTCCTTAGGGGACATATCCTGAACCCTTGAATCAAATGTCTAATCTATAAAGCAGTAGATCAAAGTATGGAGAATCAGTCCCATGGTAGCCGGTGATTAAAGTAGGTCCATAATCCATTAGTTCGATCAGCATCATGGAGTTAATGCACACCATGGATTTGGAATCAGATTTTTTCAACTCTCCTAGGTGGACCTATACCTATCAACTCAGTTTAGACAGGCACTGGAAATTTGTGAAAACACCTGTGTCATGAGAAGGCAGTGAGTGGAACTTCCCTGGCAGCGGTTGCACACTCGTGGCCGTAACAGCAGTTTGACGTTAAATAAACTTTTATTTGTATGCGACTAGCAATAAGTTCTAGGAATCACGTTTCATTCTATTTAGGACTTGTCTGTTGTGCTTATGTTTACTGTAGGACTTAAATACTTTTTGATAAAATTCCATTATTCACTGAGCTACTGAATCCAGGAAGCCAATTACTTGTTCATATACATACAGAATAACAGACATTGATTGATAGCGGTCCTAAACATCTGCAGCTAGAAATTGCAAATCGTTACATTTCATAAATAAAACTTACTTTAAGTAATTCTTGTCGTTCAGCTAAAGTATTCTCCAACTGTTGTTGACGTTGTTGTAATTCATCAATACGTAATCGATGCATAGATGCACGTCGAATTACTTCATCTCGTTCTTCTGCAACTTGATTTAAACTATTTTCTAAATGATCCAATTGATTAGTTAAACGTAATTTATCCGCATGTGCATTTTCTGTAGAAGTCTAAAATAAAAAAGCCGAATTTTTGCTCGAAACAAAAACAGCAACAACAACAGCAACAGCAACCACCAATAATCATGAAACGTTAATTTAAAAAAGCAAATACATCCGTAACTCCATCATATAAACAATTGAGTCAGAAGTGATTTGTTTCTTGATTAGAAATTATGCACCATAAAATGAAATTTTTAAAAAAGCCATAACAACAACAAATATGTGCAAATTTACATTGATCATTATTTATCATGCTTTGTGTGCATAAGCATGGTGATATGTGTGTACACAGAATAAAAATGCGTAAAATATCAAGTGCAAACTATTAATTTTCAGTTTCATACATACTTTATATTTTGTAATTAAACTGTCACGTTCAGCAGTTACTCTGGATAAATCAACTAATGCTCGATCTCGTTCTGATTCAACACGTCGTAGAACAGTTTGTGTAGTTTGAGTATTTCGATCACCAGTTTCATGCATAGCATAAAGATCTTGATGTAATCGGTGTATTTCACTTCGTGACTAAAATGTAAAGAGTTATAATTAGTAAAAAAGAGAAATATTAGAATTTTATTGAAACTATCTAAGTAATAACTGTGTATTGAAACTTTAGAGCCTTTAATAAGGTTCCTAAAATTTCTTACACGCTCATGGTATTTCATTGAATAAACATCTATCTGAAACTGTTAAATTAATTAGTCCGAAATAACTCTTATAAAATCACTATTATCAAGATGGGTAGTTTCAACATACTCAAAGGGAAAATCAAGATTCTCCGATATAACACAACATACATAAACCACATCACACTTGATAGTGAAGATGTATTAACCACTATATATTTGGGCAGTATAATTGATGAGCACGGTGGATCTGATGTAGATGTGAACGCGGGGATCGGCAAAACAAGAGTAGCATTTCTGCAACTGAAGAACGTTTGGAACTCAAAATGAATGTTAAACAACAACAAAGTCATAATTTTCAATAAAAATGTTGACAGCGTCCTACTGTATTGGGTGGAAACTTAGAAAACTACCAAAGCCATCCTTCAGAAGATGCACGTGTTTATTAACAGCTGTCCACGCAACGTACTTCCGATCCGTTGGTCAGATACCACATCAGCACCAACCAACTGTGGGACACAATCAACCAAATTCTAGCAGAGGAAGAAATCAGGAGGAAGCGCTGGAAGTCGATAGGACACACATTGAGGAAAGAACTCACTTGGAAGCCTCATGGACAAAAGGAAACCAGGAGGGCCAAGAAACACATTACGCCGGGAAATGGAGAAAGACATGAGAAGAATGAACAACAGTTGGATGGAGCTAGAAAAGAAGGCCCAGAACAGAGTAGGTTTAAGAATGATGGTCAGTGGCCTATGATCCGTTGAGAGTAACAGGCGTATGTATGTAATTACTAGGTAATCATATCGTTTCAGAATAATAAAAAAATACCCGAAAGTGATTAAAAATTCTCAAATTGTTTTTTCATTCAATAATTTTATAATGTTGATATTGAGCTTTTATTATATTAAGTTCTTAGTGAAATAAAATAAAGCTTTGAAATCCCTAGTGTATCCATAAGAATTTATCAAACTAATCCTGAAATCGCATTATCACATTACAAATAAATGTATATTGTTATTATTGTTGATAGTAAGTTGTGAGCTACTTAATTGAACTTGTTTTCGTGATGTGCACACTAACCATTCAATAACAGGCTTTGATATCTTTCGATTCAATAATCTGAAGGTATTTTTATCTGTTTCATTATTTGTGATTTAACATTCAAACACAGAATCGACTAGTCAAATAATTTATTTTAAATATTCCATCATAAAATGAAGGATCTCGTTTAAAAAATTTAAAAGTTATTCTGTCATTCATAGAAACTTTCAAGTTGGATTTTGACAAATGATATTGACACTTAAGTTCATGATTAATTGTATTACAGATTTAAAAGAATAGTAATCAATTCATCAAACCAATAAATCTTGTAATAGTTAGTAGAATTATTTGATCACCAGAATCGCATTTGTTAACTACTAATTGAATTATGAATTTTATCATCGTAAATTACTCGTACTGATTATTCAGAATTCAATGTTTAATTATATAAACCATTAACCGATTTCTTAAAAAGCTATGAGTAATTTCTGCGCATCGAAATGAATAACAGAAAATCTCTATTTTTGTTATTGAACTTCGTACAGTGAAAAGGTTTCAACCAGTAAACCGGGATTGAACTCCACGACCTCTCACCCAGGAGTTGAACTTAGTTCCTGGTTGTGAACAATCAGCTGACACCCAGTGGTGGTAATATCTGATGATGATATGCTCGTCAATCGATATGTTTGAAACCATTACAAGTTCACCTTACTCGGTAAACAGAGCGCAGATAAATGATGCAGTGACATTGTAGGCTATTCTAATCCGTTTGTTCCCGGTTCGGCTAACTATATCAAGACGTCTTGGTAAGGCGTAGAAAGTGTTTTCTACCAACACCCAGAATACACGAAGTCGACAAGCACATAAATCGAGCTTATTTATACTTCATTGAATCGTCCATAGGAGAGCCAAAAAAACAGCCTACTAAAATAGTACACCAACCAATGACAGTCAAGGATTTTCCGAGTGGGAAATGTAATCTCAAGGTCAGCTGAGCAAATGATGCGCGAAAACACAAAAAATCCAAAATTAGGACCTATTCTAAGTGAGTTTTAGGGATCTAACGTCCTCAACACATGATCTTCAGTTGTACTGGTTGTTTTAATCTACCCATTGCAATTAACCTGCTTCTTTCGGTTTATATACATCCTATGCGAACTGTCTCGATATTACCATTTAGTCACTAACATTAAAAACAGAAATCGATGGTGGTTAGCAGTTAATTTTTATCGCTCTATCATTTTTTGTTACTTCAAATGTCTTCTAAATGATTAGTCTCACTTTAACTAACTGAACTTTATTGATTTTGGCCTTAGTTATCACCAGCATTTATTCATTACGTAATCACTTATTTCTAGCCATTTAGACGTTCCTTATCATTGTCACCGTTGTTCTTTGCCTTAAGTCATATATTTACAACATTTTATTCAGTCTAATAAAATTAGTCACACCTTTGCAATACGACATAGATGTGAGATAGTAGCAACTTCCAACTACACTGTTTCATGCAAGTAATTTAAACCGAATTTGTAAGTAGGACTTTTTGAATTGAATTGAACAGATTGTAAGCATCTGACAAGAATTAAACAACATAAAAATAAATTTATGCTACTCTGCTTAAATATTTATTTTTTTTTGCTTTGTAGATAATAAAAGCAACCACATCAATAAAATTCTCCAGTAATTTCCTGTTTTCACTTTTGATCTCATTACAATCTATTTGAAATTTAGATAAAACAGCAGTTGTTCGTAATTTTATTTTTAGCTTTCAATTAATTAATATTATTATAAGTAACTTATACTACTAAAATTAATAATAACAATCATAATAATAATTTGAATGATGTAAAACTTACATCATTGTACAATTTGTTAATTTGATCTCGTTCTTGTGTCAGTGTATGAACATTGCGTTGAATCTGAATAATACGAATAAGCAGCGTAGGAAAAATAAAGAAATAACAGACGAAAAATCACAAAGAAATTAGTATATTCGATAAAAATGGACGTTTTTCACAATTGTTTGCTCGTAAGTGCGAAGGTCCTGCATTGGCTTCCCGCTTGGAGATGTCATGGATGCGAACTGCTGAAAAGTCCCATACTAAGACGAAATGACCTTTCACTGTCTCACATTTCCTGATAGGGATCTAGCTTAGGTCAGTTTGTGATTTCAATTATGAAACTTATCATAAAACTTGTAATACATTCATCGGCTTAAGGGTAATGTTATCAAATTTTCTGAACAACATACAGACATGAAAGTTTTCAATATACAGTGTTGTTATGCATAGCCCTATAGATTTTCTAAAGCTTATAAGTTTAAACCATTTACGGACATTTTAAAAATTATCATCTAATATACTAACATTACTGTCATTATTATCCTTTTCAAGTGTTTCCGTGTGCAAAAAAAAACCTACCTAATTGACATTAGAATTATGTTACACCCAAAAAGCAAAAGGAATTTCACAAATCAATTGAAATGAACATGTATCATTCTACTGTAAATTTATTGTCTCTTATGATTATTATTATTATTATTCACTGTTGCATAGTTCAGTCAATGCTTTCCATTAAAATAGGATTGTAGATTATTAGAAGTATAGTGTATTGCAACACTTTATTAAAGTCAGAAGAGGAAAAAAAATTAATATTTATGTAGAAAAGCAAATTAAATGTGAACATGTAGATCAGTTTATTTTAAATGATGAACTTCCGTTTTGTGATTGATTTTATTACATAGTTGATTCAATGATTTCATTGAACTAGTTTATCTTAATTGTTGTTAGTTTATCATCATGAAAAGTATTATCATTGTTATTGTACTTTGTGAAAAATGGAATAATGAATCAAGAACAGTGTTATAAAATTAATTGAAATCATAAATTAAATGAATAGAAATAAAAATTAATGATTAGATAAGCAACTTGAAGATTGATTGTAGAGCAGAGAGTTAAAAATATGATAGGATTGATAGGATTGATAAAATAGACTGATTATTAGAAATTTTACAATTTATGGTTAATTAACTAAAACGGTTTATTGAAGATTTCTGTGACTGATTTATGTGATGAATTTTTCACAGTTGAATTAAGGTTTCAATAAAATTGAAAATATGGAAACCACTAGGCAGATGGTTCATAACATTAAGTGATTTTTGACCAATGAATACATCATTGGGTAAAAAAAACACCTAAATCTTTCAAGTCTCACTGTGAACTCTGAGCCATTATAGAACCACTACATTTGCTCTCAAGAGGTAAAATCCTGACCTGCTGATGTGTCCCATACCAAGACGAAATGGCCGTCCACTGCTTCCAGGTTTCTAATGGTGGTCTAACAATGATTGATAGATGATTTCAAATCTCGAATTAAGTTTGGCTGAAGAGGTCCGTTAAGATTATTTTAAATTTTTGGTTTTATTCATCACAAATTTTCAAATCCTTCTTAAGTTTCAGTGATGACGAATAATGATAGATAAAGGTTCAGGTGCGTTCATTCTTTGTGTTCGTCTCAAACTCTAATCTTCTGAATTTTTCATCACCTTTATCTTTTTCTCTTTAACTTAATATCACTGGATTCTACTTCTTGAATAATATCTTCGAACGCCAATCTCTCCGATTACTGCCAATTCTCCCACTACCTCTACTACTATTGGATTTGAACTGACAATTAAATCTCTGTGCTTATGTGGTATGGCAACTTGAACTGATGTACGCACGTAGGAAGTTCTACGTTGCTGTTTATTGAATGAATGATAGATAATGATGCTGACAGATTAATCAGCTTACAGAGATAATTTGACAATCTGAATTCTGATTAAAATTTCTTTACTTTGGGGATATTGTATTCGTTAGAATCTTAACACTGATATGTTTCGACTGGTAAGTTAGGCCTTGAGTTGAGACAAAATAATCTCTACCCTGATTTTGTCGATAGGACAGCTTTTCTCTATCTCCAGTTTTGAGTTCAAATAAGAGAACACAGCAAGTTAACTTATACCATCTGTAATTCACTTAGCCGGTTTATTTGTCTCAAACATACGTTAGTTCACATATTTTTCCTAAATATGAGTCCTCAACATATTAAAATAAGGAATGATAATCTACATACGATTATATCATGAGTGGTAACGAATTAAGGAAATGGGATAAAATCATTTAAGGATAATTAGGGAATAATAAAAAGGTTCGATGAGGGCTCATGATACAATGACTTAAGAAACACAACAATCCAGTTATCTTATACAATTTATGATAAAAATTATGAACGATGGTAATCCCTGAAATAATATCATAGCTATAATCTTCTCGGTATTCGCTTCGAACTAAAATTTAACAATAGTAAAACTTAGCTATGATTGAAATTACACTATAATCTCGTATAATATCTTGATTAGTATGTACAAAGTCAAAAATTTCATATTCAGATAATTTGAAAATCACACTTCGAAACCAGTATGAGAATTTATTTTAAAACTAATAAAATATCATTTTGATTTTTGACATCATGAGCTAGTAAATAGTGTAGATCAACTTTAACTGGATGCAGCTTTAAATAATTCATTCATTTAACGATACTCAGATGTTCCAAAAACCTTCAAGACCAAAAGAAAAGGGGCAGACCAAGGAGCACTCTGCACCAACAATTGAAAACAGATGTGAAAAGAATATATAGCAATTGGGTAGAACTGGTAAGGAAGCCTCAGAACAGAGTTGGTTGTAGAATGCTGGTAAACAGCCTATGCACCAATAGGGATAAAATGGGTAAATAAAATGAGTGAATCAGTTCCGATGTAGGATGATAAAATTCTTTCTTTACAAGCTAAACCAATGATATAATGAGTAAACCACTATCTTCCACGCTCGAATACTATTTCTTCTCATTTTTAACCGGTACTGTAGCATCAATAATCTTGACAGAATAAGTGTAGTTTGAAGATGAATATAGAAGTTTGTATTTCCTAAATGCATAACTATCATAGTAAAGTTGATAAAGTTTTAAAACACTTACGTGCTGTAAACTTCAGTTACCTAGTTCGTTTTAGGTGGATTTAGTAAACTTTCCTTTTAAGATTTCAATACTTTAAATTTTCGTTGACAGGAAACCTTAAAAACTGATGACTAAGCGACATTACATTTAAACTTTAGAAGTTGGTTGACTGTTATTCAAGAAATAAATGAATGTTTGTATACTATTTTCTGTTATCTGTGGTTTCTTCTTGGTATATATATATATATATATATATATAAAAATTTGTGTATCTACTCAAATCTCTGTTCTTACTTTCTACAAAAGAACGAAAGGAGTTGTGATTATGAAAAGAAAAGTTTGTTTACATCTTCCAAAGTAATATTTTTTTATTATCTAGACAGATGAATACAATCCAATTTCAAAAAATAATAAGGAAAATTCAAATGTGATCGATATTTGAACTGTAAAGCTTGACGATGATGCTCCAGTATCTGTAAGGTTCCTGACAGCTGGAGATTAATTAAAGTTACTTACTACTGAAGCTCAAGATTACATTGGAGAATTCCACAGTATGGAATTGAGTTACAATGACCACCTACAACTTTATATGGAATTATTCAACTTTAAAGTTCATAGTATTTACATTCTCGTTCAGTGTTTCAAATCTTCAACTTCAGTCAATATGTAGCGCAGTGTATTCCTTACCTTACGACTTTTTCATTACAATTACAGTCCAGCAACCTTGAAGTCAGTCACAACAAATCTTTTCTTGCCATTTACTTCCGTCTGTTTCTCTTTGTGGATCGTAGGCCGTCGACTAGGATTCTCCAACCAACTCTATTTTGAGTTCTCCTTTTTACTTGTTGCCACGTGCTAATCATTCATTTGACGTCGGACTTTTTTCAGCCTTATAAGTTTCTTGGCATTCCTCTCGTCTTTTTTCTATGGGGATTTCTTGTTAAAACTTTTCATATCAGCGAATCCGCAAAATTTGCCCTATGCACTTCCAGTGTTTCGTTTTAATTTTTCCTCACCTGTAAGTTGGTTCACTCTCGGACACAGTTGTTACTCATAATGTCTGGCCAGTAACTGTTTATGAATGCCTGCACCATTTAGAATGATAGTTTTAGTTGTTCTCTAAGTTTTCGTTCCATATAATTGAATTTTCCGGGATTTCAAACTAAGCAAACCGATTTTAGTGTTTCCTGAAAGTCGTTTTGAGTTACAGATGTTACTTGATTTTAGAAATGCTGCCCTTGCTTTGCCAATCTGTGCCTTTGTGTCTGCATGAAATCCATCATGTTTACTAATGATAATACTATTAATAAATACTTTCAAATTATTCAGTGATGTGGTTGATGCCTGATGTTGTAATCCAGAGGATTTTAATTATTATCTTGCGTGTGTTGAGGCCTTCTACTTCAGAGGTTCCTGCTACAATGGCCGTCGTCTCCTACATTTTTTACTGTGTGTTGGATACAACAGCTACAAAGTCCAAAACATCTAACTACAAGAAATCCTATGATAAATCGTATATTCACTTGCTTTTAGGCGGAATTTTATTGTCTCTAGGTTATTTTTGTTTCAATGTTCAACTATTTGAAGGAATAAAAATTTTTTACTTAAGTCAGTGTATTATTCCAGTGCGTCATTATTAGTAGAATATGAAGATTTTTGTTGTTGTTAACAACTAACCAATTAAAATTCTCAAAAATTCTATAACAATATATATATATATATATATGTTAAAATTGTTTCCTTATTGTGCTAATAATGTTGATTTTGAATATCTTTGTAAGCACTGGACGGCTGTTTTGTCCTGGTATGGGACTCATCAGCAGTGCGCACCTCGCGGGATTCGAACCTGGGACCTTCGGTATTGTGCGCGAACGCCCAACCATCGGGTGAGGTCGCTGAAAATCCGAAGATCAATCGGAGTTAGACATTAACACCGTTGGATGCCGGCCCAGTGGTCCGGTGGTTAGGCGTTCGCGCACAATACTGAAGGTCCCAGGTTCGAATCCTGCGAAGTGCAGGAGTCGTGGATGCACACTGCTGATGAGTCTCATAACAGGACGAAATGGCCGTCCAGTGCTTCCAGGTTTCTAATGGTGGTGTAACAATGATTGATTGATGATTTCAAATGCGTGAAAACACGAACCTCCAAAACTCTTATTGAAAATATCTTTGTAAGTGTTTTAATATTACATTTTGATTGAGTAACACTTCGTATGACTATTCTGCTATAACTAAACACATATATAAATATTTATTGATGCATATAGATATTTAACATCAAGCAGCTGACTAAATGAATAGATTTTCATTAAAAATTACTAAATCAAAGAATAAAAATAAAATCAGCCCCAAGTACTTTACATCTTGCACAACTGTAAGGAGAAGTTGATAAATTACAGTGGTATGTTGTTGTAATCTGAATTCGGTGATTATAATCACAGTCACATGACTAACTGCAATGAATAATAATCATGTTCCTAATACAACCTGTCGTCTATACTCTGAATATAAACTCATAAGGACATATACAGTGAACAGGATAAAGAATTCATTGAAGTAATAAAAATTCCTTTTTTATTGGTTTGCTTAAACACATTTAAATTATACTTACTTCTTGAACTTTATGCTCTAGTTTATTGAGTAAACTTCGTAATTCATCGCGTTCTTGTCGAAGTTTTGTTAACTCCATATAATCATCTCGAGTCTAAAAACAAAAATTCATTATGAGAAGAACATAAAAAAACACTAGATATCTGATGCACACTACACTATTCTGTCAATAATATTTCGATCATATAAATATGATATAATTAGGCTTTCATGTATGCTGAAATGAAATTTTTACTGCAAAGAAAATTGATTTGGACAAAATTGTACAAGCGTCATAGTAAATTAATGTAAGTGTATCTACCGGAAAAACGAAATAATTTTAAAATGTAATTATTTACATTTATTGAAAAATACATTGAACAATGAATGACTTTCTAATGATTTATTCTTAATATTATGAACACTTTGAAATTTAAGTGCTACACTAACATCACTAACTAGAATTTTTATTTTAAACATCCATTCGATGTTGGTACGCATAAAACATTTTAATATCATGAAACTAATCTAACCGACTGATGTCGTTACACAAAATAGGACTTAATGTTACATTACAATTTCATCATAGAACTTGTACAAATGTATAAAATAGCCATGAAATACTTAATTCAATTTGAAATGGTTTGAATAATTCCAACATTGATATTTTGACTGAAATTTGTCCAGTCTTTGTTGGCATGTGGGTATCTTGTGTGGACGACCTCGACAGAGCTATTGTGACACAAGTTTATACAACTCACAAACAAACGTATTCATCTCTGGTATAAATTTTCTAATAATCATGTCATTTATATGAATTATATACACATAAAACAGACTATCACTATCAATCTTTGCAATGCACTCAATTTTTTATTCAGTAAAATTATTCCTAATAATATTTGTATTCTACAGAAAAGTTCAGTGCGGTATAGCTGTCATATATGTTGTTGAATGCATCATTAAAAGTTTTATTACTTGTAAATATGTTTTCTACAGAATTAGATACTATTTTGTATATTTGTTTGAATTGTCGGATTATTTCTGCATTGCATTGACTTAGTTTTTCGATATAAGGACTCTTGAAATACATTTCTCATATATCTCACCTATTTTGATTTCTTTTTGTAAGCACAATTATTATTCTGACTATCAGTGGATAAGATTACCAAGTAGTCAGATATTAAAAGTAAGAACAACAATTTCTAACACCTTACTATAGAGATTAGAAATGATAGAATATCTACTAAGTCTGTGAATAAATTTCAACTGACCGCTCCTAGTGTTTAATGGGAGATAAAATAAGAAAATGTGATAATATTTCTAAAATCATATATTAATGCTGACATTTCTGTCAGATCATTCACTGATTTACACTAGAAATAAATAACTAGAGGAAAAAAATGTATTTCACTTTAAATACACTACTGAAATAATGAGTGCATATAATACGCTGAAAAGTTGTCACATAAACAAAAAAAAAACCATTTAATTCTATTTAAATCTGATAATTCAAATTATCAACAAATTTATTGCAAAACTAATTATACTAAATTTCACTGAGTTTTATCAATCATGTGTGATGATCATAAAATTTTATTTTCGCTACACTAAACAAGAAAATAATATCACACTGTCACATGTCTAATGATGTTTTACAAATAAGTTAGCATAGAAAAGAGTTACAATTTATTTATATCGCTAATATAATATATCATCTTGTTTCATTGTTATGCAACTATTTTAAATTAGTTAAATGTTAATTTTATTCATTCAGAATGTTCTATTGTATGTCAATATAACTTTAGTGATATAACTCATTTTAAATTCCCTGATTACATGTCAATTGATATTTGAAAATTAGAAACTAATAGTAGAATTTATACATGTTCATTAAAATTTCACTTTCATATTGACAAATTGAACAATACGGTATTAAAACGACACAAAAAAATAGAAACTTTTGAAAAAAATAACAAGGTAAACAGAAATAGTTGAACATTCACTTTATATTATTATCTCAATGAAACGAACTAAAATTCATAGTGAACATAATCTGGGCCTTGAGAATGATGAGAAGGCAGATAAAGTCACATGGTGGAAATCAATATCGATCAAGGATAAGTAAAACAATTGTAATTTCAAGTTGCATTTGATATTGATTGATATTGATTGTTCAGATATTCTATACTTTACTGTGTAACAAACACAATAAGAAAATAGTCTAAAGGAACAGAATTGGTGACACTATTGATATGCGTTGAAAATATTAAAGACAGGAGATTTGATTCAAGAAAACAAGATGGCTTAGAAGAATTATCGAAAAGTTTCTAGATTAATTCAAAAATTTACAATTTCATGAGAAAACGAAGAACCAATATGCTATAAATATTGCTCCGATAACTGATAAACAAAATTATTTATTAAAAGTTCATAAAAAAAATTATTATTTAGATTATTATGAAATAAAAAAAATAAATAACGATTGCAATCAATACCTTATGCATTGTTATATCATTGTATATAGCAGTGTTTAGTGCTGCTTAATTTGAAAATACAATTTATTTGAAGAAAACAAGATTAGTTTTAAAATTCATCGACTGAATATAAATGATCAATAAATGAAGGAACGCAAATTTACATTAGTCTCGTTTGATCTTTATAAAAATGAATTTTCTTCATAGGATTTGTGTTTTAGAGTGGTTAGTTGTTAGAAAATAAAGGAATCAATTCATACTTGTATCAACTTTTAATTAAGAACTATTACCGTTCACGTATCTACCTACATAGGTTCTGAAACACTTCTTTCAAATATTCGATTACAATTATGGCATAGATCATTTCATAGACAAACTGTTTTGTTAATCTCATCCAAAAAATTTAGTTTAAAATAAGTTAATACAGATTTATATGACAATGCTTCAAATGAATTTATCATAATTGTGTTAAGTTATTGTTGTGTTATAAATGTGGACATTTGAATTTCAAATCAATAGCGCAAAAGTTTTATACCAATCCAAAAGCCGGATTATCTTAAGTTCCGTAGAAAACGAGTTGCGATTCTGCATAGACATCGTCAAATTTTATAGCTAAGTAACAAAACACTAACTGGTGGGGTTCAGACGCGTTAGCTATTGAGCAATCACCCAAAAATGACATGGGAAAACGGCTAAACCTGAAGTTTAACATTTAAATCACCGGATGATTGCTCAGTATCCTAGATTTTTAAACAGATCTGAATGTTCTGAGTTGGTGGACGAGTATGGTCGAATAAAACAGATGTCAAGTGTTTCTAATACATATATATATATATATATATATATCGCATTATTCAATGCAAGGCAAACAACTTAGTACTAAATATAGCTTACTTGAAATCGATTTAATGATCTTGATCTAGTCACTGGTGAAGGACTTCTATGACGAGTTCGTGTCATACTGTCTAACTCTTGTCGTAATAAATCTCTTTCAACACGTAGTTCTTGGATCTGCTGTTCAAGCTGAAAATGTAAATATGGTATTATATGTTTAAAATTTTTTATTTATTATTGTTAAATGCTAATATTATGTGTTGCTTAATATTTATAAAACAGATGATAAAAAGCATTTACATAACGTCGGAAAATCAATATCCCTAATATGTTCTAGCCACGTTAACCTTCGAATAAATATCTTCTAAAAACGCTTTATCATTACATGGTTGTGGAGATTGTTGAGTTTTATTGAAATCATGAATCGATAAATGTTAGACTACCATTAGAAACCTGTGAGCATTGGATGTCTCATACTAGTACAAATCGGACTTCTAGTGGTGATTTAATCTTGATCGATTCATGATCTCAATAAAAAATTATCTGAAACCTTTTGTTTTCCTAAAATAACTAAAAACGAATGGGAAACATAAGCAATCCAAAACTCCTGAGTATGTTTCATAGGTTTAACTCGATTGCAGATATAATCCAAAACCTGCACATTATATTTCAGTTAGCAAATCAAATATTTAAATCATATGAACCACAAATGATCTATAAAATGAAAATGATTTGATGTTACTGAAGTATTTTTCTGGTATTTTAATTTTTTACTCATTTCATTTAGATTTAATTTTCAATATTCAACTGTTATTCGAAATATACAACTGAGAAGTTTGTCTTCTTCACATTTAAAAGACACACTGAAACTATTTCAAGACTTAACTGATCTGATTATTTAATTTTAAACTCCAAATCATGTACAGCTGAAGAATGCCTGGAACTCAGAACAACTGCCAACTAACACCAAAGTCAGAATTCTTAATACAAACATCAAGAAAGTTCTTTTGTCTGGAGAGGAAGATTGGTGAACCAAGAAAGCCATCATTCACAAGATACATGTGTTTATTAACAGCTGTGTATGCAAGATATCAAGAATCCGATGGCCAGACACCATCAGTAACAACCTAGTGTTTGAGAGGACAAAGCAGATTCTAACGGAGGAAGAAATCATAAAAAAACGCAAGAGGTGGATAAGACTCATTGCTGAAATCACCCAACTATATCATGAGGCAAGCCCCGACTTGGCACCCTCAAGGCCAATAGAAAAGTGAAAGGTCAAAGAACACACTGTTCTGAGAATTGGAGACAGACATATAAAGAATGAATAGTAATAGGGCAGGATTGGAAAGGAGGACTCAATATGCAGTTACTTATAGAATGCTGGTGAGCAGCTTATGCTCCATTAGAGGTAACAGACATGAATAAGTATATGTTATGTGAACTTTATTTTTTTCAAAAATAACTCATTTTTCTGAATATAATTATCCTGTCGAATATATTGCTTCTTAAATTTATGTAACATACATTATTCATCGAGAGTAATTTTATTAAGCTTTTCTAAAAAATAAATTCTCCCACTACTTAAAAAATCAATTTACCAAAAATTCTTATCATTTACAAAACTAAGCATCAAGATGTAGTTATTTTTCTTTAGATAATGTAGACATATTCATAATTTTAATGAATTAACTACAAAAAAAACAAACAATCAAAATACCCTAGAAATTCTGTCATAGTCTCAAAGAATTTTAATCATTTGATTGCTGTCATCCCACGTTAATTTGACATAACAAACTAAATAAGACTTGGTTTGTGAAGTCAATTTACATTTCAATGTTAGGCGAAAGAAAAAAGAAACACATTAACAAGCAACTATGGTTGAGTAGACAGTTTATCTAAGCAAGGTCACAGCCTACATATGTCAAATATTTGGGTCATTGTAATTATTTATAAATAGAAATTATACGTAAATATATATACTATCCAATGAATTTTAACTTTCAGCTAGTTGTATGAGTCCACTTGCTAGCTAAATCAATCAATGGTAGATTGTATGATAATCTTTCTTGTTATGCATTGTGAATTACTTAAATAGACGTTCTACTGCTCATTTCTATTGGACAAGTGTCACTGAGCTATAGATAAGTAACTAATCCAGTGTCATTTCCCACATACATTATAAATATCCTTAAGTTATACGGTTATCATGAAAATAAACTTCTTGTTCTGCTTTTATTCGTCTACTCCCACGCAGCCGACGGAAATTAGTAAAAGCATCCATTCTCAGCTGAATCAGGTGGCACATCATTTAAGATTTTTTCAGCTATACGTAACCAAGCTAAGTATAGTCAATGGCCTCATTGGTGTTCGTGATCGAGAGATCTGAATTGAAATTTCTAGTATTCAGTCTTCGATTTGCATGATTATACTGTGCTGTATACTACTCTCAACATGGCTTCTAAGTAGTATGCAGCGGAAAGTCACCAAGACGTTAATGCTGAAGAGAACAATTTCGAATCCGAATATATGGAGAGATTAGGGTGTTTCCAAAACCAGAATACATGTAAAAGGAGACAATCAATAATCTGCTTATTTTACAAATAGAAGTCTATAGATAAAGTGTATAAGTTTTGCTAGTGAACTGTCATCTTTTATTCAATAACTAATTCCATTTGATCTTAACATCTTCGACCATTACAGTAATACAACTTTCAAAGGGTTGTTAGAGGTCCCTTAAGAACTTGGTACATAGGAAAGAGACAATAAATTATCAGTGAGATTCTTTATTAATCTGTTTATCTTTTCTTAGCATGCAGTCTTCAATCTTCAATAGATTCAAATCGGACTACACATACTAGGCTTTATAAAACACAACTAATCGATAACATTGAAAGAGATTATTAGCGCACAATTATTCTTCAGTATGATACCTTAACAATCCACTATTCAAGTACTGAATAATATGCAACCACTGTATCGTCGTTTTTTGACTAACAAGTGACGTAACCAATTCTAATTTTATTTGTAAAATACTTATAATTAGATATAGCTGTTCAGTTAAAAATGTTTTCAATCAATTTAAACAATTGATCATTTTTGAAAATTGAATAACAGTCGAATTTATGTGGAAAAAAAACAGGATCTGTTCTGTAAACATGTGAATTATAAGGCTAGAGTTATGACTAAACATTATGAATTAGTATAATATTGATTGTTCGACATTTTTCAGTAAATTAATGAAAGTTTTAATTATCTCATAATGATAATTATAACTTGAATTTCCAAATATTTTGTCGGACACCTCATTGCTATTTTATGTGCAGATAAGGAATTGTTTACTTAAAAGATCAAGTTAGACATTAACACTGTTAGATACCGGCTCAGTGGTCCGGAGGTTGTGCGTTCGCGCACAATACCTAAGGTCCTTTGTTCGGATCCTGCGGGGTGCTGCAGTCATGGATGCGAACTGCTGATGAGTCCTGTACCAGGAGGAAACGGCCGTCCAGTGCTTCCAAGTTTCTAATGGTGGTCTAAAATTGATCGATTCATGGTTTCGAAAATGAATAGCTACAGTCATTTCTAGTTCTTCTCTACCCACCAGATATATCAGCCTTAAAAAATTATGTTTGTTCTTGAAATGTAAGCATAATCATACGAATGTGACATGCGAATAGCATGGACATGATTAGATTGTTGAAAAACATGAATCCTGTGAACTTTTACAGATGCATAGATCGGTAGAAGTATAATGATGGTAGTATATTAAACGATATAAAATTGAGTCACTCCAAAGTTTTACGAAATTAAAATCTTGACAATATTATAATTTCAGCTACTTATTGTGTAGTGCTTCCACACATATTCGAGTACGCTTACATTTAATTTGGTCAAGCCCTTTCGATTCATTTATTTAACCAAGCCATTTGTATTCCAACAATTTATATGTACCATTCGTTCTTATTAATGTCTGGTTTGTATGAGCTCACATGACCGTGTCCCAGTTGTCATATGACCTTGTCAATAATTCGTCGCTTTTATTCATGTGTGTACATGCCTATTTTGCTTGTCGAATGTCTGCCTCATTTTTGTCTGACTACATTTTCTTAGTCATGCTCTATCTCTTGGAGTTGGCTCATTAGCCTTCTCCAACGAGTTTCGCCTGTTCATTCTCCGATTCGCCCATTCGTTCGCATTGTAATCCTGGGAGTTGGCTCATTACCCTTCTCCGCATTGCTTCTCCGCTTCACTCTGTGGTGTGTCCCAAATAAACGTATTCATCACTACGAGTTCATCTTCTGATTTATAAATCGCCAGAAGCTAGTTAGTAACAGTTATCTGGAAGAGCTAATTACCGAGCTTAAGAACACGCAATAAATCGACACACTACAATTGAATAAATTATAAATGCATGGACAAAAATCACTTACTTTCCTTTGCTTTGCATCTTTCATAGAACCAGCTAATTTACTTGTTGCTGTTGTTGTTGTATGATGTCCTGTAGGCGGTTTACTTTTTAATCGACTACTTGCTGTTGTACGTCCAATGCCACCACCGTCAGTTCCACTTGTTAATGCTGGATAATTTAACATTTGTTGTAATAATTCAACTTGTCCACGCCAATAATCACGATCTGCTTCAATGCCAGTTATAAATTCATCTAATTGACTGATACGTTTAGTTCGACCGTCACTTGTACCACCATGCCGTTTTAGTCTTTCTAATTCCAGAACTAATGCTCGTTCTAAATTAATCATAATCAAAAAATAATAATAAAAGGTGACATAACAGATATAAGAATCTTATCAATCTTATCAAAATTAAGCCCAGATTTACTAATAAAAACAACACAGTAACACCTGAACTATTGTTTAACGTTCAGTATTATTCGATAGATCAGAACTCTTAACACTGGTGGTTTTGTTTTCAAGAGCTAACTTAATTTGCCTACTTTATATGTCATAAATGACTGTCATTTCATTCTGAACATAAAAATAAGCTGATACATTTTGATAGTATAATTTAGAAGTCATTTTAGGAACATAATTTGATTGCCCTTGTGATAAACTGAGTGAAACAGTACTCTCCAACTGAGCAAACATTTACTAACGGATTTTAAGTTAGAATAATGAAGTTCCTGTCAAAAAAATATACTTCATCATAACATTTTTAACATATAATACAATCAGTCCCCTTGATTAATTTAGTATAATGAATAAATGATGAAGTGCAACAAGAGTAAAAACAATAAAATCTGTAATATTTGTTCTTAATTACATATAACTATTGTTATTTTAGACCGTTTCGTAACTATTCTGAGAAATTATGAAATAGAATCTATATATATATATATATATATATATATATATATATATATATATATATTAAAACAATAACCATCAATCGTAGAATGGTTGGTACATCGTATATTTAGTTATACTCAAAATGAAGAGAGAGTGGATTACATAAATACAATCAAATTATTGACAATTTAACTAATGAATTTATATTTAGTGTACTGTTCTACTTATTAAGATTAGTAAGCCATTATAAACCATGTCATTTTTTCTATGTTGTTAAGATAGATTTTTTTTTAAGAATAGAAATCAGCTTAATAATTTTCGATAAAAAATGTAGAGCTATTTTCAATTTTCATTCTATCCAGAAACAACAGTTGCATTTAGAAATATAGTGTACTATTATCATTTGTGTTTTAATTGATATACACCATAGAATGACTAGTGAGAACCTATTTCTATGAGTCCATGTATATTGATCACTATATGATTTGAATTGTAAACTTTTGACCACTGGATGATTTCAAATCTACGGCTGGTCATTCAAGTACTCTAAATAATCGGAATGTTGTCAACCTGTTGAAATGTGATTTCCTATGTTAAATTTTGAATGTGACACTTATCATTTGATTTCAAATGTGTAAAAACACAAAACTCCAAAGCTCTAACTGATAATATCGAAACAGTTCTCACTAGTGACTAGCTTCGTGAGGAAATTGTCGTTCTGGTGAGAAGACGTGACCAATGGAGTTCAACCCTGTCGGGTGTAGGCAGTAACTACCAAAGAAAAATGAATGAGGTCGCGCAAAATCCCTCGATCAATCACAGTTAAACATTAACACCGTTGGATACCGGCCCAGTGGTCCGATGGTAAGCGTTTGCGCACAATACCGAAAGTCCTGGGTTCGAATCCTGCGAGGTGCAGGAATCGTGAATGCGCACTGCTGATGAGTCCCATACCAGGACGAAACGGCCGTTCTTCAGTGCTTCCAGGTTTCTAATGGTGGTGTAACAATGATTGATTGATGATTTTAAATGTGTAAAAACACAAATCTCCAAAGCTCTTGGTGAAAATTTATCATTTGATTAGCTTTAAATATTTTAACCAGAAGCTGTCTGAAGTGAAACAATAACGTATGAATAACCCCTGAGAGATGTTAAAGTAGTATTGAGATATTCATCTACTTACTAAGACTGAAAAAAAGTGATAAATTAGTAGATTTTAAAATTGAAGTTAGAACTGAGAATTGGAGTTAGTAGTGTCACCACTAGATGAAATTAGCTATAATGCCGAAATACCATTTGGGTATAGTGATGAATGAATTTCGTGACAAATGCCGAAGCTTGACATTGTTCAGTATCACTTTCATGAATTGTTAACTTCGAGAGCATTAAGACAATTTTTAACTGTGGTTATTCTATTGGATAATCAGTGATAAACCAATAGTATCGATTTACACATGTCATTTGATTGGGAATCATATTCGAACGTACATGAAATAAGAACAGATCAACAATCACATTAATTAACTGGAATATTCTCAACCACAAATACAAACAATCCAAATGTACAGTAATTAAAAATTTGACTTCAATACACAAAGCAAAGATATCACACTAACTTTCATTTCATTGGTATGTTCATAAATGATAGTTTTGCCGTATTCAATCAATCAGTACAATTTAGTACAAATATCAACCTAAGTTTATTGTCAAAAATTGTGAAGGAAGTGATTGACAATCCTGCGCTGTTTTATCTATACATTCTTTAGTATAAACATACTTTTTCAATTATCTAAATATCTTGAGAGTTTTATCATATTTTTTATATAACCCTACATTATCTGACTTGATTGAGCTCAACAAGTGCACCACTGTTAGACGTTTTTGTTATCTAAAGCTGGTTTTTCATTCAATGGCGATTGAACTCAAGGTCAACAGAATTTGTTTAAATCAATACAAAGTTTTCACATGTATATGAGAAGTAATAAAATTGCTTAAAAATATTGTAAAAGCCAAATCTTTTTTTAAAAGAAATAATATACCGTTTGCAGTTAATTTTTCTATTCTTTGAGCTAAACGTTTTTTATCTTCCTCAGCGCGTAAAATAAGACTTCTCATATCACGTTCACTTGTATCCATTGTATGGCATTTTTTCTGTGCATCTGATAAAGTGCGTTCTAGATTTTCCCTTTCCTGATAATTAAAAATGTAAGGGTTTTCAAATATGAAATAAACGCCACAATAACAGGTAACTAAACATATCTGACAATTATATCATCATTAATAGACTAACATCAAAAGATATAGAATTTTGTGATAATTATGTACAGCTAATACCTATATTAGGCAAATCAACAAGTGATGTGAAAATTAACTTTAAACACTATTCAGTGATAGATATTTGATTCATTGGTACAATGCACTGTATATCGACCAAGGAATGAGAAGCTTTGACTAATCTCTAACCCCTGAGATCATGAAACTCAGGTGGAAAAGTTACTTCTGAAAATACTAAGTGTGAGTCATAGTCTAATATACAATTCTATATGGTAGTCAGTTTACCTTGACCTTACGATATACTTCTACTCCATTCCTTACAAATGATTTCAAATTGACTACATTAATCATTAGTTATTTACATCAAAGTTTTTGCTATTTCAACTTGGAACACTATTTTAACTCTTATAAAAAGCCATAACCTCACTGTATAAAATACTTTTACTTGGTTATTTTTATTCAAAATAAGACTATCTTAACTACGTAACTTAATATTTTGATATATAAACATTTAAAAGAAACTATGCAACTTTTCATCCAGTCATGTACATTTCTTTCTAATAAACTCATATACACCTTTCTTGGGATCTCTAAAAAAGAACCAATTTGGCCTAAGGTTTATATTTATGAATATTGATCACTAAGGAGTGTTGTACGAATTTGACAAGATCGATTATTCAAAAATCAGGTAAATAGAAAATAATACGCTTAGTTGAACGATTGGATGTAAGTGTCGGGGAAATGCTGAACCTAAGTTTCAATCCAGCTAGTCACTGCCAAAAATAATATTCCTTGGTAGGTTCAAACCCAGAGCACCTTGTTTCACAGTCTGAGAAGTTTCTACTGAGCTAATCAGGCATCATCGGATCTCGTTTGTACTACAATTTACTACATCATCAAACAACATCAAACAAACTTTTATCTTACCCATGATAAATAATTTCAAAACTTTTTGAAGTAAATTATTGTTTATTTTCATACTAATAAAGCGGTCATCATCCATGAGGAATACACTGAACAAATCTCTCTAAAATAATTCTTACATTGTGCAGTGAGAATTGCACAGAACTGCAGAACAATTTTTACTTACTGATCTGTTAACCAAAAGTCAAAGGGATTAGATTCTGTGTATCCACGATTTTAGTTTAAGAAATGATACTTACCACACAAATAGCAATAGCTTACCGATAACCACTGAGAAATACCGGGTGAAATCAAGCATACTGATTCGAAAATTGTTTTTTTTAATAATTACAAAAACACTATACATAGAACCAATGTATATAAATTAGAATTCATGCCATCACACAACCCATTGGCTATCTGAACTCATTAGTTAAGTAAATAATGAGAAAGCGTTTGAAGCTAATAATACTGGGTTCCAGCTTCGTAGTAAATACAACTCTGGGATACAGGTATATCCAGCTGACGAGTTCAAAATAGGAAAAAAGAGTATGTCCTGGATTTCACTGTTAACCTACATCCATCTGAGCTTGAAAATACTCGGAGATATTAAAGCAATCAGCAAACGATGCTGAGAAAATTTGATCAATAGTAGGAGTAAACATCGATGAGCAGATTTGATAAACTAGACTTATCAATTAAATGTTAGCTATATGATGATTAGTAGATCATTTTTACAGGATGACTAATTTTAGCTAATTACTGAATTCATGTTACTTTGATTCTAGCCTACTACTTGATTAAATTAGTAGTAAAAAATAAAATCAAGTGAATTCAAATTTTTTCTAATGATATTTTACTGTTTTAAGATGACATAAATATCCATGATGAATATGTCAATTAGTGTTGTGTCGCTTTGTCCAATTTAAATATTGATTTGAATTCTTTCGTACTACTGATAAAAACCTACTATATTGTAATAATACTGAATGTTAAATTTATTTAAATTATTACGCACACGTTCTACACAAAATTACATTTGTACAATATTTTCACTGTTTTTACGCAAATCAATGAATTTTTCTAAATGATTTATACTAAACAAACCGGAACAAATTCATTGAATCTCTCAGTGTTTGTTGTCTTTACTTTACAATAGTTCCAGTAAAAATTATCATGAGACAACTTATAAGCTTGTATGTTAATTACTATAAATATTTTTTTAGAAAATAGTACGTACGTACACTTAATACTGTTGTTACTTGTTTTGAGCTTATTAGATCTAATCACTAAAGTTTTACTATTATTGTTAGAAAAAATCTATGCTCTTGTAGAGATTTGAAACCAGTAGTACACTTAGCTTCTTAATTGAAGAAAATGCAACCATGTTAACCAGACAACAGTTGTAAGAATTGATTTGTAACAATTGTAACAATCAATATTCAGCCTTACACAACATGATTCCAATAAAACTAAATCACATGAAAGTTATTTATTATTTAAACGTTTTTATGGATTGTGGAAATAGTAAAATAACTTTCAATAGATAATATTAGTTATACTAAAATGATCAAACAGAAAATCAAATGGTAAGAGAAATTCAATGCAAAGGAATACACATTATAAATGAGGAAGTAATAATCAGTGTGATTAAATTGACCATATTTAATTCGATTAATATAAAAATAATTACTAAAAACAGCAAAAGATACCATACAATATGGTATGAATATACTCTTTTTGACTAATATTTCAAACTGAAAGTAATTTATTATTAATTGAGGTTTAATGTTTCCTTAGGTTCATACAGTAATTTAAAATCGATCACTCACGATCTGTATATGTACATTCTGAAATAAGTGTTGGGATATTGCTTTTGGTCTAAACTTTTTTGATAGAACAATGAGAAGACTTAATTTATCTGAAAAAATGTGATGTATTTGGGCTATACATTTCGAACAATCTGGTAACACATATTTACCAGGGTAAATTCAAGGTAATGTGACAATTTTCCTACCCTTTCTCTTATTCTTTTCATATTACGTTAATTTTCTCTCTCCTTCACATTTACAATTATCACCTTATGTCTATTTGAACTTTTATTTCATTGACCTTTTATTATTTTCTTCATATAAAATGCATCACATTTTTCAGATCAATTACGTCTTCTCACTGTTCTATCAAAATTTATAAAAGGGACTAATTGTTTTAAACGTTTTTAGTGCATTCAGATGTTGATCAGCAGTGAAATACAGGATAATTACTTAACCAATAATTGTTTATCCAAATGTCGATATGTACACAATATGATGACATTTGGTAAGTTCAATTTGAAACTGAATGGAAATACTTTCACAAACTGAATGTGCTGTCGCTGATGGGCTTTATTATGTGATGAACAGCATCAGTGATTAAACTGGATAGTCGATGCAGTTTAGTTGATTATTGTCTCAATCTATGGTTTATGACCATGTATTATGCAGATAAAGTATAATCAACTGTTCTTATTCTCACATTAAGTAGCTTGACAGTGATATCCACCAATCTTAATTCAAATTTTAATAATTAAAAATAGTTTTATTTTTTTGGAATTGTTTTCAGTAATTCTTTTTTAGACAACTAATTAGAAACTGAAAAATAAAAGGCATCTAAACAACCAACCATTTGAAAAATCAATAAAATTTTAAAAATTTTATCAGGTTTTTTAAATGGGTTTTGTTTTAATGAAGTTAAATGATCACTAGTTAACCATGAGCTTTGTGCTGATCAGCGCCGCCAATATTTAATCAATAAATAGATCAGATAACTTTAATGAAAAACTTGAATGATGTTTATTTCTAGCGATTTAACTAAACTATATTTGGTAATTTTAACTATATAATAAAATCAGTTTTAAATTGTTTATAAAAAGCTGAATTTTATAAGATACTTTTGGTATTATTTCATGCCTCATAAGTTTTCAGATTGTAATCACAATAGTACTGTTTATATTATGTAAATTTTGTAAAAACTGAGTTTACGAAACTCTGAATAGAACTTGGAGGAGCGGTAACTATGCAAAAACTGCGAACTGATGAAACGCTAAAATGATGTACCCTGATACCAATATTCTACCAGTCCTCAACACAAATCAAGTTAAAACCATGTAATACCTCTGGCTAGAACGTGAGCTAACCAGCCAACAACCAACTACTGCAATAATAATAGTACACGGTGCAAGAAATCTATATGGAACATCCTATACCTATCAGACTATTTACCAGTTTGTCAAGGAAAACAGCCAATCACTATTTTTTGTCACCTACATAAGATGAAACCTTGAAAATAGTCATTCATTTATAAGAATTGTTTGAATATGCTCGTTTCTGATGCTATATTCAGCAGTTGACTAGTCTCTTTTGTCGACATGAGAATCCACGATGGATTGCTCCAGTATTGCCATTCAACAGTAGTGGAATTCAGAACACGGCGATTCATCTTATTTATCATTAGTCAGATGGACGTATCTACATATCACTTTGGATGGTCACACTGGAATATGTAGTTACAAACTCTTCAAAGTAATTTAAATATGCCAATACCACTACTACCATAACCGATAGATGAAATGATTGACAGATGTTTATACTGACAATCATTTCAAATACTATCGTCATTATCTTTTATATTTATCAGAAATTCATGGTCAAGATTTTCAATCGGAAAATAAAGCTTGGCTTTGATGTTCTATTAATTTACCCATCACTTACAATGTAAAAAGTGCAATCACAGAATTGTTGATCATTTTTTCAAATGTTCTGGCCTCTTATAGTGTGCAAACGTTCCATGTACCTAAATTAATAGCTGCTCCGGTTGTCAGAAGGGGTATCGGCCTGATGACTTCCGAAAGAACTCGACTTTCATCATCAGACGTCATAATTCTTTTAAATGAAGACCTCCTAACTCCCAGGGAACAGTTTAAATGGTTTAAATTAGTTTTTCTGGCTAGCGTTTTTTTAGCGAGTTAGTTTTCTGCAGGATGGGGTAGCTAAACCCACGCCTAACTCTCCTCCTTTATCTGGGCTTAGGATCGACAGTAAAACCAGAGAAGGGTTCCAGGTGGAGTTGTTCTCACAATTTACATGTTACAGATATATTTTTAGATAACAATAGAATAACAGGATATCAGTCATCGACTGAATCACTTTGTGATAATATCACTGTCAGTGAAATTGTGTGCCATGTGTTCTCATCTCGTAAAGATCAGCAGTTTCTTCACGATTTTTGCTATGCCTACTCTGATAGGCATAGGTTCAGGATTTTCTACTGATCATTTCTATTTGTCTAGATTCTTAACAACAGATTCTCTAGTACTATCCTAACTATTTGTTAAATTTATTATTTCTGTCACAGTAAAACGTTATAGATCATCGCTGACTCGTTTACACTGAATATTTCTTCTAATAATTCAATCTTTCGATATGAACTAAATCACAAAGATATCTTTTTCTAAAATGATAAGACATTTCATGACAAACATTAAAAATTCATTACATTATCATGATAACTTTATGAGATCATGATAGAGATAAATATCATATGATCTTAAATGAATTAGTTAAATAGTAAGATTTATTCTTCAATTCTGCTTATCATAAATTCATGAACATACATGTGTTTCAATTTTTAAGAACAAAAAGCAAACACATTTTTGAATGTTCACAAAACTGAAAAGGTTAGTGTATGCATTAACATCTTCACAGAAAACAAAATATCTAAGATGATAAAAAATAAGCCTACAATCTGTGAGTTAAACAAATAAGTACATGATTAGAAATCATATTTTTAATCAATACCTATTAAATATTTTCAAATAGTGAATTGTGAATCTTCATAACTATTGTTAAATGAATTTACTCTGTGAATTTACTTAACTGCGGAGTTAGATGGTATGATTTCGTTGATAAATATGAATTAATCAATGTTGGACCATCATCGAAAACCCGGCCGTTCTAGTATGGGACTCACCCACGACCATGCAAGCTGGAATCAAACCCAGAGACTTTGTCCTCCAATAGCTTAAATCAAGAAATGTATGGTCAACATCGTCACATATATAAACACAAGCCTTCAGAAAGCCAAGCTGCATTTTCAACCAATAGCATATATCTGCTTCTTCAGAAATTTAGACCTAATCTCGACCAATAGCTTATGCTCATCAGCGTATCTCAGACTATTTGTCTGTGAACGAACATATATGACTGGCTAAGGTCCAATGAGTTTGTTTGGCTTAACTTCCAAACTCCTAATCAGTGAGTACATAAGAGACTACACTAGATGGAATCCAAAACCATCACAATTGGTGTCCCGCGAAATATCATTCATTTTTATGGATTAGCATATAACTATTTTCATTTTGCTGCTCTAATCAATTTCCAATCGGTCATTAAAACCCATTCCACTTGATTGGCGATAAATGTCTATCTTAAGACCTAACAGATTTCAAGGTTAGGTTGGACACAGGCTGATATTATTATTGATATCGTTGCAAACCCTTGGGGACTACTACATAGCTGTTTGTTCCTGATATGAGATATACAATGAAATGCAAAACAAACTAATATCAAAAGTAAAAACGATTTATGTCCCCGTATCTAACCATTATCAGTTACATCTGACCAGAATTTCAGCAACACTTTAAAGTAAGTCACCAATGAGCTAACGATTATAGTGAGGTTGGACGAATTTCATGGAGATGATTTTAATTTATGGATTGTATTCATCCTAGATTATCCAGAGTTTACTTGTCTCTAATGGTATCGTAACTGAGACCAGGCTGCAACGAGCACAACTTACAAATCACATCAATCTTCACAAGACCTGTTCACCTTGATTCATTTCATAAGTCACTACTTACGGTAAAAGTTGTGAGAAACAAAATTCCAAGTCAAAGATAATCTTTTAATAATTAACGTTAAATGGTAATGTGAAATATTTTCAAGTTACTTAATTCATTGGTCGGATTGTAAAAATTTGAAACTGGTTATGATTGAAGTTTAAATGACGTGATGCTGATTGATTTATGCTGTTATTCTTAAATGTCACTAATTAATGTAATCAGAGATTAGTCAATTTCATCTTACTATTCTTTAGATAATAACAGATGTAATATACATCAATATCGAGATAATCTGACTGGTAAACTTGTTCTCATTCTGAATGATTGTTTTAAATTCTAGCTTAGCAAAATAATAATGTTAAGTTCCTCAGGGCTAGTTACAATGAGTCAAAAGAGTTTGAATGAAGAACTAGAAACAAAACAGTAGTAGAAATTAATGTACAGCAAATAGAATTAATTGCTGTATGCTGTCGAGATGTTTACTAATTTTCTTGACCAAATTCCGGCCTTGAAGAGACAAGCAAATGAAACACACACATACATGTGAATCTTGGATAATCAATAATAATGTGAGTTATGTGACCTTACATCCCAGTATGCCTTTATTTAAATGAAATATGAGTTGTATTCATATTGTTCATAACTGTTCTATCAGACTAGTAAAAATTAAATTGAACTAGTTATTGAACCATATCAGATTTGAAAGCAGTTACTGGTTAAAAAATGGCGAACATGCCAAGAGTAGACACATACAATAAATAGAACTAAATTAGTACATAATTCTATTTAATAAGAGCAGATAAATAAAAGATAAACTTATGTTGTCAACAGTTTGAAAAATAATAATTCTAATTATTCTATGAAATTTAGCTGAAAGGAGTCTGGAGTCACTGGACGCCTGTTTCATCCTAGAATGGGACTTATCAGCAATGTACATACATGATTTCACGAACATCCATCGAACTCACAACCTTCGATCTCGTGCTGGAGCTTGACCTCCTGACTCAGTGGTTTAGAGATGTAATATTTATCAAAGGATTTCATTTTAAGTGTTTCAAGTTAGCTGAAATTGTTTACTATAAACATAGCTGCATAAAGTAACCAAACTATCAAATGAAAACTATCAACATATTGGAATTTAAAACTTCGAATGGAATCTCTTATGAAGATTACACCGAAATATGCAGCCTATAACCACCTAATGCATAAAATAAATGCCAGAAAATGCTGGGTGCAATATACTTATTAAACACTGGAAACTTCATTCGTAATCTCATCTCTCTAAAGATGCTTATTGAATTGCTGGTAATCAACATCATAGGCAACCACTGAAAATTTTTGGATATTGAACGGCTGCCTCGCCCTACTGACAGAAGGCCTTATGATGGAGCATTGACAACTTTACCGTGGGTCATTGTATTACTCATCAGCTATACTTATTCCATGATTTGGATTAATGTATGAAAAAATCAATTAAGTCATAAAGCAATTGAAAATTTGACAAGCAGTAAATACAAGAAAGTAAATCATCAATCACGGTCTTTGTGTACTCACTGGATAGTAATCAGATAAACTGTTTGAAGTAGCTGGACGTCGATTACCAGCTGAACTGAGTAATATCATATAACAATAATAATACTATTATTATTATTATTGATAATTGTAATGAGAATAAGGATGATAATACTAATAGTCCAAACAAAAATAATGATAATAATCCTATTGATTATTGATTATCACAGAGGATTGTTGAAGAAAAAAAACATAATCATAGACAGCTTCAATGAAATCAAACTGTTCAATATGCATGATAATAAAATTAGTAGAAAACTGGATGATTTCACGTGATAAATGATAACAATACTACTCATAAAATGTAATTCCTATAAAAGCATCGATCATGTATAAATCAGGTTCATATTGTGTTAAGTTGATTGCTGAATCATTGTTCATGTATACTTTAATCTGTACATAAATGATTATATTGATAGATTATTGAGACGATTTCTTATGTCTGTATTATTATTGCATGATTCTTTGTCTATGTTAATTTTGACTAACTACAACTGACTAATCCAATTCACATAGATGACGAATTTAAGGTGTTTCTAATTTCTTTAAGTATACTTTTCTTTCTTTTTGCCTTTCCCCTTTGAAAAGAATTACATTGTGTATACTGTGTATGTCTTTTCTATTAGATTTCTACTATCTATCCAATAGAATTCTGTACAATTCTCATCTGGTTACTATAACAACGGATTAACATCGCATTTATTTTGTTTTATTTGAGAAATGTTTGTTTTTTTTCTATTTTCACTTTCAAAAACTTAAACTATATACATTAGCATAAACTTGATAGAATGATAATTTTAATGCTGACCGGTTAAACTAAAGTTTATGGAATAAAAAGACGAAAAGAATTTCTATCTAGGCATGGAAAGTAGTTACATATATATATATATATATATATATACTCAGCTTATACACCTGTACACAGGTGGTCATTTACTTTCAACAGAAATAGAGCAGACTAATCATGGAACCAAATGAATTGATTAATAATAGACACCATCTACTCACTCACCGATTAGTTAAAAAGTACGCAAAATTTCATTAAGGATTAGGGAAGGAGGTGCACTAAGAGAAATGGATTGAATTTCCTTATTATTATCTTTACTTTTCCTTTAAGTGATTACTATGACAACTGTGTAATGTATTTCTTATGGTATTTTTCCTGTTTCTGTTATTTCATCTTGTATTCTATCCTGTTATTTTTTTTGTGTGTGTGTGTAGGCAGATATTTTTAATGGATTTAAACAAATATTATTAGATCAGAATGATAGGAATATTTCTTGATTACATTTGATGTGAAAAATAGAGACTACAGATATCACCATAGTGATTGTGTTGATGGATAATATCACTGTATTTTATACACCATGGAAAATGCTAAAGTTACCAATCAAATCAATTTTTTAGGCGAATTCGTTTCGTTAACTTGAATGCTACTTCATGTCATGTCAGCTAGTACTTATTCTATCGAAATTTTCAATAGACTAATTTGTTATTGATCATTGAACTGGATTATATTAGTTGATATTTAATTTATGATTAGACGTGTAAATTTGAAAAGGATTATACTTTGTTAATATCAAGAGTGAATAATCATGTCATGAACAGATAACATTTCAAAGCAGTCGAAATATATTGAGTAATAACTTCGCTTGTTTTAATGTGTAATAAACTAACTCTTTAGTTTGTAAATAATTTACACCAAACAAAAGGGGGAATATCATTGAAAAAGTAATAAATTCATGGAAATAATTTCCAACTATTAATATTTCCCAATATCGGCATAAAAACGTTGACTTAATTCCATTCATTGTTTTGGAGCTCTTTTTTTCTTCTTCAATAATTTACACATTTGACACAGTTAATCGGAAAAATTATGAAATAGCCATTAGGTTGCCAAGTGACTATAAGTAGAATTAATAAGTAATATGTTGTTCTTTTTGTTTACGGTTACTAATAGTTACAGTAATGTCTAGTTCTGCACGTTTGTTGGCATAAAATAAATATACATTTTTTGTTTCCTGATTAAATTGTATTAGTCAACATGAAATAAAATAACACATTTATGTCTAAGCTAGTCAAAGCGGGTAGTTTGTCGGTCCACGTTTTTTGGCGCGGTTAGATATTAGGAATAATGATGAAGTACTCGTGGGAACCTAAAGATGAAGATGAAGGTAAAACATGCAAAGCACGCATCCCATATTTACGGACTCATTTCAAAAACATGCATGAATGTGCTTGTGCAGTAAAGGGGATGACTCTTCAGCGAGCCCAGACTTACTTAAAAAAGATCATCGAAAAGAAGGAAATCATCGCTTTCCGCCGATTTAACGGTGGTGTCGGTCGCCATGCTCAAGCTAAAGTCTGGAAAACAACTCAGGGTAGGTTTGAAATCAATGGTTAAATGATCACGTTCAGTGAAAGTCTGATCAACTGGTTCAAGTTTTTATTTTTATTGCGAGCATGGTTTTGAAATTATCTAATATTGATAGGTTAATAGAATAAGCCAAAAGTATAGTATAAATATCAGCCAATTAGAATCAAGAAGAAAAAAACTATTTTCTAACTTTTAAGCTACATTCAAACGATAATAGAGATACTTTGATATCAAGCTCAAAAACTTTAAAATGATAATAAAAACATTCGAGTATGATCCATTTTAAATGGTCAATTTTTTTCGGTTTTTAGATTGTGTATAGTATACAAATCAACCTCTTGGCCGAAACACCAGCCAAGAACAAATCTTTTTTTATAAGAGTTTGAAAAGATGACTGATCTTCTTCCTTTCGGACAAAGTAAAATGTCAACTTGTAGGAGAGATTTAAATAGTTTCAGTTGTTAAATGTAAAATTTATTCACGCTTACTTCTACTTGTATTTCAATAAATATTCATTTCTGAAGTCTATTTTCTGATTGGTTGGTTAACAACTGACTAAAATAACATTACAGTTGTTTTAAGCTTGTTCATTTGCAACACTCTTATCGAATAAATTTCCAATCAGATTTACACAGAGATGTTTTCTTACCAAACCAAAAACTATAAAACTGATAATAAACTTCTTAAAATCACTAAAATCATAACAGTTTTTTTCTACTTTCATTGAGGAACATTTTTTGACTTCTACAAACTCTCTCTCTCTCTCTCTCTCTCTATATATATATATATATATATATATATATATATATACTGTTTGGAAACTGTTCACTATGCTCTTACCAACAATTGATATTAACCACTCATAAAAACACGTACTTAACTAGTATGATGTATACTACTCTCAACATGACCTAAAAGTAGTATGCAGCGGAGTCCCAGTCACAAGTTTTAACTGAAGAGAAGGGTGTTCGGTTCGAATGCATGACGCAATCAAACTGTATTGAAGACTAGAAGACATGTGAAAGAAGGCAGCTAATAACCTGCTCGTTTTGTAAATGGAAGTCTGGAGATAAGATGTACGAATTCTGCTAATAAACTGTCTTCTTCCAATAAATCACTTATTCCATATGATCTTGACGTCTTAGTTCACTGCATTGGAGCAGATAACTTATTAGCCTAACCAAATGTCCTATACTCATTAGGGACTACTGTTTTGAGATGAATTGCCCAAATTTCTGGTGTAAAATCGTGTAAAATCATTCACATTAAGAGTAAAGTTACTGCTCGTCGATTATATCATATAATCCAAGTGGTATTTACTGAATTTGTAAAATACTTTCACTGCATTCTGTCTTTGTAACTCTTCTCACTAAACCTGGAAGCTTGAAGTTTGATCACCTTTGGATTATACATTCATTACAGAGATAAACATGATCCTTTGAAAAAATTAATTATACAACAGATTTATTGAAATTATTCCATTTCAGTAAGCTACCATTTAAGATTTACAGATAACGTTTACTTATAGTGTGGTTTTAGTGTGCATATTCAATCAGAGAAATGAAGTTATAGATAAAAGTGAATTTCTCGATCAACCAAACAGAGTAAAGTTTAGTTTATGAGTTGATGAATAAAATTGTTCAATAATATCTCACAATATAAATGTATCTTTATCGATTTTCAAAAGAAATGATTAATGAGTATGGTTATTTATTTTTAAAAATGATTCCTTATCACTTTTTAAGTGAAAAGTATAAATAGTTTTATTGATGAGGAAATTTCTCTAATTGAATGGAAGCAAGTAATATATGCTATTGAGTTAAAGATGTTGTTGTTAGCTGTTCTCTTATTGTAATATCAATCATAATCAATTTAGAGCCTGGTACAAACGTAAATTAGCCCAAAATCACCATACCAGATCAATACGACTAGATGAGTTTAAACAACATGAACTGTTAAGGAATGAAAAATGATTGCAGTAGCAATAACGATAGAAAAAATTGAACATTGTAAATATGGCATGAAAAACAAAGAATGAAAAGTGCTGCATAAAGAAATACTGGAACACAAGATCTAGGCGAAGATATAGAATAGATGTGCCTATGCTACTCTAACTATTTTTAAACCACATTAGGCAAAGTTTCCAAACAGCAATTGCACTTATCGTATGGCCATCCACATGACTCAGATCAACAGCTAATATCTTCATCGATTGGTGTTACGTTTACGCTTGACTTCTTCCACCTTTCTTTCAACCTACTTTTACACCAGCAAACACAACCTATCGATGTAGTTGGCGGTTGCGCATGCGTGATACATCCCAACAACTTCAATCAACAAAGATGAATAAAGTAGTGTTCATTCATTGAAGTAAACTAAACTAAAACTCCAATTGGCCTGTCATCATTTCATCAAAATCATATTGTTCAGAATACTTTAGTTAGTTATGCACGATACAAGTCATTTATGTAGATTTACTATGTCTTTTTCAATGTAAGATTAGTGTATTGGCACAGCATTTCAGTTTTCTACGTATCAAGAATTTCACTCCTAAATTTTCAGAAAAAGTCAATATTATTTGACAAATTATTGAAGATAAAGGAGTACTGAACATTAATTTTGTACATTTCCGAAATTCTTTATCAATAAACACCTGTATACTTTAAAGTGAACAGATCAAATATCTTCAGGATATGTGGTGACTGTTCTGGGTTAAACTTGGCATTTCGAAAAGAAATTCTGCTTAGAGTCTAAAAGGTTAATCATTTCAGAATTTATTCAGTTTAGTATCCAACACACAGAATAAACTCGACCGTATTTATTTCTTTTTTATAAGTCAACAGGTGACAAGTTTTAATTTACACAAATATACACATTATAACAGGAAATAGAATCCTTAATCAACTGACTGAGTCTTTTATTAAGGAATCAAATATAGTTATTTGTGTTTAAAATATCAAACCTCTATAGTATAAAGACTTTTTTAATAACAAATAGAAAGGCAAGAATGATAATGCAGATCACCAACCGTTTTGAACACATCAAAAACATACAGATTACTGTATTTATGCTCTGATTTTTTTTAAATCTGCATTCATTTGTAAGATTTAACCTTTAGTTGATTGCATAATCACTACTCAGTAACTAGATTCTTATTAATATTGAATAGTAAATCGGTGTATTATGAATTCAACTGTTGTTAAGAACACCTGAAAACAGAGTTTGCTTACGACGACTAATTCTGTTTAAGCCTGGAACTACAAAAATTTAATTTCTTCAACCAAAAATACCATGAAATCAAAATATCCCATTAGTCCACTCATCCCTATCTATCCGTGTTGATGAAGGGTAGCAAGTAGATTGGTCTTCGGTTATCGTTTCATGACATTAACACAAATGCTCACATGATTATATATATATATATATATATGGCCATAAGGCACCATGAATTATGTATCATAATATATATATACATAGCTAAATCCTATGGAATACCAAAGTAAACAAAAGTTTCATAATTAATTTAGAAACAGCAAAAGCATATAACAGCAGTCACTGAATGAACTAAAAAAAAACTGTAATTTAAGGATTTAATTAATATGTGTAGTAAAATATATCTATTTAATGATAATAATAATAATAATAATAATAATAATAATAATAATAATAATAGTAATAATAATAAATATCTGTATCATAGTGTAATAAAAGACTCATCTGTTTCAATTATTTACTTAGCTCTAATTTATTGATACTAGTTAACAACATCTCATGATTGATTATGTGGTCTTATTTAGTCGAACCAAAATATCAACTGCACGTTACTCAGATCAATTAAAATGTCTTTCATTGCAAAGTAGAATAATGTATAACCTCAAATGTTAAACAATAGTAATAATTTCTTCAACATTGATTATATATCTCAATGATGTGGTAAAATCACAAAATCTATATCTTAAAGTCAACAACAGTAGCTTGTGATTGTTGACAATTATTCAACGCCAAATATAACATATCACAATCATTAGGGTATCATTTAATTCACTGGCCTCATTGCGTATATTATAATGTATAGATAGATATACATGGCATAAAGTTCTTATGAAACTAGACAGTACAGATTCAACTATTGATCAGTAACTAATCTGTTTGTATAATTTAATCTTATTAAAGATCAGAAGTGATTCAACCAACTTGTTCGTAATGTTGAAGTAAATGAAAGTAAAAATATACACACATTTTGTTATGTTCATACATACATATATATATATATATATATATATATATATATATATATATATATATATAGGTGTCTCAAGAAAAATTCTAATATAAACAATTGAATTCTTAAGCATAAAAATCATCACAGTTTCTTAACAAAAACAATAAACCTTAGTTAATTATTTATTTATGCAACTGTAAAACTCAAGTATCATTGATCTAGTCTTATAGGATGAGATTAATTTACTCAAAGTCACAAACTATGATTATTTGTCATTGATAAAAAAAGTTGCCCAAAACACAACTTTTTCTATAACTGACTTTATTTAATTTTTGAATTTCTTTTTCTGCATCTATTTTCAATCGAATTGCATCATCAAGTTGAATACGTAGACGTTTAGTTTCTTCTTCAATCAAGCCAATTTCATGACGATGTTCATCTTTCAATGTTAAATTCACTTTACTCAATTGACATAATTCTTCAACTAAAGCTTTATTATGATTTTCTTAATTAAGTGGAGAAAACAAAGGAAAGAAGGAGAACAGTAAATAAATATTAAGATAGTTTTAGTTAGTTTAAAAACAATTTTGATTGTAAAAAAATATACTTTCATTTTAGAAAAATGTACGCATTAATTTCGTTTTCCTGTAAATAAAAACTTCACTAACTAATTCAATGTATAATTATTAGATATTACATTTGATTGGTATGATTTGCTTTGTGATTTAGATGCTTACAACTAATAACAGTAACGAATAAGAATAGATTATAGCAATTCACATACATTTGAGTTTGTGTACGCTTAATTTGCCAAAGCCATTTCGTTAACTGATTTGACAGATAGCGTCTTTGGAACAGCAACAACTTGTTTACACCTTTGTACTTTTATTATTGTCGCGTTTGTATGAGATGTATGCTCGAGTATCGGTTACAGCCTACGCACATATTCATTTTACTAACTTTAATGTTAGTTGTTTAAATAATTCAGTGACTTTTTCTTTTTCTTGCATATATAAATACATTTTAACCCCATTCATTCGCTCTTAAGTATTCTCATCTGATCTCGTTTTCGCTTTGTATGTCCGTAGTTTTTAAATCGGTATGCTGTGATAATAAGCGTCATCAGCGTTTCGTATTTTTCATCTAAGTTGCATACAATGTTGAGCGTCACTCACTAATGTTTACCGAGACGAGTATTATTCGAAATTTCGGAATATATCGAATATCTATCGTCAAAAGATGATTTCCCTGATATGTAGGTAGAGTGAACTAGTTTGGAGTTCTGACTAGTCTTACAATCATCAAAATAGATCATCTTCACTGGTTAGGGTTAGTTTATTTAACTTCTTTTGGTTTTTTGTGCCACAAATACAAAATAATCATGTGGAGATAATACAAAATGTGAAACAGTGAAGTGGCTCAAAATCTTCATAGCTGAAGATTTCCGTCGACATTTTAACCACTGCAAACAGAAATGGGACATCTTTATTCCTAAAACTGAAGAGTATTCCAAAGTACATAAAACTGACTAAGTATAAGTTTTGTAAAATAAAATTTTCACGACCTCATTTGACATAATCATTCGATAGAGTCGTTTACTAAGATGATTTAAATATTCAATGGCTCTATGGTTTTCTGTCATACTCTAAGGTTATTCTGTTAAGAATATAACCTAAAAACGGTTAGTCATTAAAACTGATCTTGTAAGTTGAAGAATATGATCACATTGAAAATGTAAAACAAATTTAAAAAGAATCATTTTGTCAGGCAGACGACCGGGTTAAAGTAGACGGTTATAAAAACTATTTTCGAAAGTTAAGGCAATATTTCCTCACTTCGATTCGTAGGAACAAATGCAAAAACCATACATACAAAAAGATGATACGCTAGATGAGTCAGTTATAGGCGAAACGATAGGTAGATGTTGGCAGGCATGCTATTGGTCAAGATTTCACTTGACTACCCGAGAACATAAAGATATTCAACTAGTTAAGAATCTGATTTCATTTTCTGAGCGGAACAAGTTTATGTATATATTTATTCTCCAATATGGTTAGTCAATAGCCCCTACTCAAACCATGTTTTCTCACTCGGGTAGCTGGCTTTGGCACATAATTAGAAAACTCGAACAGCCGCTTGACATCCCAAGTATAAAATATGTCGAGTTAAATGTACAAAATACGTTTCTTAGTAACGCGGGGTTGGATTGAATATTGATAGGTTTTTTCTTCAAACTTTAGATCACTACTCTATTAAAATACGTAACACTCACTACTCACCTAAATCTCTTTCATTTCTTCTACCAACAGTAATTTGATCTTCTGTAATGGCTAATTTTTCATTTAAACTTTTATTCTGTGTTGAAAGTCGATCGATTTCAGTGTTCAATTCACCAATTAATTTATTATATTCTTTACGTGCTATATTATTTTTTGGTGTACTTTTTTCTAAACATACAGTTGGCATAATTTCATGTGTTTATTTGCTTCTAAAAATAAAAATAGATTATAAAGGAACATCAGTAAAGGAACAGTGTATTCATAGTTAAAGTTATAATTAGTGAAATTATATTATTCAGGACTTTTACACTTTTGAAAAATTATGTAAACTGTAAATGTGTGTCGGAAATTTCTTTGGTAAATAATATCGTACATTGATTGTAGTTGAAAGTATGAATCAGTAGATTCTCTTATTAATTAGATCAACTGTATCATAGAAACAACAACTCGTGATTTTGTCAAGTGAACACTTAACAGTTGTTTAATTCTAGGTTTAGCCTACTCAGAATTATACACCTACAAACCTGTTTTAAATGTGATTCAAGATGAGCAGATTTTCTGATTAGCACAACACTTTTGTGCCACTGGTATGAATATTCAAATGTCCACATTCACAACTTCAGCTGATTTAAAATGTATGTATAAATAAGTAATTGATCTTGTGGAAGACACTTTGAGCTTAGAAGAAACTAATAACAGAGATGTTTGTAAATTAAGAAGACAAGGATTAAAAGTAAGGAAGATGGCTCCTGGGTTTCGCTACTAATCACCTGTAAATAAATAACATTATAACCTGGTTAAATATAATTAAACTTGTTTTTCAACTCTAAGTCAGTTGTTTCGTATCTTTATACAAACAATACAAGAATTTGAAGTCTGATAACAGTTTGTTAAATGATAGTCATCTTCAAAACTTGAAAGTATGAAGCTCATATACTCGTAAACAATTCGCAATATTTACACTATTTGATATATTCAGATGATCTGTAATTTGTTAGTATGCAAGGATTTATGGTTGCCTACTGCTAAGGAATTCAATACTGGAACGACTCGGCCATCCAGTGCTTCCAAGTTTCTAACGGTAGTCTATCTAAGATCAGCTCAAGATTTAAACTGTGTTAATTTGTAGATAAAGTGTCGGTGAGAGGTAGTTAACAGGAAACCCTCCAACTACCACCTTTCATCTCAAAAACTGCAGTGCATGTCAACACTGGAATGAAGGTTAACCCACTTGACCAACCCCAAAGAGAATGGCACGTGCGTCCTGGATTCCAATGTTAGTTGCTATCCAACTTTACTAAACAAACTTGACAGGTAAAAAATGAAGCTATGTTATTTCACTAGAAAAATGACATTAGTTTATTGGTTTAGTTTGTTTCAATTAGCAACCAATAATTCTAAATGTAACTACTACTGACCAATAAAAATTATCCTGTCTGTTCAATGTCTGAACTGGATAATCAATATATTCAGTTTCGTAGCTTATGGATAATTGCCCATTTGTTACGAGGCTTACAAAAATGACTAGTAAAAATAGAACTTACATTAAAAAGTAAGAGGGAATAAACAAACATCCTGATCTAGTTTGTACACGGACATGATAACCTAAAAAGTCAAACCATGGACCTTCAAGCTTCAAACTTAACAACCTCAATAAATTCAAGACATTTGGAGCCCATATAAGGTTACTACCGATCACAAGCCCAACTAGCGATGAGAGTTAATAACCCAAACTTGTAAAAAATAACTCTAAAATACACCAATCAAAAAAAACAATTGCATAATATAAACTCTACCCTAGGTACTGAAGATCCATTCTATAAAAGAGTTGTGAGGTCTTAAGGTGAATGTCGAGAATTTTCGTAAGTTAGGAGACCAATCGGCTTGATGACAAGAAGACTAAAAATTGATAAACTATGTGGAATGTTCGAACAATTCGAATAGCTACAGACGTGAAAAGATAATACATGATTCTCGTTGGGATAAGTAAGTACTATCTGGACGGAAATTTAACCTAAAGAGAGCTATCATTGCGTTTTAGTAAGGAAAGAGGAAATGCCCCATACAAAAAAGTTACACTGATGCTATCCAAGAAAGTAGGAAAGATACTAACAGGATGGGAAATCCACGACTCCAAGATCATCAAAGTATCCTTCAAAACAACAAAGAAAATAATTACACTGAATATCATCCAGAACTATGCACCTACTAATGAAGTCATCAATGATGGTGATCAGCTACAAAAAATGTTGCAAACAATCTTAAGGGGGAATCTTCAGTAGAAGACATGAATATGCAGATGGTGAACCTTAACCTCAAGGTTGGTGTGGATATCACTGGGTGAAGACGCATTATGAGGAGCAATGAACTGGGCGAATGGGACGAGAATAGGGAGATTAGTGGATCTATGTCCTCTCAACAACATGGGTGTAAGTGGCATTACGTATACCAAGAAACACATACATAAATCTATATAGGTTTCATTGGATCACATTTCAAGGTCCAAGAACTACAGAGGAATGGTTTTATGAGGCGCTGTTTGAGGCATCCTGGAACACGAACTTTCTCCAGGCAAGCATCCCGAACGGCTGTTTAGTTAGATAATTAAGAGAGGAGGAAGGGAATTTGCTAAGAGAGACCGAATCACATTTATAAGCACTTATGAGCATACAGATTTATACTCACAAGAAAATAAAACAATTTCCTGACCAATTACATGCACTTGTCGTCAGGAGATTTTTGATTGACCTAATGTGACCCTTTTATTTGGCGACTTTCAATTGGCCTAGTGAATTAGATCATACTGCAGTTAATGTTAAGAAAAGTCTTCAAAATAATGTTGTTGAATCGAATGAAAGACTTAATAGACACCTGGCTTCGAAATCGACAAGCTGGTCCCTGTTCGGATCAACAATGTACCAATCAAACCGTGACATCGAGTTTCATTTGTAAAAAACCAGTGGAATGAAACATCGCTACCAGTCATCTTCTTTGAATTTGAGGGGATACTAGACAGCGTAGGCAGGAAATATTTGGGAAATCCTCTTTGAAGTTCAGAGCTACCTGAAAAGCTCGTTACCATCACAAAATTTGCTCACAGATGCACTACAAATGTGGACTGCTGTCAGACAGGATTACCTACTAATATTTTTTACTTTCGCGCTAACCAGTGACTAGATAACGAAGATCTCCTGTCACAGTCAACACTTGGGATGCGATTGTTTGATCCGAACTTTTTAAATGTTTTAACACTTCTATCGTACACAAGAGCAACAAGTATAGTAACTACCTCAGCAGAACTTGACCACAACATCCAAAAAGAATAAAGCGAGATTCTGAGATGCAACACAATAAGGAACAATCAAATCACACTTGAAGATTAGGTATGGAAGAGGTGGAAGTATTACTTATTTGTGAAGCATCATTGTTAACAAGGGGAATTAGACGCAGATTTCATTGCACAAATGGGTAAAGTGTAGCATTCTTACCACTGAAGGATATCCTGTACTCGTAATAACTCTCATCCAAGATCAAAGTCCTAATTCTTAAAACTAGCGTTCAAACAATCTTAGTATGTGAAGCTGAGGCATGAGGAACTATCACCACTATCATAAAAATGTTCAAGTATTCATGAACAATTGTCTGCACAATACACTTCGGACTGATTGGTCAGAGGTCATCAACAATGACCTATCGTGACAAAGGACAAACCAGATCCCAGCTGTGAAGGAAATCAACTGACAACGTTGAGAGGAGATAGGACACGATTCGATAACACTACCAAACCGCATCACAAATTCAACCGTAATTCATAATCGTTAAGAGAAAAGGTAAAGAGATAAATCAAAGATTATGGCGTTGTGGAGTGGAAGAGTAGATTAAAAATATGAAAACCACTTGGCGGTAGCTGTTTGGAGATCTTTTGTTGGCTTCTTTTAGATAAAGTTAAGTTGATTGATGACAACTTTTTATTTTGATCATAAATTTTATGTCAAACGAAATCTAGACTATTGAAAATACATATAAAATAATTTGTTTTTTCTGATTATTTAGTATTCTCCAGTCACTTTTGTAACTTATTTTTTTGAACTGTATTATCACAAATCTCAATTGAATTTTGTACATAAATCAGTCTTTACGTTAAGCGATTTCCCTTCAATGCTGTTTCATGTATTGAAAATCGATTAACTTCAACTGAAAATTATTTTTGATCAATGATTAACTTCAAAAACAGTGCACAAGTTACTTATTTACGCCTGAGGTTTGAAAGTTTGTTTGTTTTTAATAAACAAATACTCTTGACTTTATGCTGTAAATGAATCCAAGTATGACAACAACAACAACATCCATGAAACTTTTTTAAATTGTCAGTCACAAATCAATGGCATATACATTATTTTAAAAAGTTTAATCATTTTGTAATTCAATATTTTCTTTTTCAACATTCAATTTCAAACAATTTGTTCAGTTGCGCAAGTTCGTAAAACAAAAATTCAACTGCATTTTCATTTTTGAAAATCAAATCAAAGTTTTACTTTTCTTGAGAAAAAATGATCTAAAACTTATTCTCTTATTCATTGATTATGATATAATAAGAAGAAATAATTTTTCTTAAACTTTTATCAGTCAATATCTTGGAAATTGTTTAAATATTATTGATTAATAGTTTATAAATTAATTAACTTGACTTCATGTTGTTGTTCTCAGTTTTATTGTAGACATCGGATCCAACTAACAATATTACAAATTTCTGTATGGATGTAATCTTTCATTTATTCCCGGAGAGGGAGGTATGTACCTCAGTAAACAAACATTATTTTGTTAAATAAACTTTTGGCACAAAATGAACCTAGATAAATGTTAGGTCAACATTTTAGATGTGTATTTTTGTTCAATAGATCAATCTCTCCAGCTTCAGATCACGTTTGGAGGTAGTGATATAATTTCTCGATTGGTCTTCTTCTCTAAAGAGTTTTATTTAAACAGCAATAAGATCAATATGGTACTTATGGATAATATATATGCTATGGTATGTGTATTCGTAGTTTAACATTTGTCCATTCACCCTATAGAACCTTTTAATACTGTTGATCATGAGATATCTAATTGCATTGGGTTGACGCTAAATAATTTCCGATTCTAGTCAGGGTTCCTGTTATTCTATAGATTTAAACAGAAGTCAAACAACGGAGATATTTCTAACCGTATAATTCTTAAATGTATAATTTAGTATTCCAGACACAAGGATGAAAGTTCCATTACCGTACTAAACGAAGTAATATGAAGCAGTCTTACACATATGAAGCAATTGAGTGGTCCAGTTTTATAAACTTAATTCCTTACAGATAGAAGCCATCAGCTAGAATTGAGGGCATCGTTTTCGAGAACAGAATTTTCAAGAATTTAAAGGTTATTCATAAAGTATCCTATCGGAAACTCTATCCTGATAACTTCTCCTAAATGATGTCTTCAATCTCAACATTATGACTGCAACATTTCCCAGGCTAACATAAAAATTTAAGTAACCAAATAAGATACTCTTCAAAGTGTATCTAATTGTTTGAGACAATGAAAATAATATTCATAATGGACAAACTACCGAAACAGATAATTGTTGATGGAGGTCTACTGTTTAATTGATCATTCTTATAGCGAAAGCAATAATGTTTTCCTCTTACAATGGGAAATGAACAATGATGCCCTCGTAAACCACACATGAAAATGTTAGGAATATATACAACGGAAATAATAATATGTTTGATAAATTAAGAATATGATAAGTAGCGTTGGCATCAATTTCAAAAATGTATGATGCGAAGTGTCACTAATATTTCCTGAACAACAACTAGTATCTCTTAATTCTCTGTCCATACTCATTTTAAATATCTGCAACATGACTAACTCACTGTATGATACTACCAAAGTAAAAAGTTACTTTATAATTGAAAATAAGCGAACAAACAAAACGTTTTATGAAAGGTATCGATATTTTGGTATATCCAGAATAAGTAACAACAATTTGTAGAAATATTCACATGGATTATGTATTCAAAGAAAACAAAATCCTTTGATTTAAATAGGAAATTAAAAATTCTCAAAACACAAATTCAATAAGAAGGACTTACTTGTAAATGAAATCAATACTTATGCCAAACAGATTACACTTGAACAAATTCAATAAGACTAAATGATAGCTCCTCTTTAAACGTACAGAAAAGTGATGTTACAATTCGTTTGCTCTATAGAAAAAAATTCGAATATGTTTTCATGAAAATAACATTTTGACCAATGAAATCACAGATCATTGCTACTATTGGCAACGAGTAATTTGACATAGAAAAAAAAAGAAATTCAAGCTAATAAGTAATTTGATATACCGAGATAGTTCATTAAATATTTTTATATGATATTGACCTTATGGGTGGAAAAGACGACACAACATAAATCACAAAATCCATAGCATAAAAATACCCACATCCCGATTTGTGTATATTTTAAAGTGTTCAATTTGATCAGTTGAAGTATTGAACGATTAAATTCTTCAATAGAAAACTGGAAAATCAGTGTGAAATGAATAGAGAATTATTTGTGGTTTTTACAGAAAATAAAAACCGGATTGTTAAAAAATAAATAGCTTGTTAATTCTAGTGATTACTTACAGCTGAAACTCCAGGATATATTTTTAATCGTATCGAACTTGACCTTGTAAAGTGTCTATTAAAACTATTGTTATTATCTAACAAACTGTTCAACAAATAAAAGTATACGTATACATACAAGCAGTTAATGGTAAAATTTTAATCACACTAAATCTTACCTTGAATTTTAATTCTACATTTAATTCAAAGATTCAAAAGTAATTTTCATTCGAAACTAGAATTAACTGAGAAAATCAGTGAAAATCAATAAGTTCTTGTTAGTTATTTCTGTTATAACTATGGGAATTGAATTTGTAACTGGAGTGAAAGTGAGATTTTGTATAACACATCACAAAGGAGAAGACAAAAACTAATGACATATTAAAATCGTATTCACTCTTCAAAAATATCTAAACTTTTTTTATGATCAAATGTACTTCGTTGTTTACAGATTTTACAAACAATTAGTTAATGAATATTATACGTAAATGAAATATTGTGAACATAAAAGTGGATTATTTACAGATTGAAAACAAAACGAAATTATTCGTGATTTACAAGACAAATATCACACTTCATTAAAACAAAAAGAATGTTATGTATTATAAATATCCTAATGAAATAAGAATGCAACATGACACAAATGCCATACAAATATGAAAGTAAAAGAAAATGAAAATGAAAGATTTATTGAAAAAAATACTACACTAGATAAAAACATGATCATAGTTACTATTTCATTCTGAAAGATTTATTTGGATTTGTGAATCTTCACCGATGTACATACGCATTAGAGCAATCACTGTTTTAAATAAAGAACTTTGAGCTCTAGGAGGAAGGGATATATGTAACAAAATTGAGTCTATCAATCTGTTAGCATATTCACCAAATATCCTAAGAGGATTATTTGTAAGTCTAATTCTATTGGTCAATACCTATTGGTCGTCCAAACTATCAATGTCACATATTTCCATGTTGTTTCCTATTTGACCTAACTGTATAAATATGCATTATCTGTAACGTTTTATGACCCGGAACTCGTACTTTCTGGATGTTTGTAGAATACAGATTCTACTTCATATCAAATCTTCTATTTAATGGGGGTTTTGGACACTCAGAGTAGAGTAGCCTGTCATGTCGCCGGATCATCGATCCTCGCTCTGGTTTAGTGACTAAGATGAACTCGTAATAATTCAAGTATATCAATTGACGTGTTTATGTACATGCGTACCAGAATCGGAACCAAGTATCTTAAGTTTTTAGTCAGTTAGTTTTTGATATTGTATCCATTCTGTTCTGATTTATTCTGTAGGTGATGACTTTCTGTTTGATTTTTGGCAAATCAATCTTGAAATTATTCATTTTTAACCATGCTCTAATTTTCTATCAAGGTGGTTTTTTGCAGGGGCTGTGAACAATTCTAATAATACCTAGCTATGACCGGCTGACAAATCAATATTACTCTGTCAATGGAAACAGACTAAAGTGAGATATGAATCGAACACTCATCTGAGATATTTTACTTCACAAATAACTGTAATTTGTATGATTAATGAAAAATTGATCTATGGTGTAAGAAACTGAGTTGTGTGTAGCTGACAGGTATTCTGAAGTAAGCGATCTCGTAGTCAAAGGCAAATAGTATACAATATTGTCAACAAAAGCCTAGCTTAGATTATATGTAATTAGTTACACAAAGATTTTGAAATACTTTTATTTTACCCAGTTACTGGTGTTTGAATCGGAGAACAATCGATAATTTTTCCAAACCAGATAACAGAGGTATGATGGTGACTCAGTATACTCAGTCTGTCTATCAATTTAGCCTAATTAGGCGTATTTATGTTGTGTCTTATAGGTTTATTTTTCATTTTGTTATTTTCCCTGTCCAACTTATAATTGGTTCCTCCTTCTATTTCCTTAAGCTATTGACAAAATTTCTAAGTCCTTACATTTTATTGCATTTAATCTGCATTTTGATTGATTGCCTTCTACTTCTTACGAAGAACACAGACGTTTATAGTCTTTATTCAAAGTCATTTATTCTTTTGTGTTTTGATAATATAACACTATTATTCTAATCACTTTCTTCACTTTGTATTGTTTAACTTGGTTGTTCTTTCTACGATCTCTGAATCGTATTGGATCACTTCTACGCCTGAACATTGCTTAAGTGTATACGCGAATATTCATCCTACTCGCTTTAATGCTAACCTCTTAAATATTTCGATGACTCAGCCATTTTCCCATGTATATATATGTAAATTTTGATTTCATCATTTCATTCGCCATTTCGCTCGCTTGATAACGTGCTTGTGGTCTGCTGATCCATTTGTAGTGTGCCAAAATAAACGTATTCGACACTTCGTATTCGCCTTCTGATTTATAAAAGGTCGGACGCTATTCAGTAACGCTTATCTGGACAAGCGAATTGCGAAGTGTAAGGAAACGTTAGATATCGACTGTCATGAAACCAGTGATACATTGGCCACCATAATCTAACTGGATACATATTCAGCGCTAACTTTCGTAACATTGTGAACACTACTAGAATCCACTTGTAACCCTTATGAATTTAGTACGAACAAACATCAATTTAGAGTATATATCTTCTGAATCAGAGCTTATCATTTACGTTGATCTAAATATCGCCGAAAGTATTTATAATAATACATGTCTTTCGTATACATAGATACATATATACATATAAAATACATGGTCGAATATTTTGATAAAAAAAAACACTGAATGCGCCAGACAAAAGTCAAGTGTTTCTTTACTAGTGAATCACTATCAAAATACAAACTAATTCACATCAGTAAGTAGATTACGAATATATCTTTTACTTTATTTTACTGAATAATTATGAATAATGTTTATGCTCAAAAAGACATACAAATGTGTTAATAAAATTTGATATTATGTTGACCTTGTAGTATGTAAGTTTAAACAATAATCACTTGTCTAGACTTTTCCAGCATATTACGAAATATTTGAATTTTAAATTTAACACGTCACCTGTATTGTGATATACAGAAACAGTGACGTGAGAACTTAGTTTTAGCTCACCAATATAGATTTGTGTATTACTAATAATTCTTGTCACTTAGTTAACAGTTTATTTGATATATTCAAAATACTGCTTATTTTATTTTTGAAAGATAAAATTACTTTCAAGTTTCAATGACTACACGTATTCACTAGTTCAATACTGCAAAAGTACAGCCGTGGTGTATACTACTCGCAACATGGCTTTAAGAAGTCATAGTGTAGTGAAGGAGAACTCAGCTGAGGGCAACCGAATTGTATTAATCTCAAATTACAGAGTTAATTGATAAAATAGGAAAACCATATCGTAAATCGTTAATTTGCGAAATATCAATCCATCATATCGAACTGGACTGTTCCTGTTGCAAACATCAATCCATTGTCTGACATTTCAATGTTCATGCGTTTCATACAAATCCCATTGTGTTCCCGCTCTTCTTTTCTTAATCTTCTCCCATCTTCTGCTGCCAGACATTACGTTTTTACTCGCGTCATATACCACTTATAAGTAGCGCGCACCACAATAGTAGTAGTGATTTAACCCAGAAGTCATGACTGAAGAGAAGTGTGCTGGATCAAAGTTTCCTCAAGAATGGAAGACATGTGGAAGAAGATAGATTATAACCCAATTGTTTCGTAGATGGAAATTCAAAGATAAGGCGAACACATTTTTCAAGTTATTAGGAAACGGGTGCTAGGTAAGGATGGCAAATCAATAGATAATTTATTGAAACTTCATCAGTTAAGGTGGTTGGGACATGTGCTGCTTATGCCTAACCACCAGCTGCCTAATCGAGCTACGTTTTGTGGTGTAGGAGTAGGCTGGACGAAAGCTAGGGGTGGCCATACCAAAACATAGAAGAAATGCATGAAGTCAATGACAAGTGGACTGAGTCACGTTGGTAGGTGTCGACTACCTGGTTGGGACCGGCGAGATGATAGTAATCGATGATTAGAGACGCTGAGTGACATGGCTTAAAACCATTTGCAATGGTGCAGGTGCATTCATTCTTTGTATTCTCTCAAATCCTGAACTTTTTAATTCCTCATAATTTATCTTTTTTATTTTAAATAATATCTTCGAATGCCAATCTCTCCCATTACTTCTAATACTTTCACTACCTCTACTACTATGGGATTTGAACTGACAATTACATCTCTATGCTTATGTGGTATGGCAACATGAACTGATGTATGAACGTACGTACGAAGTTCTGTGTTACTATTAATTGATTGACTGATTGAGTAAACTGTTAAGTCTTATGATTTCAAAAGAAATTTTTTATCACGAATAAACAAATTACTTTTGATCGATACTATCAAATTCTTATTTTATTTGGCTTGGTAATTCAATAATACAATCTTCGATATTAATGATCATTGCTAATATCAAATGATTGTTCACTATTGATATTGAATAATGCAGTTACTTTATTTTATAAATCGGCTAATATTTGGTAAATATTTACTATTGGTTTCTAATTAAAGGAATGAAATGGTTTTGTGGTCACGATACCACTTGCATATATTATAATTTTGATAAATGCATAACCGCGTATACGTATTATGATGAGTTCTCAATAGCATTTAATGTATTATCACTAATATTCACTGGACTTCTAGTTAGTATGATCAAATTAAATTCACTGCAATTTATTGTACATGAGAAATTAAACAACAATACATACTATTCGTTTCTGTTCGAATCCTGAGAGGTTCAAGAGTCGTGGATGTGCACTATTGATGAGTCCCATACCAGGACGAAACGGCCATCCAGTGTTTTCAGGTTTCTAATGGTAGTCTAACATTGATCGATTCATGACTTCAAATGTGTAACTTAACAATCTTCACAACCCCATAATAAAATTAGAAACGTTTTTCCTGTATGCCACTTTTAACAACCATTTGACTTTATTAAGACTTGTAACTAAATGACATTATCAAAGATAAACATATACCAGAAGAAACTGACTATTTATATTCTTGAATATTAACAAATGTATGCCACAATCTCTTCCAAATAAAAACTAACCAGAAATAAAAGTTCAGTGTTTTTATAAAGGCATTTACATTAAGTGAAAATTCACGCTTGTTCTTTTGGACATTTTTTAACATTCATTCGTCTTTTCTTACGGAGGGTGGCGGTCGATAGCATTATAGCAATAATCTATGTTGGGAATTTTTTTGCAATGACGTAAATGTATCTTCTTTGCGTTATGTTACTTTCTATAAGTCTGCATATATATACCATCACTGTCCAGTAGCGTCAGATTGCCATTCATCAAAAATTATTTTCATGGTTGTGCTAACCCTTGCACATTGAGATACTTCACCTCAAGGAAGGTACAGTTCAGTGAGATTTCCAGTCATAGTTTGCCCTATTCTGAGTATGATTTATATTATAGACGTGTATGTGAACTGTACTTACGAAAATTATTGTAAATAATGCGACCAAGTAACGATAACTTACAAAAGTGAATCATTGATTTAGAGGCCTCAATGACTGGATATCACAATTTAGAACAAACGATTGGCAAACAGAAGTGTCATGTATCATGCATTAGACAATAAAAGTGAAATCTTATCATACAACTTCAGTTTTTCGCGATCTGACAGTTTTGTTTAAACTTGAGTTGAGTGTAAATCTGTTTCTCCCCGGGTTTGTTCATGATGGCTTTGGAAGAACACCTCTTGCTACATATTTTTTGTAAACTTCAAACACCAATCACAATTTGAAAGACAATTCTCAATAAACGTTCTCGTCCTAAACGTTGGTTAAATACAGTTGGCTCAGTTACCTCCACTCGGAAATATAATCATATAACATAGACAAATCTAACATATATTGTGTAAAGCTAAAAATACTTCAAATAAACAAATATTTAATCATTATAATCATTGTTTTATGTAACATGTGTACATTAAAATGTGTAGTATTCTCATTAACTTTTCAATCAACTTTTTAGTAGTGTGTTTCAATATTATTTTAATACATAATTTTTTTTCCATTTGTCTGTAATAACATGTTCCACTAAATCAACTATAAGCTTTATAAGTAGTACTTTGCATAGAATTTCATTGTATTAAGTAGTATTACAAGTTGAGTGTTTTGAAATTAAAAATTAATATGTTAAATGACGCTGGCCATTCAGTAGTACTGATGATAATTTTGACAGTTTATCGAAATAAATTGGAAAGCAATATATTTTATGTATAAAACTAATGTATAATATAAGCTTAATAAAAAAAATATTAGACAATATTTAAGATTGAGATTCACAAATAAGTCGGTAAACTCAGAGAAAACTTTTTAGACTACTAATGCATTTTATTCATTTTAATGTCTCTTAAGTAATATGTAGATAAGCAATTAATTTGATCATCAAAGATGATTTGTATTTGGTAAGCTGTTTTGATTTGATTAGCAAACATTACTATTCATCTACGTCGTTTTTCGATTATCAGCATTTATCTACTCCTTATAATGAAGTCTGGTGGTTGTATAATTTGGATAATGAATTTATCGACATGGTTGGAGTATTACAGATTATATCAATCACTTCATTTAAACAGGGTTATATCATGGGAGGCATCATTTTGTGGAAGCTGTTCGCATCATTTGCTTTTGACGGGAAATATCGTAATTTATCTGAATTACAGTCAGTCAATTTTACTTAAATTTCGGATTGCGTCCCTTTCACATTTATTGCTGGCCCCAAACCAAGGAAAAGTAGAGATTGGATGTACGACTAGCTATCATAACTCGGTAAAAACAACCAAGCCAAAAAAAATGGTAAACAATGAAGACCAAATGAGTGGACCAGAACATTCCTGGGAGTTATGACGCCTTATGATGAGAGCCACGAGTTCAACATCTCTTCTGACAACCAGATCAGTGGAAACCAGTAGTAATTTGTCTGGTTAATTCATTTCGTAGCTGATTGAAGTCATAGATTGTGAAAGTGACCAAACTGGTCAGTCATGAAACTTATGCTCAGTTAAAAGATACTGTTTGAATATTCGAGAAAACATTTGGAGGTATTCACTAGGTAATCTACACTGAAAGTTTCCGCTGAATTCGTTATATTTTTCGTCCTTCGTCCGCCCCTGAACTAGAGATAGGGAGCGAAGTGGCATAGTGTCTCGATCGCTACACTTATCTTGAGATCTCATCAGCCATGAAGAAATCTCGGCACGGGTACAGAAGGCTCGACTGAGTTTTGCGTAGGTCAGTCAGTCAGTTGTAACGTAGAACTTCGTAAGTATGTACATATGTTCATGTTGCCATACCACATTAGCACAAAGACGCAACTGTCAATTCAAATCCCATAGTGATAAAGATAGTAGAGGTATTAATGGTAATGAAGAAGACTAGGGTTTGAAGATATTATTCAAGAAGTATAATTCAGTGAGATAAGGTTTGAAAGACAAAGGTAGAGATGCTGACGAATCCAGAAGATTAGAATTTGAGAGAGCACAACGAATGGATGCACTTGCGCCATTGCAAACGATTTTGAGCCACGTCGTTCAAGGTTCCAGAACCTGTCTTAGTGTGAAGATGTGGTCTATACAACCACGTCCAGGTCGAAAACCAGCCCGGCTTTCTCGAGTCTGCTCTTCACGAGCACTAGCAGATATCACTACTGTTTCCACAGCCATTTTGATATCATTCCAACCTGCCTCCGGATGGGAATCACTTGCATGGTCGCCTAACTGTTTTTCTAGTTCCTCCTGAAATATTTTCTTAGTTTGATTATCATCAAGTAAAGCCCTAAGAGGCTTCCTTACGGTGTCTTTCCTACGTCCAGCAAGCAGGCTCAAACAAATACGTGCTCGCACTAGGGCATGATCTGAATCTAAACATGTGCCCCAGAACGAGCGACAGTCCTCTATCGAACCCTTCCATCGGCGGCTGATGGCAATGTGATCTAGTTGCGTCCAACGTTGAGACGACTTCGGGGGTCGCCAGGTCAAAAGATGTTTTATCTTATGCTTAAAATTAGTGTTTGCTAGAAATAGGCGGTTATCTGAGCACAGTTGCAACAGACGCTCGCCATTGTCTGTTCTTTGAGCCGCGAGACCATAACATCCACCTAGGTGTCACTACTGCTCACTTAGTCTACTTACTTGAGCATTAAAGTCACCAGCCATTATTACTACATCAGAGTGCCTAACGTTTTGCAGGAGGTCCGAGAGCTTTCTGTAAAACTCATCTTTTACATCGTCTGGACTGCAGTCAGTGGGGGCGTAGGCTGATACGACTAAGAGGCAACGAGGAGTGTCCCTATTCTTTCGAATCCTTACTGTCCCGTTCAGTCGGACGGCGCACAAGTGACTATCTGCAGGGATCCCGTCAAGGAGAGATTGTTCTGCCCTACAACTCAACGCCATACCTACACCAGCGAGACCCCGGGAAGCAGCATCAGGGCTACCGGATACGCGAAGAGTAAATCAAGTTGCTTCTTTATCTTGACATGGTGAGGTCAAGTGAATGATGCTACTCGGATCCTGTATGCGCGTTTCCGAGACGCAGCACACATCGATGGCACGAGATTCTAAAGTCCTAGCTAATGATGCCTGTTGCCCTATTTGACACAATGTCCGTACATTAAATGCTCCAACATGTAGTTTAGAACGGGGTTTAAGGAGACCAGGAACGACGTTTTGCGAACTCGCATCGTTTGCATTAGCTGTGCACTGTGGTAAATGAGTGTGAGAAGAGTTATTTGTGGAGATAAGAGAGGTATTAGAGGGTGTAGGAAGGATTTGATTTTGACCAATTTGGTCTCGTGTGCTGTTACGGGTATGAGGGCGGTTATCACTTCTCGGCTTCCCACACCGTAGAAGGTTGTTTCTTGAGGGACCTGAAAAGGAAGGTAGATTAGTGTTGGCTTCGGAGACCTGGTTGCGTGACCGCAGAGTCCATGGGACAACTGCTTGAGGCCGGTCACTCACGGCCTCTTTATGAAAGGATTTTTGAGTATTAGCTCCGCTCTTGAAAGCCCTTAGTGGGCGCCCTTACCGCCGGAGACGGAAATCGATGAGGTAGGGTGAGGTGTGACATTTTTAGGGTCGACCTTTTGCGTAGGCGATATGTCTATCTGCTAACCGATGGCGTAAATGCATCCATTCTTTGTCGTTTATCAAGTTCTAACCTTCCAAATTCCCCGTGACATCTTTTCTCTTTTGAAAGTTATTTTACTGGGATATACTTCTCGATTAATATCTCTGATCCTTAACCTCTTCTATTACCGCCAATACCTCTACCAGCTCTCCTACTATGGGATTTGAACTGATGTACGTATGTACCAAGTTCTGCATTGTAGCTAGCTGACTGATATAATTGGACCAATTCCACTTAAAGTAAAAATCACAGTGAATTAAACAATGTAGAAAAAGTACATTGCGGACGAACAAACAAAACACTCTGAATTAATAAATGCAATTGAAGTTCAAATGGAGAGAAAACACATCAAATGAATTCGTACAAATAAAATTGCACTGAATGTAAATCATTTAGAACCGTCGACTTCTTTTTCACAAGTTGTATCGGTGTTTAACACCACCCTTTGAAAGATATTAAACTACTACATGGTCTACTTGGAATCGTATAATTCTTTATCCCCTTGACCTTAGAAATGACCGACTAATGGTATTGGGAGGACGTTCGAACTTTTCATTTGATTGTGAATGATATACTGGGGAGCGCTTCAGTAAGTTAGCAACAAGTTAGAACCTCGTACGTAGGTACATTAGTTCAAGTTGTCATACTACATTAGCACAAAGATGCAACTGTCAATGCAAATCCCATAGCGGTAGAGGCAGTAGAAGGATGAGCAGTTATCGGAAAGATTAGGGTTTGAAGACATTATTCAAGGAGTATATTCTAGTGAAATAAATTTTCGAAGAGAGAGACGGAGGTCATGATGCATTAGGATGAGAATTTGGGAGAAGACAAAGAATAGCTGCACCTGCGCCATTGCGAATTGTTTTGAACCATGTCATTCAAGATCTCTAACCATTCATTACTATCATCTCACGGAGTCCAACCAGGTAGTCGACATCTACCAACATGATTCAATCAAGTTGTCAGTGACATCACGGATTTGTGCCATGCTTTGGTATGGCCTCCCCTAGCTCTATCCCATCCTACCCCTGCACCACAAAACATCACTTGTCTAGGTAGTAGGTGGTTGGGCATTTGTAATACATGTCCTAATCACCTCAAATGATGTAGTTTCACTACTTCATCTATTGATCTGCCATCCTTACCTAGTGCCTGTTTCCTAACAACAGCATCGCTTACTCGGTTGTCCCAGGATACACCAGCACTGCTTCGGAGACACCTATGATCGAAAACCAGTAACCTACGGAAACTTCCACTATGACTGGCCATGTTTCGCAGCCATAAAGTAGAGAGGAGCGAACTGACGCGCAAAAGACTCGTCCTTTGGTTAGAAAACGGGTATCTCGCCAACACAACAAGTGAGGCAAATTGGCAAAATCCATTCGAGCATTCCCTATTGTGGTGGTGGTGTTTGGTTCTCTGAGCTGGGTGTTTTGGTTGTGGAGCTTTCATTGTTCTTCTGAACAACCCCATCAGCACAAACTTCAGATAGAAGTGAAGCATTAGAATTTCTCCACGTTTGACCCGTAGCTTGTTCTGCTAACCTCAATCTTGATTGGTTGCTGTTAACCTTAAACCTGTCGTTGTTTGCACCTTTGTTTTGATTGCATCTCCCTTTTGATCTGTTTCTTGATCCTATGTCATCTATGATTTTCCTGATTGGTTGATAAATTGGGTCAATATCGATGTGTTTGTTGATTGCTGATTGACCTGAGTGCCAAGCTTCTAAAAGTTCTCTAGTGTTCTTTGTCCTGCCCCTACCCAGTATTTCCACATTGTTCCAATCAAATGTGTGTCCATAATTGTCAGTGTGTATTGATATAAGCAAAGCGTTGTCGTGGCGTTTGACTGCTAATTGGTGTTCACGTAAACGGAGCTGAAGAGGCCGTCCACTATGTCCTATGTAGTGTTTTTCACAGTTTGAGCAATTTATTTTGTAGATGATATTTAGTTTTTCTTCCTTTGTCATTTTGTCCTTTGGTCTACATAGGATTGATTGAAGTGATTCTGTTGGTTTGTGTGCAACACCTATTGCAAATGGTTTCAGTAGTCGAGCTGTATGCTCCGATATGTCTTTGATGTATGGTAGGATGATGCGTTTATTTGTTTCTGTGCTTGATTTCGCTTCTGATGATGGTTTCGGTTGATGTTTTTTGATGAAGTTGCGTGGATAGCAGTTCTTTTGGAAGATAGTCGCATGGTGTTTTTCCTCGTTTTTAATGCTTCGTATGTGCTGCAATGTGTCTTCGCTCTCTTGAACAAAGTTTGTATGCAGTTGATTTTGTGGGTTCTTGGGTTGTTGCTGTCGTAGTTGAGAATTACGTCTGTGTGGGTTGGCTTCCGAAATACTTGAGTTTCTAGTTTTCCTGAGTTGGTCCTGGTGATTAGTACATCTAGGAATGATAGGCTGTTGTTTGATTCCTTTTCCATCGTGAATTTGATGTCATCGAAGACGTTGTTGATCTGATTGTAGATGTTCTCCAGCTCATTCCTTTTGATAATAACGAAAGTGTCGTCTACATAGCGAACCCACATTTTTGGCTTGATCAGTGGCAAAATCGACGCTTCCAGTCTGTGCATTACAGCTTCGTTGATGAGTCCTGATATTGGTGATTCCATTGGTGTTCCTTTTATTTGTTCGTAGACTCTGTTGCTGAATTGAAGATACGTTGTTAAGCATAGGTCGATGAGTTCAAGCAGACTTTGACTCTGAAGCTTTGTATATTTCTGTAGATTTGTGTCGTTGATGAGGAGTAGAGAGTTTCTTTAGCCAAGTTTGGCTCTATTGAGGTAAATAAGGCTGTTACGTCGAAGGATATCATCATTTCGTCGTTGTCAATTTGAATCCTCTTGAGTTTATCCAAGAATTCTGTGGCCGACTTAATGGAGTAGTTGGATCCATCCACCAGATGCTTTAATATCCTTGAGATTTCTCTTGATAAGTTGTAAGTCGGGGTACCGCGGAGGGATACAATAGGACGTAGTGGGATGTTGGGTTTGTGGAGTTTCGGCCTACCGTTGAATCGTGGAATTATTGGTCCATTGGATTTCATTCTCCATTGATCTTCTTTTGATATTTGTCCTGCTTTGACAAGCTTATTTAGAGTCTTTGAGATTTGATTGTCCAACTTTTTTTATAGGGTTTGTGTCGACTGGTTTATACACGCTTCTGTCCTGAAGTAGTTCCTCGGCTTTTGTGATATATTCTTCCTTGTCCATAATTACTGTCGTGCGTCCTTTGTCCGCTGGAACTATGACTATATCTTCCCTGGCTTTGAGTTTCTTTAGAGCTTTTCGTTGTTGTGCTGTTAGTTGGCTGTTGTCTCTCTTCCGTCGAGTTAGTGGTACAATGGTTTGCCTTATTTCTTGTTGAGTTTCTTCACTTATTCCTGCCGTTTTGAGTGATGACTCTAGTGCAGCGAAGAAATCGAGTTTTGAAGCGTCCTTTGTGTTATAGTTTAATCCTTTTTGGAGCAGTTGTTCTTCTGTTGTCGTTAGGTGTTGCTTCGAGAGGTTGACCACACAATTGGTTGCGTTTTCTTCTGTGGGTCGCTTTGAAATCTTGATTAGTTTTTCTTTGAGGATGCTTCTTCTTTGTTCTCTGTGTCGTCTGCTTGACATTTCGATCGCCGTTGTCAGTGTTGTTAAGTGTTCCGATGTGAGCATTCTCTCCAGTTTTCTTTTTAGTTCCTCCATGCTGCGTTGGTATTTGTGGATTCTGTAGTGTGCATCGATGATCACTAGTTGTATCATGTCTCCCACTTTGTTCCGCTATTCGCCATCCTGTTGGGCAGTTGATTGGTGGTCTGTATCTGACACTTGTTGGCAGAACATGCTGACGAAGACATTCATGGAGAACATATAGTTGTTCTCGAGTGGAAGCCTGCTTTTTGGCGAAACTCTCCAATTTTCGAACAACAAGAAACGTGTCACGCTCATATGATTTTGAGATAGTGGAGAAGATTTGTAGCTCAGGTGGATGATTGTGGTGGTGGTGTTTGGTTCTCTGAGCTGGGTGTTTTGGTTGTGGAGCTTTCATTGTTCTTCTGAACAACCCCATCAGCACAAACTTCAGATAGAAGTGAAGCATTCGAATTTCTCCACGTTTGACCTGTAGCTTGTTCTGCTAACCTCAATCTTGATTGGTTGCTGTTGACCTTAAACCTGTCGTTGTTTGCACCTTTGTTTTGATTGCATCCCACTTTTGATCTGTTTCTTGATCCTATGTCAGCATTCTCTATCCGTGATGAGATTTTGTCAGGCATCAGGCCAACAGCACTGATGAGACTCACAAGATAAGAGAAGCGGTGGACACGCTCAACTGCTTCACTCCCCATCATTAGTTCAGGTGCCGATGAAACCCAAACTTTAAGCAACACTTTGCATTCCGACGGGGAGAATCGCATCCGTAACATGCTTGCATTGTTACTGAAGGTGTTCAGAAGACAGCATTTTTTCAGCGTCTTCGCCAAGTAGAAATATGTCATCGGCAAACTCTAAGTCAACAAGTGAGTCTCCTGGTAGGAGGTCCAGCCCTGAAAAGCCAGACCAAGATAATGTTATCTGTAAAAGCATTTCGATGACAAAATTAAACAAGAATCGAGAAATTGGACAGCGCTGGCGGACACCATTCCAAGTAAGCAATTCCGATGACAGTTCGCCACAAGCTCTAACTCGACTATTAGTGTTCGAGGAGAAAGCTTGCATAAGATTAATCTACTTCTCTGGTACACCTTTCATTGATATACACAGCCACAGAATTTCGCGATACACAGAGTCAAATGCCGTCCTCGGGTCCAGGAAGACAACTACTGTAGGACGCCTATGCGCTTATGTGTTCTAGGACCTGTCGTAGTGTGAATCTGTAGTCTAAACAGCCAAGTCCAGGTCTGAAACCAGCCTCGCTTTCTCGAGTCTGCACTTCACGAGCTATAACTAGGCGTCTAAGTATTATCGTGGCTAATAATTAAGACACTAAATTAGTTAGACTTTTGTCCTTTTTTATAAATCCGGACACTCAGTGATTGAGACCAGTCGGATATGATTACATCCAGTTCCCAGTTTCTACCCAAGATCTTGGTCAATCTGACTGCTAAAACTGCACCCACATCCTTGAAGATCTCAGGAGTTAGCCTATCAGGACCCTCTGCTCTCCCTTACTTCAGGTTCCCTATAGCTTTGTCGACTTCATAATGAGTCGGACAAACATTGATTTTCCATTTAGGATGACTGGAAATCGTAGGCAACCGAAGTGTGGCTGAAGGTCAGTTGAACTGCTTCCAAAATTGTTCTGCTGACCAATCCGATCTCCCGGATTGGGAATGAATAATAAGACCATCCTTTTCCAAAATAGACTCACTTACATTTGGATTCCTAATATCGGTTTCCTTGATAAGTTGGAACAGTTGTCTGCTGTTACCTATCGCCGTTACCTTTTAAATCTCTCTCGCTTTCTCTACCCATGACTGTTTGCGATCATTGCGTAGGCTTTCTATTACCCTGTGCCCAATCTGACTCCGCTCTTCATCGTACTCAGAGCCAGATGGAATGTTTCCGAGCACCCATCAGTTCGGCAGATGCTGCTGAAATCCACCGCTTCTCCCTAACCCTATGATTTACCTTACTAGCAGATATCACTGCTGTTTCCACAGCTTTTCAGATATCATTCCAAGCTGCCTCATGGTGGCCGTCACTTACATGGCTTCCTAACTTTTTTTCTAATTTTCCCTGAAATATACTGTAAGGTTTGCTATTGTTAGGTAGAACCCTAAGAGGTTTTCTTGCAGTATCTTTCCTTCTTCCAGTAAGCCGCAAACAAATACGCGCTCGCACTAGAACATGATCTGGATCCAAACATGTGCTTCGAAACGAGCGACAGTCTTCTAATGCGCCTCTCCATTAGGTGGCTGATAGAGATGTGATCGAACTGGGTCCAACCTCGGGATAAATTTGGAGGTAGCCATCTTGAAAGGTGTTCTTCTTTATGCTTAACGTCAGTATTTGCTAGAAATAGGCGGTTATCTGAGCATAGCTGCAGCAGGCGGTCACCATTATCTGATATTTAAGCTACGACACCATAAGATCCATCCACACAGACAGACAAACAGATACAACGCAGAACTTCGTACGTAAGTACATCACTTCAGGTTGCCATACCACATCAGCACAGAGACGCAACTGTCAGTTCAAATCCAAGAGTGATAGCAATAATAGAAGTATTAGCAGTAATGGAGATTAGGGAGCGAAGATATGATTCGAGAAGTCTAACTCAGTAAGATAAATTTAGGAGAAAGGGAGAGATTATGAGGAATGCAAAAGGTTAGAATTTCATAGAACACAAACAGTGGATGCACCTGCGACACCCCAAACGATTCTGAGCCATGTCATTCAAGGTCTCTAACCATCGGTGACTATCGTCTCGCGGACCCCAATCAGGTAGCCTACATCTACCAACATGACTCAGCCAACTTGTCAGTGACTTCATGGATATATGCCATGTTTTGGCCGCCCCAAGCTTTCTTCCAATCTACTCCTACATTGCAAAACAGCTCGTCAAGGCAGTCGGTGCTTAGCCATACGTAACACATGTCCAAACCACCTCAACTGATGATGTTTCACTACTTCATCTATTGATTTCCCATCCCTACCTAGAACTCGTTTCCTAACGACAGCATTGTTCATACGGTTGTCCCAGGATACACGAGCAATGCTTCGGAGACATCGATGATAGGAGACTAGTAACCTATGGAAGTCCTCTACTCTTAACGGCCAAGTCTCGCATCCGTACAGTAGGACGGAGCGAACTGCTGCACAGTGCTTTGGTTAGCAAACGGATATCTCGCCTGCGCCATAGGTGACGCAAGTTGGCAAAAGCCAATCGAGCCTTCTGTATCTGAGCTGAAATTTCATCAGTCACCAGGCCATCAGCACTGATGAGACTCCCCAGATAAGTGAAGCGGTCTACACGTCTGACTACTTCACTTACTATCGCTAGTTCAGGTGACGATGCAACCCAGTCTTGAAGCAACATTTTGCATTTCGAGGGGGAAAACCGCATCCCGAACATGCTTGCATTGTTCCTCAAGGTGGTCAGAAGACTCTGCATTTTGTCAGCGTCTTCACCAAGTAGGACTATGTCATCGGCATATTCTAAGTCGATAAGCGTGCCCTCCTGGTAAAAGGTCTACACCTGCAAATTCAGACGAGGATAAGGTTATTTCCAAGAGCATGTCTATGATAAAATTAAACAAGAATGAGGAGAGTGGACATCCTTGACGGACACCATTTGAGGTAAAGAATTCCGGTGACAGCTCGCCATAAGCTCCCACTCGACCAGTGGTGTTCGAGTAGAGAGCTTGTATAAGGTTAATGCACTTCTCTGGTACACCTTTCAATGACAGACACTGACACAGAACCTCACGATCAACAGAGTCAAATGCCGCTTTTAGGTCCAGGAACACAACTACTGTAGGACGCCTAAATGTATGCCTGTGTTCCAGGACCTGTCTTAGTGTGAAAATGTGGTCGATACATCCACGTCCAGGTCTGAAACCAACCTGGTTTTCTCTAGTCTGCTCTTCACGAGCACTAGTCAGGCGGCTAAGTATAATCGAGTCTAACAATTTAGAAACTATATTAGTTAGACTTATTCCCTTGTGATTGTCACAAGAAGACTTTTGTCCTTTCTTATAGATTGGGACAATCAGTGATTGAGACCAGTTGGATGGGATTACATCCAGTTCCCAGATTCTACCTAAGATCTCAGTCAACCTAGCTGATAAAATTGGACCACCATCCTTAAATATCTCAGGGGTCAGTCTATCAGGACCTGCAGCTCGCCCTCGCTTCAGATTTGCTAACGCTTTCTCAACTTCATTAAGACTAGGGGGACTTACGCCGATTTGCCATTTAGGATGACTAGAGATCGTGGGTAACCGAAGTGTGGCACGAGGCCAGTTGAACTGATCCCTAAAATGTTCTGCCCATCGATCCAGTCTCCTGGATTGAGAATGGATAATAAGACTATCCTTTTCCGAGATAGTCTCACTTACACTAGGATTCCTAATACCAGTTTCCTTGATAAGTCGGAAAAGTTGTCTACTGTTGCCGATCGCCGCTGCCTTTTCCATCGCCTTTGCTTTCGCCACCCACCACTGTTCACGGTCGTTACGCAGGCTTTTTATCAGTCTGCACCTAAGCTGACTTCGTTCTTCATCATGTTCAGAGTCAGGTGGGATGAGTTTTCGGGCATCCATCAGTTCAGTGGACGCTACAGAGATCCACGGCTTCATTCTAGGCTTATGGTCAACCTTACTAGCAGATATCACTGCTGTTTCCACGGCCTTTTTGATATCATTCCAACCTGCCTCCGGATGGGAATCGCTTAAATGGTCGCCTGTCTTTCTAGTTGTTCCTGAAATATATTTTTCGCCCTATTATCATTAAGTAAAAGCCTAAGAGGCTTTCTTACGATGTCTTTCCTACGCCCAGTAGGCCTCAAACAAATACGAGCTCGCACTAGTGCATGATCTGATCCATCCAGGTGTCTTTCCTTTTCACTTAGTCTACCTACTTGAGCACTTATAATTTTAGAAATGGTAAGAGAACTTTGAAATATGCACATGTAAACTACTGTAGTGAATGAGAACACAGGTGGGGGCAACCGAATTGTATTTAACGAAAATTACAGAGTTAGTCAGTAAAATCGGAAAACCATATCGTAAATCGTTCATTTGCAAAAGATCAGTTCATCCTATGGAACTGGACTGTTCCTGTTGCCAAACATCAATCCATTGTCACTCTTCATGCGTTTCATACAAATTCCATTGTTTTCTGACTCTTCCTTTCTTGATCTTCCCTCCATATTATGCTACCAGACTTTACGTTGACACTCACGCTATATACTACTTATAAGTAGTTCGCAACACAGCACCACACTACGACCCATCCTCTGACACTGGAGTCTAGGAGTCGATTGAAATATAAAATTCCTGCTAATACCTAATGGGTCTAATTGATAAACGCAGGCAATACCTAGCTTCCGGTTGTCTATAGGTAACATGGAAACCAGTGTCTGGTTACCAGGAAATTATATTATAAGCATATTCTACTAGCCAACTAGTGTGAAGACTCAACAATACTTTGTACATAGAACTGAGAACCACACATAACTGAGTCAGTCAGCTTTTGTCGAACTAATTACTCTTAAATTAGCCCGACTGATAAAATTGTGACTCTCAGTTGAATACGCCCTTACATAACAAAATAATATCAGTTAATTAATTCTTCTTCTCCGCATGACTTTATTTTACCGATGCTATTTTTTAGACATCACATCAATACAAAGAATATTATCCCAACTTATGCTTTTAGCATCTTACTTGATTTCATTCAAAGCACGCGAAATTGACTTCGGTTTTGTATTGTTCCGTCACTTCAGCTATACCCAATTGTCACTGACTCCTGTTGTTGGTAAAATTATCTTGACAATATTTACGGTGAGTTCTCTCGCTACATATTCCTATAAAGTGATAGTCATATACGTGCATTATTACTTTACCCGAAAAGCCTTTACCATGATATTTTACAAGTAGTTATTCCTCAAGCTACAAGAATTAGAGACCAGCGGCACACTTAAACAGTGAATTAGAATTCCTCGTCAGAATGACCACAAGCGTCTAACTACAATCACTTCCATGAAACTATAGTAGCCTGAAATTTACAGGACAAGAATCCTAGAGTTCAGTCAGGAGAAATTAAACAATCACCTATCTTATTATAATAAATCATTTGTCGTTTTATTCAGTAAACCACCAGTACTTGGTGATTACTTTTTCGCTTTTATCAGTATGAACAAATAATAACACATGAGTTCAAAAAACAAAGCCAAAAATATTGGAGCAGATTGACACTGTTCATAAATTTAGCTGTACTGCAGTGATACATGAACCCCTATAGCAACGACTACAGGGCGTTATTCTCAAACTTCCCAATTCGTTGAAGATAGCGCTTCCGGGAAACCGTAAGTCCAGGACATTGACAGATAAGTACGATTGTGACCTCCATTCGATAGTAGTCTCTAGATTGTAAATGTTTATCCACGTCTTGTTTTATGCGTCACGGTTATTGAGGTTTTGTGCACAATCTATGGGTTGCAACGATAAGCACTTTTCATGAAACCACAGATATTGTATACGTTGTCACATGATCTGTATAATGGGCTAGAGAAGCCGAATACAATTTATTCTTGCTTCTCCTAGATTTCAAATTTTATGTAACGTAAACATGCAGCCACATTATGCACCAAGCAGATTTCATGTCAGAAATGAATTTTATGGACAGCATGCTTCGTAATGTTACCCCATAAACAAAAGGATATCCATAAGACTGAAATGCACAATAAACTATACCTCTATCCAATAGAAGTATAAGCTTAATATGTTACGGGTAGATTTACTAGTATGAACAATTAATTCATATGTCAAGGTAAAAACAGCAGCACTAAGAGTACATTCCAATATTATACTATAAGTACAGAATTCCTCGCATTGTTTAAACAGACTATATTTGTAACTATTGGAAGCAATATGCCACATAGCTTCGGAGACGAGTACTCACTATAAGAGATGGAAAACTGAGTATTACGTGAAATCATGGTTTCAAGTATAAAAAGTTGGGATAATATGAGTTTTAGCCTATTTTGTACAACACTTGGTTGTAATCAGAGGGAATTTTTCAAGAAAAAACATCCAATATTCTTAAAACAGGCTAGTATAAACCACTTGATCATTTTTCTAACTGAAATCGTTGAAAGACATACAACTGCTTATAATATTTGCCTTTACATTGCAACTACATGACGTACTAAACATGTCAGTAATAGAGTTAGAACCATTTGTTTCATAAGGATTATGACACTGTCAAATTGGTTTTGGATTTCCATATCACTTATCTACTTATAATAGCCATTATGCGGTGGTTAATAGAGGATCTTAGTAACAAAATAAGAATGTCGAGTAATACATTATATTATTACATCATTCAGATAAGCAGCAGGGGTAAATTAAAAGCATTTTACTAACTTGATGGCCAAATGGAAATCTGTTTCTGAAGAGAAAATGTACATATCATTGGAAGTTATTTAAAGTGGATAACGGTGTTTGATTAACGTGTGAGTTAACAACACGAATCTAATTCTTCTTCGTACTTCCCAAAGGCTTTCCTTTATCTTTACCCCTCAATTTAACTCCCAGGGCCCTCTCTAGTTTTGAAATAATGGCTTGATTTTTCACCGCACGACCTTGTTCATAGTCTGCAATAACCTGCAGCAATGAGGAAACACCCAAAATCATACCTGTTGCTTCTCGTTAATTTTGGTGGCCAGATCTTTCTGGGTCAGGTTTTTTTCCTGTCTTGCCTGCATTATGATTTTACCAACATCCATGTCAACCAAATCATTGTGCAGATCCTCGGTATCCTCTTCTAGCTTGGCTGTGTTTTTCTCGATAACCCGCTGCTTGTTTTGACCGGCAGCCCATCGTTTGTGAGTTTCGATATGATCACCTCGGCGTTGAGCTGCACTAAAAGACTTAAGTTTTAAAGTATCAGCAGAGGAAGTAAAGTTACGGAATTTGATTTGAGCGTTACTGTACGGACCCCCTCCATCGATGAATGCTGTATAACAACATTTACGAAAATTATAACAACTGCGAAGGTCAAATCTGTGGAAGCGGGTGTTCCGATAACTCCATAAAAAATGACAATTTTTAAGGTTTCGGGTTTCCGAAAACTGAAAATTAGTAGCATAGTAGTTGTTTGAGGCGTACTAGATAGACAAAAGTAAAATTTTCAAAGCAACATTTCCTAAATTGTTTGGGTAATCAACTCGTATTTGCTCGGATTGATTCAAGTAGTTTTGGAGGGGATAAAATTGTTCTCTCAGTGATTTTATGTTTCAGGATTCGATAGTTCAGAAATAAATATAGGTACAAACCCAACAACTTGAGAATGATTGGATGTACCTGTATAAAATCTCTGAAATTTTTTCTGTTACCAAAACCTATGTAAGCGAACAGTATTGTTTTCGACTAGATCATCATCATGCTTTACTCTAGTATACATGAATATTGAAATGAAAATTTCAAACCTATCAAGGCAATTTGAGTCAGTAATCACAATGAAATGAAATAGATTACGTCACTACACATAATAGGCAAAATTACAAGTTGATAAAGGAAGACAGGTGTACTGATAGTAGTAAGAAAAATAAATATTCATGTATATTAGAGTAAAGCCTGATGACGATCGAATCGAAAAACAATATTGTTCGCTTATGTGTGTTGTTCTAATTTTCGCAATCGGAATTTTTTATGTTACTGAATACCCAGTTATGTAGCCTAGTTTTTCATATAATTCATGTTGATCGCAAATAGTGCTTGGTGATTCCACTATGTTTCGATAGCGAAATATGGTTTTCTAAACCTCACGTAAACTGGTATAGAGGTAAATAATAAACTAGACCATCGATAGTCCCATACCTATATGGCTTAGCTTTAAAAAGAGATGATGGATTTCATCGAAACCTTGAGGGAAATTTAGATATCTGGCATCTACTACAAGTCATCTACAAGTCAAAGGTTCTAACTGGCTCGTTTGTAATGACCAAAGGGTGTGTATGTTACTCCTATATTTAATGCTAGTGTATAGAATCTCTAGCACCTGTTGGATAAAAGTGTGTAATTATTTTTAATATTTTAGTTTAAAACATCATTGGACAGTAACTGATTGGTTCTTAACCACATGATCCTTGAAAATGAAGTTTTAATAACTAACATTCAACATTCGACACATAAACGCTGAAGTCAGGGATACTTAGTCGTTACATAATGGCTCAGTCAAAAAAGTGTAGTCAATTTTTATAAACTTCTGCACCGCTGGATGACACAATCAGGCGAGTTAATATGGACCGTGACCTAACTTCCACGTAAGATAATGTAGATCTAAGCGAGTACGCGATTTGGATTCAGATCTATAATTCAGCGATACTGACAAGTGCACTAAAATCATCTTAGACGCAAACTCTACAGCATCACCAAAGATTGTTTAGCAATAAAAATAGTCAGTCCATCATCAACTCATGCGTAGTTTCCGTTGACTTCTTAAGTTTGGATGCTTCCCTTCAAAACAATGGATCCATGGCTTAAAGTGAAGTTTAAACGTTCCTTCTGGACTCTTCTTTGCTCTAGGAGACATCGTTAAGTAAGTCTGAGCTTCGAGCTATTCTCATTGGGCTTCTTCGTCGTTCCCTCTCCCACGAGGCATATTAGATTGAGGTTTGCGATATGACTTCACTTTCAAAATATGACTGAGCATGCGATGAGATAAATCTTTTTTCCCACTTCCGTGTACTATACTTCAGCAAACTCCGTTTGTGCTACGGTGGCAATGAGAAGATGAATATGGTTTCGCTGATGAATTGATTTCATGCGTTTGTTTAAGCAGACAGGCAGACGAATGAATGGGGTACATACAAAGCGAAGCAGACTGGAGAAGTTGAAGAGCCAACTCTCATGCTCTGGAGCATGACTGAGTATTTATAGACACTGAAATCACCAATCAGTCAACGTGATAACACCATTAGAAAACTGGTTTCCAGTGTGTCAAACCCGTGATCGTCATAACTCTAATGGGAAAAATAGCACAATGTGCGAGCCAGTGACTGGCTTTCAGAGGAAATTCTCGTAGTTCTAGTGGGTAGATGTGACTAATGGGTTTCAACCCTGTCGTGTGTAGGTAGTAACTACCGAAGACAAATGGGTCAGGTCGCTCAAAATCCCTGGACTGATCAGAATTAGACATTAACGCCGTTGGATGCCGACACAGTGGTTTAGAGGTGAGGCGATGACCGGAGGTTCTGAGTTCGAATCTTACGGTCAGCAGGAGTCGACAATGCTCACTGTTGATGAGTCCCATACCAGGATGAAACGGCCGTCAAGTGCTTTCACGTTTATATTGAAGGTCTAACAATGATTTGTTAGTGATTTCAATGTGTAAAATCACTGATCTCCGTAGTTCTAAATGAAAAAATCGTAAGTACTAATAGCCAAACAATAAGAAGCTGGACATGTAATAAGCGAGCTAGTGTGCTCAGTCAACTATACAGTAGTCGATACTATTATCGAATTCTTACAACTATAAGAAATAGTCGGTAGTATTGTTGAATAATGTAGACGACTTATTATTTAAGTTAGTATAATGAATAAATGGTGGGGTGCTACAAGATTTTATATACTATAACCTCCATACATATAGCTTGTTTCTAGTTCTTCGTACAAGTGACAACCTGCTTGGGACCCTAATGAATGTATTTTCTCAAGCTCACTTCGGTATCAATATAAGGTGATCCTTCAGTTTATGTGATCTTGAATAAGGGTGAAACGAAGCCGAATCTCGAAGTAAAAAGACTAAACATATATATTTGAATCATGTGTTGCAACTTCAATGAACTCGCTAATGCGTCGGAACCAATAATAGTTTAAATCAAATAGTGTCATGTTAGTTAGGCTGTGTGAGACTACAATTTGTGGACGATAACAAAGTGACTTTTGAAATACTTTCAAACCTACGAGGGTTAGAAGAGAACTATAAATCAGAGTGAAGAATTAGAAGAAGAGTTTAGGTCTTGAAATGAGCATCAGGAATTCGAGTTGAAAGTTTTTATAACAAACGGACATCACCCACTGTATCAAAATCTTATTTGACCATATTAACGAATCAGTGTCTCTCTTTTTACTGAGTTGCTAGAAGGCTGTATAAATAATTATCCGTTTTTCGATTTCCAAAGTTTAAGTATTCTGTGGTTTTAGCCTAGCCAATCCAAGCTTCAATCATTCCAGGGTACACATTATCTTCCATCAAGTTACTGATTTCTACGTAAGAATATAGAAAGCACATAACCTTAACATATTTCAAGCTCATAGTGTTATGCATGCATGCTACTGTTAGTCGATCACGTGAACTTTCTTCCAGAAGCTTTCTCATGTAAAGGCTCTTAATAGACTGGCGTTGTATTTATTTTTGCTTTCTTTACCGTGGCTTTCGCCATCACCTCCGGCTTCTTATTCCTTTCTATTTTGGAATATAATCTTTCCTGTTCGAACCGTGTTTTGACTTGGGGGACTTGTTCAGTGTTTTGTGTCAAGAATACTAAGCAATAAGATTTGGCCGGGAATTATCTTAAGTAAGCGTTACAACAGCTACCAAACCGTATAACACTGGAGATGAGAAATCGTTGTTCGCTGATAAAAAAGCTGAAAGCGTTACGGCAACGAGAGAAAAACAAATAGTTAATCAGTAATAATTCGGGTGAAATAAAAAGTGCACCGACAGTCTGTACAATGGAAGAAAACGTATACAAAGAATTATTCTGAAATAAAAAATGCTGCCTAAACAATCATCACACTGTAAAGTTAAGACTAATGGTTTTACATGTTGTGGCCCCACGAAATTCAGATTTATTAGTATATCATTCTACTCATCAATTCTGTAAAACTCCCGTTTGTTTACTGAATAAGATATCTTATTTTCCAGTTCCATCATTAGGCTGATATTTTACTTTCACATGCAGTAGTTCTTGCATTAAAAATACTTTGATAAATAATCCTTTGAGTATCGGGGAAATCCAAACAACTAAACAACAGTATTCAAATTAACGGTTAAACATTGTAAGCAGTAATATGTTATCAACAAGCTGTCGGCATAAACGGTTTAAAAACATAAACGTTCTGAAGAAATACACATGATTTTTATCTCTTCTGAATCACTTTCAGATTGTTACTTCTCCGTAAACAAGCAGGGTGATAATAATGACGAGATTTTTCAGATACAGAAGTACAAGCCATTTTTACGGTCATGATCGATTAGATAGAATAAAATTTCCAACAAAAGTCTATAAATATTATTGTCATTGAGCAGTGTGATCAGCGTGCACAAAGAGGTCATGGGTTTTTCACAGGATAGTGTTTCAAGAGATTTGGTTGCATAATGTTTATGTTATTTAACTGGATGGTCAGTTTGTAGCCATTAGGAAGTGATGGTCGGAAGGCGCCTGATACAAGCTGCGACCTCGATAAACTCGTACGTTAGGTATTTGTATCTAGTGTAGTCAGCCCCTTGGTTGTTCACTGCGAATAAAATACTGGAAAGAAACAAAAGAAAAATAGCAGCAAGGAGACCAAATATATAACCATAGCAATATTCAACCGTTTGTAGTTGCGCTGAAAATGTTATTGTAAATTAGTAGACAAACCTCAACTGGCTGCTAAAACCAAAACAAATCATAGTCTAATAGTCTTCAGATTATGGAATATAATAATGATATACATCGAGGCAAAAATAAGCCCGAATTATGGAACAGAAGCAGATGTAAAAACCTGAAGTGCTACGTATTAAAATCGGTCTTGCAGCCAGGAGAATAAAGCTTGTCAAAACATTATGGTTAATTCGTTTGTTATTTATTAACTTGTTTTGGTGTCAAATGCTAACTTTAGGTCTTACGGTATGAGCCTGTGTAAGCATGTTACAGGTTATCTTGTTAGAAAAACTATTTTAGCATAAAATTGGAAATACAAATCTAAATAGTAGCAAGTGTATAGTTGCAACCACAGTGTCAGTAATGAGTCGCCACGACCCCAACCATCCTGTCTGAAATGTTTTAAGTGCAAACATGGATAGAGTGAAACCATTGACCAGAACATCACCATTGGTAGTAACTCTAACAAAAAACGGACGATTTTTGACACTAAAATTGATGATCAATTCACTATTGATCTCAGCAAATCGCCAAAGAAACCTACTATGCACCTTCTTTATTTGTACTCTCCTACTGAAAATGTGGCTCTATTATACTGTTTCTGCCAGTGATATGGTGTAAATGTGCTATCAGAAACTGACTCTTATACTTAATTTAACTGCGATAAATTTTAGAGTGAATGTGAAAGCATTTGTGACCATTTGATCTAGCCTGTAAAGTGGCATGCTTCTTGTAACGTAGTGATTTGAGAATAAATATTATTATTATTATTGGAACAGTAGGACATAAAACATAAGATAAGGCATGATTAAACTTTTAAGTCGTTCAGAAAGCAGTAGTAATTAGGATGCTCCAGAAACCCTACAAGTCATCCGAATCATGTGGCCTTAGGAGCGTGCAGAAGGATTACTGAAACCATTTGGAACTGGTGTGACACACGAACCATCAAAATCACTTCAATCAATCCTATGTAGACCAAAGGACAAAATGACAAAGGAAGAAAAACTAAATATCATCTACAAAATAAATTGCTCAAACTGTGAAAAACACTACATAGGACATAGTGGACGGCCTCTTCAGCTCCGTTTACGTGAACACCAATTAGCAGTCAAACGCCACGACAACGCTTTGCTTATATCAATACACACTGACAATTATGGACACACATTTGATTGGAACAATGTGGAAATACTGGGTAGCGGCAGGACAAAGAACACTAGAGAACTTTTAGAAGCTTGGCACTCAGGTCAATCAGCAATCAACAAACACATCGATATTGACCCAATTTATCAACCAATCAGGAAAATTATAGACGACATAGGATCAAGAAACAGATCAAAAGGGAGATGCAATCAAAACAAAGGTGCAAACAACGACAGGTTTAAGGTCAACAGCAACCAATCAAGATTGAGGTTAGCAGAACAAGCTACGGGTCAAACGTGGAGAAATTCGAATGCTTCACTTCTATCTGAAGTTTGTGCTGATGGGGTTGTTCAGAAGAACAATGAAGGCTTCACAATCAAAACATCCAGCTCAGAGAACGAAACAATACCAAAATTATCAACCTGAGCTACAAATTTTCTCCACCATCTCAGAAACGGACAAAGCCCACGAATTTTCTCGGGAGATGAAATGTTCTGCAATTAAATAGTTCGGCTCCAGGGCATTCAACGTCGGTTTTTGGTACAACGTAAATTCCGTGTACTATTAATGGAAAAACTTCAATTTACCTTGATACATTTGCAGCTGAAGTTAAGCTTTCAAATGACGATGTAATCGTTCCACCAAACCGATAGCCTGAAGATAGCAGGTGGTCGTTCAGAACCGTGTGATCCCTAGTAGTGTGGCAAGAATGCGGAAAATTCTAAAATCAAACTGGCATCTTCTGTTTGTTGTAATACTTGAAGAGCAACCAAAGTTTGCTGCTCATCGTTCAATAATGGTGTGGGTCATTGTTTCAGCAGTAATACTCTCTATAGGAAGAGCTTATATTCATCTTGCGAAACGACCTATTCAAGTCACGAGGCAAACACATTATTCGAATCCGGTAAGGATCTCAACACATCAAGATGCATGTTATCTAGGTGGGTGTTAGTAATTGAAGATAAGCCACGGGGACATTTACTTTGTCCGACTAACTTAGATTTCTGGAAGCCTTCGCAGGTGTATGCGCACTCCCACAGCTCTTTGCTAATGCCATGTCAGGAAAATAGTTCTACTTGATGGTTGCTGGGACATCTGGATGAGAAAGTTTGTGGAACTTGTTGAAGACATTTCACCGACTATGTTTCTGCACTTTAAAAAGTAAAGTTTTCCGACTTATATTCATCTGTTTGATTTGTGGTCTCGGGGTTGCCTATGATAACTAGTGCTGCAGATCAGTGTCTTCTTTTAGAAACTGAGCGATTTTTGGAAGTTCAGTTCTTCACGAACTGTTCAAAGAAGTTACATGCGACATGGCGTCTGCAGCCAAATCGTTTGGCATAGAAGAATGTTACACTTCAGACGTAAACCTCGAGATATAGTTTATGCTTTATTATTCTTGAATAGAGAAAAAGGTGAATCTTTGGTTCTCAATAGACAATTGAAAGTGTCGTGCAGCACAATTCATAGCTAGAAGTTTCCAGTTGTAACTGATGTATCTTGATTCGGCACCATACGACTGCCTTGAGAAGCAGCCGAAGGGTGTCACGATTTGTCTACTTATTGTTGTAGAACTCCTACGATTTTGGTAAAAGGGTGTGAAAACATAGTAGTCTATGTTACCCGTTGTAAGCCAATAATTTCTGTCCCCCTTTTGAGATCTAGTGAAAGGGATATGTCCCTTGTATACTTGACAGTCGGAAAATCGTAAAATATATCATGTGATCGAATTCATTTTTGGTGAGTGATAGCTTTTCGGGAGTAATCAGAAAATCAAAGCTTACATTTATTTCACACCACATTTAAAGTTTGTTTTAAATGGAGTAAGATTCTGAGCCACAAAATTTGATGTGTAAGATTGCTCATACACAGGATTATTGCGGTTGTGTTTGGCAAATTCTGGGGTTATTGCCGTTATTGGTGGAAAGAACGAGTCGGTTATGTGTATAACAGTAACTAAGAACAGCGTATATCAGGAGACTCAGAATAAACAAACTTACGATCTATTATTACCCACTTTTAACCTCCGTTTGCTCGGTCATTGAGTAGGTCACAGGGCATTTGCAGGTCCTTAACAATGATTGACATTCACCGGTATATCACGAAGAAATTCAAAAGAATGTGCTCGGGTCAGTTAAGGTAAACGTACTTTTTTCCTTAAATGGCGATCGGTCCATCGCTTGTTGCCCGAAGGTTGAAATCTGGATTGTGTATTCGCTAACCTCAGTACTAGTGTCGACAAAGTTGCGAACCTTCTTCATCATTTCAATGATGTGAATGAGAGGGCTTAGTCTACCGTCAGAGAGCTCTAGCATACGTTTCCTAGTGTGTCCGTGACGTAAGATTCAAAGCTACGATAACTGCACTTTCATGAAAATTTGCTATGAAGTATTTGGTACAAACAGCAGATAAGATCATTTGTTACTGAAGGTCTAGAAACAGATCGTTTTCGAGATGGCGTAGTGGAACACTTCTACGAAGGAAACGGAATTAATGAAAATAAAACATTTATCATTGTACGCGTTTTGTTTAACTGTACTAAAAACACTTACGTGCAACGTTCTTTCGCGTTGCTTTCATCATTCCTAACTTGCTGCTCACAGTATCGCCCTCCTTCTCCTCCAAATACATTCTCTACCCTGGGTTTACTTTTTATTACTGTGACGGGCTCGTAATTAGTAATTAGTATTTAGTGGTGATGATAGTCAATCTCGACTCGGTCACTACTAAGATGGGCTTCGTCGAGGTTTTGATCGTTTGCAATTGTGCCGAATATTTCAAACGTGTGTGACTGCATTACAGAATTCTGCAGCTTCATTTCCGGTCGATCTAGATGTTTATTCCACTAAACGAACCTCATAACTTGGGGTCCTGTTGATTTTCTGAATCCAGTCATCAGATGTGGATAGCTCGTCCATAGAATCATTTTGAGATGAGACAAGTACAGCTTTACCTGTTTTGGAATTTCGGATAGAAAAAGTTGTCGAAGGCCGTGATCTCTTTCACACGTAGCAGCATTTCTGTTGTCGAGCCATATTACGGAAGATTTGGCCTTAATTTCGTCGATCCTTTCGGTTTAAACGCTCAAGAATAGCTTTTTTCAAGCTATTGTAATGTTCGGGGACAGCACTATAATAAATATTTGGTATGAGATATTTGTTTAAATTGCGTATTTGTCCTCTAACTACAGTGAAAAATTGCTTCTGTACATCTGTCACGCCGTGCCCGCAGAAGTCGTCCTCTGCCTAACATAGACAGGTTTCAAATTTGTGAGGCCAAAATGGCATTTGTTGAAATCTCTTAGCTTCAAGAGTCTTATTTTTGAGAAGCTCGGTTGTGTGTTCCGACTTCATAAGGATAGAATATCTGTAAATATACGGTAAAAAATTGAAAACGAAAATAGTAACACCGTATGTATAAATAACTAAATATACATAACAATACAGAAAGGAACAAACAGCATCTCTTTGAGTGCACCAGATCACACCAGGCTCACGATTAGGATGTCACAGATATCCACAGTTGGACACTGCTTTTGTTCCTAACATCTGTCAGATCGATGATATCCAGAGCCAAGTCAGATCAGAGGTCAGCTATTTGGAGAAAAGGTTTGCTTGAATGGTGCAAGGGCTGCTGAGGATTGAATGAACTAAGTTCGCTAGTTTGTGCGACAGTATGTCTGGTGAAACTGACTAAGTTAGAATCAGTGAGGAAGATTTGTGCGACTATTTACTTTGGGGAATTATTTACTGCTACTGGTACAATTTACAATGGCAAACAATAGGGCCCATGAAATCTAGTACAGTAAATCCGTGGTGAAAATACTTGGAAAATGTTCTAGCTTACAAAGTCATATGATACTTGGTTGGATTAGAACGGAACGTTTCCTGCTGCCATGTTAAAGTCCTCTTAGTTTCAATCATGAAAGACCGCACCTAAAAGGAAGCGTAAGCCATGGGGCTTTTGTCTTCGAAAACATATGGATGATAATATTGACCGTCTATTTCAAAACGTCTTTTTGTTAGCGCTCAAGGTCATCTGTCGGTTCCCTGTACGACTAACTAATTCATTATTCTTCCAAGTTTCTAAAATTTGGACGAGAATGTATTTCATCTTTGCTTTCAATCAAGAAACATCTCCTAGGATCGAACGATCAAGCATTTTTGGTCATTGAACTTTGAAGCATTGGTTTACCTTGGCAGTATTTCAGTTGCTCACATGTGATCGAGATTGGATGGAGAAGTTATCCAGAGTACACACAGGGTCTTTCGACTTTTTTGTAAAGGAAGGTCTCAATAGATTAGCTAAGGTAGCCTGGGAATGATTGTTCGAATTATCTTTGTAGCACTTACAACCACTGGAGTTCAACAGTGGAAATGATGTCGTTGAGTTCAAGGTACAGGTAAGATAATGTTGCTTGGTAAATATGAATAGCGAAGTTTATAGAAGTGTCTTCCCCTGTCAATTCAGACAACAAGTCTGTACCACTTTATCCAAGCGAGGTATGTTTATGTTAATGTTGACCTAAAACTATATTCAGTGCAGGAGGTCAGGACTTACATATGGAGGGGAGTTAAAGTTAAGTGTTCGTGTTTCTATAAATGGTTCGCCTTTGGGGGTTCTTGATGTTCCATGTGGAGTGTTACCTGTCATGGTCATGTCTCGATCATGCAACTTATCGTCTCTGCCGCGTTCTCAATTCTGTTTGCATAGTGAGGAGGTCAAAGAGATTGGTGGTTATTTCATTGTTCACGGGAAAGAGCGTGTTCTTAGGTTGCTCATTATGTCTAGACGGAATTACGTAAGGTTTTGTTCGTTGCTAATTTTCATATATAGCCCTTAGCTATCTCCAGACCATCTTTCAAAAAGCGTGGGCATGGGTACACAGAACGTGCTATAGTAATGAGATGTGTAAGAGAAGATGAAACAGTTTCGGTAGGTCACTAAACACTTTTTTGTTTTGAATTGACAATAGTTGAGTAAAGTTTGTGCTGGCCAATCATAGATATTCAATATTAATTTTTAGAAAAGCAGGTACCAAGCGCGATTAGTATAGGCTATCATAAATAATACCCTCATTAATAACTGCAATACTCTGCCCGTTACTGCGCATTACTTGCCAAAAATTACTTGAGTCCTCTTACTACTTCCACTGGTTCGTACCTGATCACTTAGGTTGGAACTTCAGTCTACAGATTCATTTTTGTTTATATTCATCCATACAGAGCTATAAAATTGTACTATTCTCGGTTTATCAAGTAAATACAATTCCAGACTGCATATCAGATAATCCATTACAAAATTAACTGAAGTGGCACAATTGTATTCACATTTAGTTCTACATAAATCCTAATCATATTTTCATTTAATTTATTTGCATAAGTTTGTTTTTGTCAATCCTCATTGTGTCTTTTACTAGTGCAGTAAATTTCTGCGTATTTGCGTTGCTCAAAATCTGTTAACTATCCTAGTTGTGTAAAATTTTGGGATTATTTCATAGGCTCTTATAATAATTAGTAATTATGGTGGTGTTTCGTTCTCTGAGCTGGATGTTTTAGTTGTGGAGCTTCCATTGTTCCTCTGAACAACATTATCAGCACAAAATTCAGATGTTTTTCACGAGAACAATGAAAGCTGCACAACCTAAATATCCAGCTCAGAGGACGAAACATCATTATAATCATCAACCTGAGCTACAAATTTTCTCCACAATCTCAAAACTAGTAATTAGGCAGGTTGAATATTTTGATAGCTATATCTTTTGTGATATTACCTTGTTTTCTTACTATTAGGACCAAATATCTGGTGCTTTTGGATTGCAGTTTTTTATTCTGGGCTTTACCGCTAAAAAACTCAACTTTAAACGAGTTTATTCTCATCCCGCGATCATACTCATTAACGAGGTTATAAAGATTTCTTATCAATAACGCCGTGGAACTAGTGTTATGGAAAGCATACCTAGTAGTTTATAGTCAGTAATTTTAGACAAGAACCTGCTCTACATTATACATGGGAATTTCCTTGATTGGCTTATCTTTTCCACTGTTCTCGTTTCACTGAAGTGTCACTGTTTGTACATTTGCACATTTTCTTGTTTGTTTTAAAAGTTTTTCTATTTTATGTGGAGTAAAACTTACATTTCAGATTCTGATGTTGCACTGGCTCGTGAATGGAGAACCGGCACTGGCATTCATTGTTGAACGTGAGCAATTTCTAGTCCCTATCTCCATTATACTTCGAGTGAGTTTGGAACGTTAATATAATAGTTTGGTATCTTGTTTCTCGTTGAGTACATACCGTCCACTTTGTGTTCTTATTCATTCTGCAGGAATTTATCGAGCTGTTACTGAATACTCAGTTTTAGGAATCTCTCTAATCCTATTGTTATTTTCCTCTTGGCGTGTCATAAAAGTAGAGTACGACAACATATCGATTTTTTTATCACATCCTCAATACAAAATTTAAAAAATTAGTCGACCACTTATGTAATCTAAAAACGTATGTATTAAATTTGGGTTAAATGTACAATAAAATGCATAAAAACTGTAGTATGTATACATGGATGTACTTTCTATTCAGTGACTTCGAAAAGTAATGCGTACAAACTCGGAAGTCTTAGTGACATCCACAATTCCTCACTCAAATAAAGTTATTCGTCTTTGAGTTCACTTATTATTATCATTGATATTATCGCTATTAATTAATAGTTATTATTAACGGTTTTATTCAGTATCGTAGATTCAGTACAGTATGAAATTCTCATCACAAGTCTGTTACAGAAACAAAGAAATCAATAACTACATGCATGGGATAAATAAATAACCTATCTGTGTTTTAAATGAAGTTTTTAATGAAACGAGAGTCTATACAACTATTAATTAGTAACATGCTTAAGAATATATCCCATTTTTATGTCGGATCACCTGATGCTTCACAGAATGACTCGCAATAATTGAAATGCCCGAATGCGTTTTACTACAATATCATTGTGACTACATTAACTCAATGAATGATAAATGTATATTAAGTGTAAAAATTTTAGTCTGTCCAGTTGAGTTTCTTAGGATTAAAAGTTTACATTCAGTTCAGCATCATATTTTTATCACAAAAATGTTCTAATGGCAAGTTTAGTGTGCTATTTATTTTTTTAATTCAAAAATGTATACATCTTTAACCATCGATTTATCCTTAATTTTTACTACTTAAGGCCCTGGTTAAGAAGACAGAATTCGAAATCTTTGATGATATTCGACGAGGTTGCGGGGAATCCTTTTCATTAGAAGAGTATGTTCTTAAATGTTTCTCTGTAATCCGAATATTAATCTTTTATCACTATGTTCCTATCATTATCTTCAAATGACTGTAACTTTCTTTCCAGTATAAAATTTAAATAATGGTCACTCTGCTCCGAACATTAAAAGGTTTACATATATTTTCTTCTTTCTATTTACATATATAATATATAGATTCCTAACTAACGTGTTAGTCGTTCACTCTACGTAATCTTTCTGTTACGAAACGCTACCACTTGATGCTGTTCTGCAACAGATTAGGAAGAAAGCAACATACAGCGTCTCACTGTTATCAAAATTTTCAATATTTCCCCCGACTTCACTGATTAAGATGTAAAGGATCCGAGATATCAACTTTCCACGTTGGGAAATTCAGCCTTGTTAACTGGTCGCACGTCGCATAGAAAATCCTATAAAAATAAAAATAAGACTGATGTAATTTTGATTCCCAGATAAACAATAAGTATGTCTATTAATGCTTATATCAATTAGTAAAATTTAGTACAAGTTAATAGCCTTAGTATTAAGAGAAAAATAACTATCGTAGGTTAATCGTCCGTTCAACTCTGTTTGATCTTTTCTGGATAACACTATTATATGAAGGCAAAGCGTTATTTGTGTCATTTAAATCGTATTCGAAAATATAAACTTTAGCTGTTTGTGGAATGTATCGTGGATTGCTTACTAATAAAAGTTCATTTAAATACATATGTTTTTTTCAAAACTTCATATTAGGAACGCTATGCGTATTCTTGTGCGTTTAAAAGATGATGAGTACAGTTCACAGACTCGTGCTTTGTGCTACTTGGGAGGATTATTCCGCAAGCGAATGAACGTTCCTGATCGTTTGTCAGATGAAGAAGCGGGGAAATTTCTACTCAGGTATTTATAACATTTATTTTAACTTTATAGTAGTTTGAAACCAATCCATCATCCTTCCTTTCTTAATCTGGAGATTTTTCACCTATTTCTAATAAATATTATAGTTGTAATAAGTTTATTCCAGAAGCAACACTACTGCCCAACTGATTTTAAGCTGTGTACACTTATCGATAACTTTTATTTCTGGATTGAAATCAAAATAATTGATTTATTTTTATTACGTTGACTTGTCATTAATTAAACCTAATTAGTGTAATTAACTACCAATCATAATTTACCCTTATATAGAGATTAGCACTATAGTATCATGAAATAATCCACATGTCACAAGCCAGTTGAAGTTGTAAATTTGAGACTTTAGAATCGAACCTTATGGTTCTGATGTAAATTAATTTATTAAGCTTTGTGAGACTAAATACTTACTCAGAACCCTCTAGTTCTTCACAGTGAAGTTTGATTCATGATGAAAATTCACTTCGAACAAAACAGGCTACGAGTCATAAGTAGAGAATTTCTAATACTTACTTTACTTCTATCTGAAGTTTGTGCTGATGATGTTGTTCAGAATAATAATGAAAGCTCCACAACCAAAATATCTAGCTTAAAGAACGAAACACCATCACCACAATATCTTATTGGCATTTTCGACTTTGAATTTTTCACTTATGAGTTCCGAGAATGTTCCACTTACTCAGGTTTACATAACCACATATGATTATTTATTGATTTTTACATAGTTACTTAGTTTGTCATTATGGTTTTATATCTGTTGTTCGATTTTGATTTATAAAATAATCTTCTGACAGAGATTTTGATGCTATTGAATTTAAAGTATTATTGTAAAATCATGGCACCATATTCCAATGCTAAGTGGGGTTTTATGTCTCTTGAAGTTGACGATAACGTTTTTACCTTTTTGATGGGAATTTAATTTTGTTTATTGAACAAGGAATATTTCAGTAGTGTCATATATTTGACATAATTACTATGTTATACAGCTGGACGACTCGATAAAATAAAAATTATCAACCACATTTCCATCGTCTCGTATTATTTTCTGACTCCAGGCATCAGTATGCAAACTGAACACTTCCTACAATGATTACATGATACGGGGCAGATTGAACATAGCCTTTTTTAACCAGCCACTAGGATTATGCTTCTAAAAATAAATTCTAGTTCTCCTTTCTTCAACCACTTTTATTGTAGATTTTGGGGAATAGGCCATTTTCAGAGATATTGATAGAGTTGCAAATTATTATTAGTAAACAACATAATTTATCAGTACGTTTTGTGCTGATGTGGTATGGCGACATGAACTGATGTACTTAGGTACGAAGTTCTACGTTGCATCTGACTGACTGACTGACGTTTTCGAATTTAGTTCATTAAGACATATTATTATACAGAGTGTTGCTTCATTACTTGCATACTTAACATTTAATTATTGGCTTATAGATCTAAAACTAAACTCTCAGTTTTTGAATTTGGAAACATTTACCATCGATACACAACTACTGTAGCTCATTGCCTTTGCTTACTAATTTGTACCAATTTATATCTGATGTTATCTATTAATTGTGTTCAGAAGACGTTTTAATATTGTTGACATTTTATTTTTCATATAATTATTTTAATTTTTGGTAATATCATTTTAGTGAATATATTGCAATTCATTTGTCATCATTTTTGGATAAGTATCATTTGCTTTGGTAAGTTAAATTTCATTTTACCACTTTTTAAATGTTTTCACTGAGTTGTTGAACAAAATTTTTCGCAAAATATATGTATTCATGTTTTCACCATTATGAAAATCTCGAACACAGTATGATTACCACTATATAGCTGTAATTTTCTACTTTCACTAGTCCTCTTTGATATTTTCCTGTCCTTTGTTACAACTCACCGAGTACGGACTGACGTACCCGTTTTTCAGCTATAGACTATAAGGGTTGGTGTCACCACCCAGCTATTCAAACAAAAGTAGATAGAGTGGAACTCCAACATGATACCTGCTTGGCTAAAAGTTGAAAATCATAGTCGCTAAGCCACATTATCTAGCTCACTGTAGTGTCTGTTTTCTAATCCCATTTAAAACTTCAACTATTTTTGACCGTAGACTCACTTGTGATCTTTTGTGTACAACAGATAATTGTCAGTTGTGTATTTTGTAACATATCCAATTGTTAAAAAGTGTAGTAAGGTTTTAAAAATACCTGCTAATGTATGTACAAATAAGTTACATCAATTTTATAAGAATGGAAGTATAAAACTGAGGCAATTTATGCATATATTCTATGAGGTTTTAAGTTTCGTCTAATGATATTACCGACTTAAATTTGTATATACTTCGAATAATATTGGTAGCTCATTAATCCTACTATGAAAATCAAAGTATAGTGTCTATGGCTGAAAGAAATACTCTTCAATGTAGTTTATACTCAGCTCTAGTAGTTGGTCTGCAGCGTTGGTTCTCTTTAACTCGGAAAAAACCTAGTCTCTCTATGCTCTTTCATTTTTGGATGCTTTTTTCTAACGTTTGCAACAATCTAGGATTAGCATTTAAAACTTTACTTTCAGAATTCGATAAAAGATTGAAGCTATCCCAACTCAAATCTTACATTTATGAATATAATTAGTCAACGTATTGTATTACTTTCGAGATCTATTGGTATACAAGTCAAATTTCAGTGTGAATGACTCATTAGTTTACTAATTGTAATTTGATTGCCCTTGATTTTGGGGTCCATAATATTTATCCTGTTGAAAAATATGACTTCATAACAGATTTTTAATGTTACAGAGAGCACAGATTTTTAAAAATAAGTTCATATTAAGGTTTGTTCTATTTTGGCAGTTGTGCTTATACATCATATTCACGTGCTTCCTAACGTGTTTAGGGGTAACAACATTAGGGTTTCGTATTGAATACTAATTTATATCTTTATATTTTCATTCTTTGAATGGATTATTTGGTGAGATATTTGTCTATTATAAGTGCCACGTTTTAATACAAGACTGTTTACATTCACTGATCGGTGTGTTTATTATTATCACTATTTAGTTAATAATTGATTAAAGGATTAAAAATAACACGTGAATAAATCTAACAATGACGATTGCTTAAAACACTCATTTTTTTCGTCAGTAAATCATTGGTTCAAACTGTTCCACATAATTTTGATCACATCAACCAGTCAGTATTAAATGCACTCATGAAGTGTGTGACTAAAAACTGGGTAAAAATATCTCAGTAAATAAATTGCATTAAATTAATTTGCATTCTACGAAGAAGATAAAAGTCTTCATAAGTCACTGGCGGTCAACGTTGTATTTTCCTCATCATAATTTGATTACCATTTATTTATATCTACAAAAAGGCACTAAAATATATGTGTCCCACAAATATTGCATTTGTGCATGAGCTGGGATATTACACGGATGCCTAAACTGAGGCAGGCGGCTTTCTTAGGTGTCCACATCCTGAATCTTTAAATCAAAAGTCTAAGCATTTAAACTGTGCACTGGGGGTTAGTTCTTCGTTTAGAAGAGTTATGACATCTCACGGTGAAAGCTGAGTTCTTTTCGAAGTCACGAGGTCGATGCCCCTTCTGAAAACCAGAGCCCTTCCGCACTGTGGGCAGTCGGAAAGTGACAACCGCCCCCATACCCTTAAAAGTACGCGAGATCGAACTGATCACAATCAAATCCATCCTAAGTCTCTTGATAACTATAGTATCTCCGCGACCAACCCTCCTTTCACTCCTCTGACACCTCGCCCCGCTGATGCAAACGCTTCGAGTTCACGAAACATAATTCCTGGTCTCCTAAAACACCGCTTCCAACTATATGTTTGGGCTTTTATTATCCAAGCCTTGTACCAAATAGGACAACAAGCTTCCTTAGCTACGACTTGAGAATATCGTGTCATCGAAGCATCTCCGAAACGCACATACAAGATCCGAGTAAAATCATCAATTTGATTTAACCTTGTCCAGATAGAGAATCAAATCGGTTTACACTCCATGTATCTGGAAGCCCTGATGCTGCTTCCCGTGGCCACGCAGTATTAGGCACTGCATTGAGTCCCAGGCCAGAACTAGCTCTCTCAGAATGGATCTCGGTAATCAGTCGCTTATGCGCTGTCCGACCAAACGGGACAGTAAGGACTTGGAAAGATAGGGGTACTCGCCGTTGCCTCTTCGTCGTATCTGCCTAGTGTTACGGGTATGAAGGGATCTGCCTACGCTCCCACTGACTGCGTATTTGTTTGCACCTTACTGGACGCAAGAAAAATATCGCAAGGAAACCTTTTAGGGCTCTACTTAATGATAATAAAGCTAAGAATATATTTCAGGAACAACAATTAGGCAGCAATGTAAGTGACACTGATAAAAAGCCTACGCAAACAAACAAACAGTCGTGGGTAGAAAAAGCGATAGAGATGGGAGAGGCAGTGGTGATAGGTAACAGTATACAACTGTTTCAATTAGGAATCTATCTGTTAGCGAAACTTTCTCAGAAAAGGATGGTCTTATTATTCATTCTCAATCCAGGAGATTGAATTGATGGGCAGAACACTTAAGGGATCAGTTCAACTGGTCTTCAGCCACACTTCGGAGAATATTCAAATGACATTTGAAATAATTAGATGATTTTTGTGATGACTGATACATTTTGGACTTTTTTCATTCATGATTTAATTCGTGTTATATTCCAGTCTTCGTACATTATTAGCACATTATGCTAATTTTATTTTGAAAACGATTCTTCATCAATAAAATCGCCTACATAATCATTCTCATATTACCAATGACTTGATTTTTTTGGTTATATCTAAGATTTCTGGTAAATTCATTATGGCCTATTACCTTAAAAAAAAAGAAACACAGTCGAATTTTTCCTTTTGTTTCGACATTTTATTGTATATGTTTTTATTTTTTTTCTAGTTTTATGATTAAAAAATTGCATGCTTTTGTCTCCGGTTTATGTTGTGAAGAAACCAATGATAATCCAATGTTTCAAGAAGTTTTATTACCGTCTACTTTATATCTTCAAGTATTACGTGTAAGTATAATGCATCAAAAATGCTGTGTTATTGTTCTTTTTTCCATAAAAATTAACAACACATTCTTTTATCAAATGCAACTAACAATTGTAAACATTTGAAACGTAAAGAAGAATATGTTGATTCGAATTTATATTTGAAATAATGTTTGACTTTTAAATGTTTTACCACCTGTATGTCGACGCTAGATGGTTAGCGAATTATGACCAATATTATGCTGAACTGAAGAAAATCTACCAACGAAGTTGTATTGTGTAGTGATCAGAAGCATAGTCTATTGTATATTTTGGTGAAATCTATTTCGGTGTAAAATTCCAACTTACGTAAAACCACCACTATAATACACGTGTATGTTCGAACCTCCAAGTATACCGTTCTACGGTTAGACTCAAGATACTAAGTAATGATGGGAAATGGGTTGGTGAGGCAGTTAATATTTATATTTTTTTAAACAGAATATTTTTGACTAGTAAATTATGAATTCTTATACACGATCATAATTTAATTAACTAAACAATTAAAGCAATCTAACTACAGTAGATTCGTCCTTTGGTTAGCAGATCGATATCTCTCCTACGCCATAAGTGATGCAATTTGCCAAAAGCTTATAGAACCTTTTGTATCCGTGCTGAGATTTTGTCAGGCATCAGGCCAACAGCACTGATAAGACTTCCAAGATAAGTGAGGCGGTCTACAAGCTTCATTCCCTATCATTAATTCATTTGCCGATGCAAGCCAATCAAGCATGCCTAACATGCTTGGATTGTTACGCAAGGTGGTCGGAGGATTCTGCATCTCATCAGCGTCTTCATCCAGTAGAACTTTGTTATCAACATACTCTAATTCAACAGGCGAGCCTCCTGGTAGAAGGTCCACCCCTGAAATGTCAGACCAAGATAATGTTATCTCTAAAAGCAAGTCGATGACAAAATTAAACAATGGAGAAATTGGACAGCGCTGATGGATACCACTTGAAGTAATCGATTCCGATGACAGTTCGCCATAAGCTCTAACTCGACTAGTAGTGTTCGAGAAGAGAGCTTGTATAAGATTAATCTACTTCTCTGGTACACCTTTGATTGATATACACAGCCACAGAACCTCACGATCAACAAGGTCAAATGCCTCCTTAAGGTCCAGGAAGACAACTATTGTCGGACTCCAAAATGTGTGTCTGTATTATGGGACCTGTTGTAGTGTGGATATATGGTCTTGACAGCTAGGTTCAAATCTGAAACCAGTCTCGTTTTCTCGAGTCTGCTCTTTACGAGCTCTAGTTGGGCATCTAAGTATTATCGAGGCTAACAATCTAGACATATTAGTTAGACTGATTCCTCTGTGATTGTCACTAGAGGACTTTTATCATTTCTTATAAATTGTTACAATCAGGGATTTGGACCAGTCGGATGGGATTATATCTAGTTCCCAGATTCAACCTAAGATCTGCTGAAACTGGTAAAGAAAGTGTGGCTGAAGGCTAGTTGGACTGTAACTGGACGTTTGCTCGTTGTGTCTTTCCTATGTCCAATAAACCGCAGATAAATAGAGCGTGACCGGAATGTGTTCCGTAATGATTCTCAGTCTTCTATCGATCATCTACATCGATGAGTGATAGCTATGTGATCTAGTTGGGTACATCCTTGGGTCGGCTTTGGAAGTCCTTAGGTCAAGAGATGTTAGATTAGCGTTGGTCTTGACTATCTGGCAGCGTGTTGGCTCTGTTCTCGAAGTAGCCTTACTGCCAGATACAGAAATCCGTGTGGTAAGGTGAGGTGTGATATTTTTAGGGTGGACCTTCTCTAACCCCTTCCTTCCTTGTAAGAAGGTAGCATCGCTGCAGATGCTGGTTGTCCGAGGGAAACACCTTAGTCCTGTCACGCCCGTCTACAGTTTGCAGTACTACTTCGCCCTCAGACCCGGAGTTGTTGCTTTTAGTCTCATCGTTCTCCAATCGACATGTCTAGTATGGTAGAACCTACAAGAACATATGTTCCAGCCAACATAGCTCGACTGAGTCATCTCGATAGGCAAGCCCGACCACTACCTCAAGGTCGGGTCTCTTGTGAGTACGTGATAATTGGTTAGTATAGGGATGTGGAGTCTATTGAGTTTCTTCGAATCCATTAATCGATTGGTGTTGGACCACTCTTAATTGATTTCTATGCTGGACTAACAGAGTGACCCTACTTTTGATTTTGTGGATTAAATTATTGTCTATCACTTACTCTGGTTCTTTATTTTAGTCCTGTATCATGTATCTGGCTAAACGTGATTTGGTTTCTGTGTAATGTACCGTTCGAGTATATCTTTTTCGTTTCAGGCAAAAATAATTCATTTGCTTGCAAATGTCAAAGAACAGATTTTATTGAAAAATCGTAAACAGAACGTCCGCTTGTCTCTGTGTAAGTTATGTTTTATCGTTATGATTCAAACGTGCTCTACTTGTGCTAATCATCATTAATTCTGAAAACGTGCGTTTTTCATATTTTATACCTCTATTTTGATTACTCCTGTAGTATTTATCCTCAGTTACTTCATTACTATTGCTTAGTAGGCTATTTGTAAATAGTTTGATTACAGTTTACTTAACTGAATGTGGTTTTGTTTCCTGCCTACGTGTCCATGGCAAACGAAATGTATCTTTGAGTGGCAATTAAAGGGACTGCTGTTTGTAACATTTTAGTACTTTAAACAAGGTTAGCAACCATAGCTTTGTAGTCATTAACTGAAAGCTCACTAATGAAACAGATATTCGCTTACATATCCATTTTTTAGTTTGTTTTCTGTGTTCTCATTACTCTAAGAATATCTTATTTTTTTATTACAGCTTTATTTCATCAAGCTCTCTTGTCTCGTTCTTCCGAAGTCAGTACTGCAATGGTGTATATGGTGTCTACTGGGAATCTCCCTCCTTCATGTAAGTCTACTCTTTCCGCTCAGCTTAGCGGGCAGGCAACTGGATTAAGCGTTCCAGCGGATAATGTTAATTTTCTTCGATTCGCTGCACAGTTTCGAGCTGTTCATCGAGGGGCGTTTTTTACAGAAATGCGTACTACTTCAGTTCGTCGTTTACTACCAGAGGCATGGGGTTTCTTTTGTCCTGTACATACTCCTGACGGTGCACCTTGTGGCCTTTTGAATCACTTAGCTGAACCTGTAGAGGTAAATAGATTTGTAATCATAATTACTTCCGAATAACTGCTTGTATGTTACCAGTTCTGTTCAGGTTAGATTTTGTGGTTCAATCAAATTATTCTTTCCCAAACCAATATCAACTGAAATACTTATCTTACACAATTGTCATCATCTTTGTACCCTAACTTTGATAGGTCCGAAATCAAATTGTTGTATGGAAATTAGATCTTTACCACATCCTACTATCCGCCATCTTTACTTACGAATTTAACTTGTCTCCTCATTTTTCTGTTTAGCTTCTTTTCTACTCAGGTCATTTTCTTTCTATCCTATGTTTGATGTTGTTGCAACTTAAACTTGGACGCCCTTCCCTCTGGGTCTTTTTATTAATTGTCTATTCAACGTAATATAACTTTTTAAGCCTACCATGGTATTGACAACAGTTTCTCAATATATTAGTTTAGTTTATAGAACTTTAGAAAGACTATGACGATGTTGCTTCAGATAAAACTATTATTCCTTGTAGTTTATAAAAGTAGATTTCTTCAACACAACATGGTTTTAGTCACATGAAGGAGCAAAACAGATGAAGACGTCAGAAACTAGAATTGACGTTCACAAAGATAAAATCCTTACATACACCCTTTGTACGGAAGACAATGTATTGGTCAATGTATGACATAATTGTCTAGCGAGTGCAAACGGACAGATCTATCTCAAATATCTGTGTTGTAACATATATATATATATATATATATATATATATATATATATATATATATATAATAAAAAATAAAATCAACAAAACCTGTTTGACTTCATCATAACACATTGTCATAGAGTTTCTGTTTCATTTGATTTAGTCAAATTAATTACCGTTAGAGTTTAGATACTTGATATAGTTTACAGCTTTGTGTGCAAAGTTATACACAAAAATTTGTCTTCACCAACTGACTTATTTATATGTGCTTGTCACTGGGATTTACTAAATGTCCAAGATACCTTTTCCCAAAGTTTGATCTTTATCTGTTCGTTTTGTTCTTCTGTCGACAGGCTGTATGCGAAACTCCAAAACAATCAGTACTTGAAAATATAGGAAATTGGCTCTCTACACACAAATTAAGACCGATTGAATTATCCAGACAGTTGTTTGGTGTTGCTGAACAACAAAATGCCTTACCAGTTTTATTAGATGGTCGTCTTATTGGTTGGCTGTCAACATTAGATGAAGCAAGACGTTTAGCATTGGAGTTGCGCAATTCGAAAGTTGATCCTAACTGTAAAAATATTCCGCATACAATGGAAATAGCATTAGTTCCTTCAACAGATGTCGGTTCACAATATCCTGGTCTATACCTTTTTGCCGGTGGATCGCGACTTTTAAGACCAGTTAAAAATTTACAATTTCCAAAAGAATCATCTGATAAAGATGTTATTGAATGGATTGGAACATTTGAACAAGTTTATTTAAATATTTCTGTGAAAGAGGAAGAATTAAGTGAACGTTCACCTATTGATAGGTCACATATTGAAATAGCTCCTGAAAATATTTTCAGTTTTGTTGCTGGTTTAATCCCATATCCAGATTTTAACCAGGTATATATATATATATATATATGATATTCTTTGTTAGAGCTGATGATGTTATTTTTATAAATATTTTATAATTTTATCATTCAGCCCAGGGAACGCATTGCCAATGCTGGTATATTTAGTCTGTCAGTGAAGAACTTGATCAATAATTTTTGTATTGGTATTTTGACGGCATTGTGCTCAATATCTACTTTGTCCCATTGAAGGTTATCTTTCAAACTTTTTACATCTTGGTTTATATATATATGATGTCGTGGCTAAATAATTAGGGAGTTCGACTCCCATCTAATAGTTCGTGGTTTTGAGCTCCATCCCACTTAGTTTTTTATATATCACGTCAAAAGTAACACTAGAATTCACAAAAGAATTGTGACTCAAGGCCAGTCGGATGACTCTCTACTTGAATAATGTTTTACATCATCTATGTGAAGGTATTTTAGTGGCCTAGGACTGGGTTACATTTTTTTGTACGAACAATTGAATATGATATGGAATAAATATTTCATTTCGTTTCTGTTTATTATTCTTAAGCGAACACCATTTGTGCGATGGAGGTAATTAAAAGTCCACTAAGGTTCTAGTTGAATGAATTTATTTCATTCACTCGCTTAGGAGGCGAGTACACCAACTCAATTGACGAGGCATAACTAGGTATTTATAGTATTGATTAAATGGCGTGAAACGTGAATCACATTACAAACTTTTTGTATTCCAATATATTTTAAAATACAATTAAGTTCTCATGAATCAGTTGATATTGGTGTACTGGGAATGTCTAAATAGCCGGTACGTTGTTTTATATTGTTGCATTCGACTGTATGTATACTTCTCTACACTTACAAGATAAGCTACTAAAGGTTCAAAATATTAATCGATCATGAGGTTTTCTAAGGCCATCACTAATGTATGTTAAAACTACAGATGAGCCAGTTAAAAACACAGTTGTTTTGTTGAGTGTGTTGCTTCTATAAGCTGGTTGCTATATTTCTGTTATGTTAACCATGTTACATTCTATAAGTCGATTCACTTATTACACATCATATTAAACGCATATTTAATCGAATTATACAGTAAGTTTGACTAGAAAATACCATTGATGAAGTTGTATTGTCTTATGGTTTTATGAAATATATTAATAGTTAATAACATTTTATATTCAAATGATTTTCAATAATGCTAATATTTTTCTTTACAGTCTCCACGTAATATGTATCAGTGTCAAATGGCTAAACAAACAATGGGTCACTCATGTTATACATGGCGTAGTCGATCAGATGCAAAAGCTTATCGTTTATTTACACCTCAAAGTCCTCTTGTTCGAACTAAAATGTATGTTAAATACGATGTTGATCATTATCCTTTGGGATTTAATGCAATCGTTGCAGTGATGTCATACACTGTAAGTACCATATATGTATATTCTATTAATTGCTTTTGTAAAGTAACTGACGAATAACTGCCTACTCCAATTGAAATCCTTTCATTATGATGACATTGCAGTACGTTGGGAAAGCTGAATGAAGAAGTCAAGATGTCGATCCAACTTGGCAAATCTTTTGTTTTAATGTGAAACTCCTCAGTAGTACACACTCACAATCCCACCATGGATCGGACCCAGGAACATCAGGTCTTATCCCAAAATACATCAGCCGCATCGAAGGTGAAACTATAACCTTTGGATTCTCTCCCCGCATTTCTACTGCTTAAGCAATGACGCACGTGCATCCACTCTTTGTGTTCTCTCAAATTCTAATCTTCAGAATTCATCATCTCTATCTTTCTCTTTATAAATTTATGTCACTGAACTATATTTTTCGAATAATACCTTCGATCCCTAATATTCTCTCTCCATTATCAGTAATTATTCTACTATCTCCACCACTGTGGGATTTGAACTGACGGTGGCTTCTCTGTGCTAATACGGTATGACAACTTGAACTGACGTATGTACGTACGAAGTTCTACGTTGTAATTGACTGACTGGTGAAACATTCGAAACAAAATCTCAATGTTTATTTTAGGTTCATAGTAATGTTATAATTGCTCCCTTCTTAAAAGTCCCTACACTGGAACAAATCAACTATCAAGTACTCTCTAGTTTTCAATAGGGTACTCTGAATAAGATCAATCTATGATGTATACTTTCTACCAATTGCCTAAATTAATAACAGAAAAAAGCAATGAAACACTTATTGAGAAACAATTTTGCCTGTTGTGTATAACTGTGCTTACTGTGTAATATTACCACCCATTTATCTCTGAAAGTTATTGTAAAATTAAAATAATTTTTAACGGTAACTTGTCTTGTCTGCTTGATGTAAGCTTTGCTTTATCCATTTTATTGAATACATATGCATACCTAATTTGTTTATAAATTCTCTCAGTTTCTTTTTTTTCATTGACACTTTAAATGTTTCATAACAAAATATTGATTTTTTCATGAATAATAGGGTTATGATATGGAAGATGCGATGGTAATCAATAAAGCCTCCTATGATCGTGGACTAGCTGGAGCTTGTATTTACAAGTCAGAAGTGATTGATCTAGCCTCACTGTCCAAGTCCACATCTTCAAATAATCCATTTCAAAAGAAAAGATTTGTCACTTCTGAATACTATTTCGGTATGTGAATGAAAATATTTTAGTAAAAAAAACAAAACGCTTTCAGTTATACTCGACTGCTTTAATTTCATTATTACTTACTTACTTATGCCTGTTACCCCCAATGGAACATAGGCCACCGACCAGTTTTCTCCAACCAACTCTGTTCTGGGTTTCCCTTTCTAGTTGTTTCCAGTTTTTGTTCATTCTCCATATGTCTTTCTTTATCTCTCGGCGTAATGTGTTCCTTGGCCTCCCTCTTTTGCTTTTGCCTTGAGGGTTCCATGTGAGGGCTTGTCTTGTGATGCAGTTAGGTGCTTTTCGTAGTGTGTGTCCTATCCACTTCCACCGCTTCTTCCTGATTTCCTACTCCACTGGAGTCTGGTTTGTTCTCTCCCACAGTTCGTTGTTGCTGATGGTGTCTGGCCAACGGATCCGAAGTATTTTGCGTAGACAACTGTTAATAAATACCTGTATCTTCTGTATGATGGCTTTAGTAGTTCTCCAAGTTTCCGCTCCATACAGAAGAACTGTCTTGACATTTGTATTGAGAATTCTGATTTTGGTGTTGATTGATATTTGTTTGGAGTTCCAGATGTTTTTCAATTGTATAAATGCTGCTCTTGCCTTGTTGATCCGCGCCCTCACATCTGCATCGGATCCACCTTGATTGTCGATGATGCTTCCCAGATATGTAAAGGTGTTAACGTCCTCCAAGGCGTGTCCATCAAGAGTGATTTGGTTGGTGCATGTTGTGTTGCATCACAGAATTTCACTTTTTCCTTTTATGTATGTTGAGACCTTCTGCTGCAGAGGCTGCTACCACACTGGTCGTCTTCTCTTGCATTTGTCGTTGCGTGTGCGATAGAAGAGCCAGGTCATCTGCGAAGTCCAGATCGTCCAGCTGCATCCTAGCTGTCCATTGGATACAATGCTTTCTTCCAGATGTCGACGTCTTCATAATCCAGTCGATCACCAGGAGAAAGAGAAAGGGTGAGAGTTAGCAACGTTGCCTGACATCGTTCTTCACCTCGAACGAGTCTGTCAGCTGTCCTCCGTGCACGATTTTGCAGTTGAATCCATCATAAGAATTCCGTATGATGTTAACTATTTTCTCAGGCACACCGTAGTGTCGAAGAAGCCTCCACACTGTTTTCCTATCCATGCTATCGAATGCTTTCTCGTAGTCGATGAAGTTGATGTTTAATTTTATTATACTTTAAGCTAATTCTTAACAGTATTCAATAGTTTATCACTCTAAATTATTATCCAACATTCAAACCGCATTTCAAAATTACAAAACCATTTCTTTCATTCATTTAAAACTTGAAAATGTTTTTTATAAATCTTGTTAAACTGTCTTAATCTTTATTTGTTCTTAATTCTTTTGTGTATTTGGGAATATTTTTTTTAGGTTTTGCAAATGATAAACCTGATAAAGGTTTAGATTTAGATGGTTTTCCACCAGTTGGTACTCGTTTAGAACCGGGAATTAGTTTTTTATATGCTTATACACATAGTGAAACATTACAAACTAATTTTATTAAATATGAAGGTGGTGAACAAATAGCTTATGTTGATTCAATATCACTCAATGGATCATGGAGTTGTGTGAGTTGTCTTATATTCAATAATCACTTAATTTTATTGTGTCAAGTACATGTTTGTGTATGCAGTTTTAAGTCATATATATAACGATGCGAAAGTTAATGATTCTTTCTAGTGAGCTAGACTGTAAAATATGTAGTAGGTCTGAGTCTGACATACACTCAATCGCCTCTTTTTATATCAGATCGGTACAATGCGGATAGATCAATCAAGCACAATATTAAACCCGATATCAATTCAAGTTGCCATAACCCATTAATACAACTAGTTGAACGAGTCATGCTAAAGGTAGTAACAAAAATCAAATGGTTAACTACTTCATTTCGTTACAATTATTTGAATGTGATGTTGTCACTATTTGATTTAGAAGCCATTACTTCAATTTCATAAAGAGTGGTATTTGTGTATCACTGAAGTACAAAACTGCAAACAATCAACTGTCCACTACTGTTTGTTTTTTTAACAGTTCTCTAACACTTACGACTTCTTGATGTTTGTCCATTCGTGTTATTTCAGACTAGGATGATTTATTCTAACTTTTTACAATGACAAAAGTCTCTTACCCTTTTAGTTTATTCTATCACACATAATATTTACCCTTGTCAATTACTTATGTGTATGCTCGAGTATTTTCAATCTGCGTAAATGACAGTCTGTATGCCTATTCACTTCAAGTATTTCATATATAGCTTTGAAATCACCTTATTGTTCTCTGAATCATCGTGTATCATCTAGCTCTAATACTTAAGACATCCACAGAATATTTTATTGTTTACTCACTGTTCAGTATAAATATGACTACAAGATACGTTACTGATACTTCGTAATTGTTGTTTTCTAATTTTTTTGCTGTATATGTTCGTAAAATTCAATTTACTTCATTGATTTTACAGGCTACAATTACACTTCGCTTGCCTAGACAACCAGATATTGGAGATAAGTATAGCAGCCGTCATGGTCAAAAAGGTATTAATAGTCTGTTAATTCAATGTGAAGAAATGCCTTGGTCTACTACAAATGGTCTTATTCCTGATCTAATATTTAATCCTCACGGTTTCCCAACTCGAATGACAATGGGTATGATGATTGAGTTCTTAGCTGGCAAGTCCGCTGCATTAACAGGTGAAATAGAATTCATTTTCTTCCATTCTCTGGTTTATAATTAATCTCCTGCTTATTGATGGTATTTGTATTTCCTTTTGTTATAACTTCCTGGCAATGTAATACAGCATGGGTCATCTGGTTGGTGAGAAGGCAACTTACTCGTTAAAGACATTCTAGCTTTCAACTTACTGGATTGTTATTTTGTACCCTACTCCGGTTTGTGTAATTGAATAGTGTCACTAATTATCATATACATCGAGACATTTTTTTACTAAAATCCAAATGTGTTTGCCAATACCCTGTTGAGAAAACGGTTTAAGCAAATATGTTTTCTTTTAAACTGACTATAATGATATAAATTCCTAATCAGCACTATATACAGACTATAAAAACTTTTGCAAGCCATCTATGCAAATAGAGCTTACTAGTTTAGCTGCTTGAATGAACCTTGTACGTTTTCTTTATCTAGTTGGTTATTTGAAATTTCTCTAACACTGTGGTGTCTGCTACTCACAAGACAGAATATGAGTAGTATGCAGCGCAGTGTCGTCTAGAGGTTGCTACCAGATTGGACTGTCTGGGTGTCGAAATAGATGACGCGACCAGAGTGTATTAAGGACTAGAAAAGATTTGGGAGAAGACAGTTATAAACCTGCTTGCATTGCAAATGGATGTTTGGAGACAATAGACCCACAACATATGGAGTTTTGTTTAACTTTTCATTATGTTAAACTTAAGCATCATGTTGATGCAAATAAATAATGTGAAATTTTAAAGAATAAATCATATGCAAAGCTTTTTTCTTCATATTCAAAATGATACAACCTCATCAGTTATCATTAGTCGCCTATTTATAACCAATCAGATTCTGAATTTTCCTAATTCTAGATTTCAATAACAACAGTCTAGTAACTTGATTCTGTGTGTTGTTAATTATTCCCCCTTTTTGTTTCACTTTAAATAATCCATTAACTACCTAAAGCATCACAATTACGACAGCAACAATTACAATGTTGTTAAGTGACTGAATTACTTGTTTGGACTTCATTCGATTAACAGTCTGTAAAATAATATCACAGTTTCTTAAATAAGTCAAACCTCATCACTTTATAAGGTTTTAAAACAAAATAACAGCACGTCCTACATACTATCTGCAATCTATTTTTACACTTAGGCTTAATTGTTTATATTTGTTTGATTAGGTAATCGAGTTGATGCAACTCCATTTCAATGGTCAGAGAATTCACCCCCTTATGAAGATTATTGTCAAATATTAACCGATTGCGGCTTCAATCATTGGGGTACAGAGACAATGATGTCTGGATCAACTGGACGTGAATTGGAAGCTCAAATATATGTTGGAGTTGTTTATTATCAACGTTTAAGACATATGGTAGCAGATAAATATCAAGTATGAGGGATATATATTGGATAAACATTATAGGACTGATTACTTTGTATATTCTGTTCATATTGATATAATATTGTTTTGAATAATTTATTTTACCCAGTAAATTCGATCATCACTCTTTTGAGATATCAGAATAATTCATTCCACTGTATACCGTAGAAAAATGTTTATGACCTGGTTACATAGATGATTATTTTTAATTAAATCAACCAAAGTTTGGGATTTGGAATCTTATTGGCTGAATGCTGTTTATTAAATTCAAGCTTCATAAAGTATTATGGATTTTATATGTTAGATATTGAATTACACTACAATCCGAAAGTGTAATTTTGATTTAGAGGTTAAGAATTAGACTGACCACTACTCTTTCCCATTTATAGTTCATAACTAAATTTGATGGGGAAAATAATTCGTAAAGTAAATAAGATAACTTCTAGATTTTTATCGAAAAACATAAGATTTATAACACTGCATTAATGATCGATATGTTTCAAGTGTGTTTCAGTTTAATATGTCATACTTTTTACTTTTAGAGTTGTTGACTCGTTGTGTTCCTTTAAAGCATTATGAGTTGACAATGGTTGAGTAATTTGCTTCTGAAATCTAACCATATTGCTTGGATCCTTTTAATGTGTATAAAGTTCGGTGTACTTTCATTTCAATCGAATAGAAATGTGGATTGAAAAGTTCACTTTTTCATACTAATTCCTCATGTGATCTAGATATTTCTTAGAGTTTAATATTTAACTGAATACATTGACAGTTACTTTTGTAAATATATTTTTATTAGGTTCGTGCTGAAGGTCGGTTCGATCCAATACTTCGACAACCAATCAAAGGTCGTAAAGTTGGAGGTGGTATTCGTCTTGGTGAAATGGAACGTGACTGTCTGTTATCACATGGTCTAATTTTTAGTTTACAAGATCGTTTAGTTGATTCAAACTGTGATAAAGTTAAGGTAAACATTTTCCTAATAAGTTACAGTAGTTATAATAATAAAGTGACAATTAAAGTTTTTCTGTATTTTGTAATGGGATTTCCTACATAATAATGCAGTTGGTCTAAATTCAGAACAGCTAAATTGTGTCGTTAAAGCTGTAATCTCTTTCTAAAACAAAAATTACTACAATTAATCCAAGTTAATACAGTCTATTGGAAAAAATGAAACAGTAAAAGTTGTGCTTACTAAGCATGGATTAAAAGGAACAACAATCGAATCAATGAGGACTTAATGGTGTTTATAAAAAAAAAGCACGGTTTCGTAATTGTTGGGTTGAAAAATATTCACTCTGAGAACAGCAGCCGTTGGGAAAGCTCGATAGAAAACTGTCGCTCATTCTGGATACATATCTATACTTTGATCATGCTTTTGTATTAGCGAGTGTTTGCGTCTCATAAAAAAAAATACTCATAAACTTAAACATAACGACAAAAATGATGAGCAGTCATCGGAATAATTCTAAATTTGGTTCATCAAGGTTATCCACTTCCTCCCTTTTATTTTGGAGATTGTAGTCATTGTCTGACCTTTAAAAAATCAGTCCTTTACCGGGAGATTCTTTTGTTGGCTTACAATACTCAGATAATGTAGCTCTATTCGGTAAAGCCTACACAAAAATGCAATCTCTTCTGACCGTCTTAAGCGGTTGGCTGTTATCAAATTACGTCACTTGTAAATCTTCATAAATTTATACCACCACTGTTTTCGATGATTTTTAAAATTAAATGCTTTTTTGTAATTTTTTCTCTTCCAAAGATGCTTGCCTGTTCCAAATGCGGTGGTTTAACGCATTCTGACTTGGTGCGAAATATCACTAACACCAGTGCGAACCAAATGACCTCAGACAACTCATCTTCATTTGTTTCAGGTACAAACCGATGGTGTTGTCGTTTATGTGAACCTGATAGCAATGGCTGCATACTCGGAGACAAAGACAGTTCTCTTAAATACGTTCAAGTTCCAGCTGCATTTAGATATCTAACGTACGAATTAGCTTGTTTAAATGTAAAAACCCGATTATCATTGGCTGACTTGGAATAATTTGTGAATAATAATTCCTTTTTTATTGATATCCAACTGTTTTTCTCTTTTATACGGTGAACCTAACGAATTGTGTAACCTGGTATACATCTATCTATATAGTATTGAACCATAGTTTGTGTTAAATCATTAGATTTTATTAAGTACAACTTTATTAAACGTAATTTTCATTTGTTTAAACGAAATGCAATACTATTTTTGAATACAATCACTCAGAAGGTTAGGAAAATAGTACAAAATTATTTCTAGATATTACTGATATTCTTTAGCTACTTGTGGTAACAGTGATTACACTTAACAAGCAGAGAGCTCTGTCTATAAGTGACTTTAGTTAGTCCTGTATATTTGATTTCAATAGTCTTCTTTTACCAATATCTACGTGCAAAGCAAGGGATATATTACATAGTTGTGTGAATCCGCGACTGATTGACATGAATTGTGTGGTCGGGTGATAATCATTTTTAGAAAATACGCACGCTGAAGCCAATTCTACAATTGTGGACGTTAGGAATGGTAAACCGCTAGTTAAGAAGCTGTACACGAGAATTACACATTAGTATTCAAAATGCATTGTATGAAAAGATTCATTTATATTGCGAACAAATATTAGTTTGTCACCCGCCAGAAAAATTAACACTTAACTATCAGGTTTACTTATTGATCGCCATATCATTGAGAATATCGACAACATGACTGTATACACATACGATTTCGTGTAATGTTTGGAAAAACGTATTGTTTAATATCAAAACAATGATATCACTGCAGATTCTATGTTGCATCATTTAGGAGTTTTTTAGCCAACCTCTAAGGAAAATGGTCAACAAACTTTCGAAGAATTAAGAGAATGCTGAGGAGTTTAGTGAAGAGGCACTTATTTGTCATTATATTGTATAAACCTTCCTTTTAATACACAATGTATTTCTTCACTAGAAGAGTTTTGTGTATAAATTACTGTAACCTCACTTTGCCTCGGCTAATTGAAGGTACCTGAGTTTGGGTGGAAACTTATGTTGTAAAACTTCATGTAGCTATGACTTAAAAACTGATATTAAAAAATATGGCCGAAGTTTATAGGCCTGAAGTGAAGTAATATCTTGAAGTAGTTAATAATTTAGTTATGTACACAAAAGTCTGGTTACTAAGAAACTGATATTGCTATTATCGGCTATTTCAAAATTAAGCCTTCTGCGTTATAAATTACCGATGAATAAATAATTAAAGAGGAACAGCTGGTCAAACGACCTCTTGCATGTAGTTTTAAGCATTTTCAACGTATGTGGATTGTTTCACAATGCGTTTTCTACTGATGTTTTCGGAGGAAAAGCTGCGGGTTTGTTTGTTGTATTTCTTTAATCATTTGCGCGTATCGAATCAATTCTTTAGTTATCTCAGTTTGTGACAAACCTGTGTAAATACACAATTAGGAAAAATGAAACAAGCGGGTTAATGTGAAAATAATTCTTACTAGTTGAAAAAATCACAATGAAATGGACATTCTTCTTTGTCAAATTCGTAACAATCTCTTGTGATTTATACAAATTCCAAAGTTAAAAGTTTTAAATGAATTACTTCCGTACTTTAAGGCCTTAACCCTTCTATAAGCTGAATTAAGTGTTGAGTGTCTGCTATCATACTCACTTACTATGAAGATTCCCTCGTCAGATGAACCAGGGAAAGTGTACGAACTCTTATTGCCAGCTTCCAACGGTGTTAATGTGGAACTTTGATCAATCAAAGGATTTTGCACAACCTTGCTCATTCGTCTGCGGTAGTTACTGCTTACCCCATACCCAACACAGTTTTCAACTCCATTAGTTTAGTCACGTCTTCTTACTAGAACTTTGAGAATTCCCACATGAACCAAGTAATCTATTATCAATATACTAACTTGGAAAAGTAAAATAATCTTATTGAATTTCTCCATTTTCTTTCTTAATCCTACTACCTGTCGACGGAAATTTATGAGAAAGTGATATGCTCTGTTCCTCGAGCCAGCCCTTCATAGGGTTGTCAGAATCACTGATGACTGTGATTGTTTGATGAAAGCACTTTACTGCCATTTCATCCCTATATTGTCAGTAGTTTGACTTCACTTTTGGACCATGGTTTTGTTGCTTTCAGTTTTACCTCTCTCTAACCAACCTAATGTGGTAAAACCCATAGAAACGAATGTTCCAGTTAGCATGGCTCAGTTCGGTCATCACGACATACGAATGTGACCACGACATCATGTTTGCAGCTACAGTGAGCTTCTTAATATCATGCAGAGCACTTAGCATCTTAAAGTGTTCTATTTTTCTAATTTGTTTGGAGTGCGCATAGTAACCAATCAGTTCAAGAAACTTGTACAAACTCCCAATATGGACACTGTCGCGTCATAGGTTTATATTTATTTAATAAACATTTTCGGGAGTTTATACAATGAGTCTTATTTTTCATTGCTATCATAGTTATCACTTACAAATAAATCACAGAAGTAGACCGTCGTTTTTCGCCTGGTACATAAATCGCAAACATGAAGCAGTTATAACTTCTTAATCAAGTAAATCTTAAATCCGTCAATAACTTTTAATTTTTCGGGTTATTGCTTTATACGCTGATATATTTTTCGTTAAAATCGCTTTTTTGAGTGACTGTATTACAAGTAAATACGTCATAAACTTGTAAATTATTAGTTGTCAGTATCATGTTATTTAGTTGTTAGCACTTATTGAGCATAACTTATTATCCCCAGACAAAGTTTGCCGCTGTGTTCAGTGACTTAGATTAGTGAATGTAATAAGACTTAACAGCTAGGACTATTAAGAAATAAAATTGTCTTGACTGAATGATCAGTTGTTGGAAATATCTTAGCTCTGCAGCAGATCGGCTATACTTCAATTATGATTTTGATCATAATTCATTGATGAACATGGCATGAAAGTTACAGATTTTTCTTCCAAATCTCCCAACCATCCATCATAAAATCAATTACTTTCGTGGCTTATTTCGGGTCTAATTATAAATTAAATATCAATAATTATAATAAGCGACTATTATGGGAATGTAAGTCTGGTGAAGATTTTATTTATCACTTCAATAGGCACTGCTGATACTATGAATATAATGATTGCTGGTTTACTTCAGTATTGAGTAACTACAGAACTAACCTGGTTGTATTCCGTAACAGTCTTCTTCAATTATATTTCTGTTTGAATTGGGATGCCTGTTAAATGTTGGCTTTCTATACGTATTAAAACATTAATAATCTCTTCAGTATTTTGATTAAGATGGGTTAAGCATATAGACTAAACTAACCTTTTCATTATCCATAGTCTTTTTCTATAATTAACGTGACTTTGATTGTCGCTTGATGTCGTTAAAGCATTTTCGTCATCCTTCGACCCCGTGATATCTGTTGGAGTACTATTGTTTACTTCGATTCTTTTTTTCATAGGCTGGGAAGTAAAAAGTTACTAGGTTATATTCGATGTTTTAGGTTGTACCGTTATTACGCTCTCTGTTTCCGCTTGGAATGTTATAATTATCTCTCGTCTTGATTTGGAGATATATATATGTTATAGCAAATCTATGACCTCATTGACTGTACATCTAGAACGGCTTAATGTTGAAAACTTTAATTGATAAATAATAGGTATATCTTCACTTTTTATATCTTATATATATCATACATACTGGTTTCTAAAGACAACAATTCCTAACTTGGGGTCTCTGATCTGTGACTTTACATTCTCTAATATTTATGACATCAGCAACTACTGTGTGAGTTAGTAACATAGGTCTTTATTTAAGTCGATCCTTTCTTTTCTAGTATTTTAATTAGCGCACCCGATTGCTAGAAGTAATGACATACCTTTGAAACAGTCCCTTCTTTCAAGAAGTGTTTGAAAGGATATTTGATCCGAACATCCATCTTATCGAGAAATCTTGGTTCACTGCAAGAATAGTAGAAACAAATATATTCTCATGACTTTTAATGTTACAAATTACATCTGGTCCATAGAAAATATCAACATTTATCACTTTTAAATTAATAGCGAAAACGGTTCTGATGGATGATCTAGATTTTCGTTAGCGCAATGAATCTAAAGTGGATTATTCGGGTTACAGTTATAAAAATACTAAAAACGAGTTTGATATATAGAGTTTCATGTCTGAAAGCAGTTTATACATATATATATATATATATATATATATATATATATATATGTCACTAAAGTCAAATGGAGTTTTATAATTGTATTCGTAACAGTCTTTGGTGAGCCGCGTTAGATTTGAAGTAGGGTAAACCATTTTAGTGGCCCCTTCTGTTACCTTATCTCATACTTAGGCGGATTCATTTTGTGCGACGGCGTTAGTAAGGAGTCAAATACGAATTCGGTTGAATGAGTTTATTCATGCATTCGTTTAACCAGAGACGAGATTAAAAGGCGAAGTGGAGAAGGCGAGCGAACCAACTCAATCTAACGAAGCGTTTATAGTCAGACAAAATGAGCATGATATATAGTAAGCGGTACACACTCTCGATTAAAAACAACCAAGATAAAAGCGAATAGCTGGCAAGGTCCGGAGACGTAAGAGTAACTTGAGAAGAATATATTCAAATTGCCCAAAGATTAAGACAAGCGCTGTGGGTTCGATATAAATGTACACGCACTACAGGTTAATTAGTGTTGCCTGTTCCAATAACCACGTGTTATAAGATGAAGACGCCGAAAAGTTGTTACTTAGTAAGTTTTAGATGGTTATCAATGCCCACATACAGATCACAATGCAATTTTGAGATCTAAATAAATATAAAACCAACTATAACAGGTCGATCAAACATACTGTTTCAACTAATCAATTATATACAAACCAAAGTATCTAGACTTCTTATACTAATCGTATAATGTAGTGCTTTGCTCACAGCCTAAAAGTAACTTGTCTACTACAGAAGCATGGATGTGGAGAACTGGAAATCAGGACAAAATAAGAAGTCAGTTGACGACGTATAAGGCTCATAAAATCTACCTACATTTGATAAGAATAGCGATAAAAAGCAGTTAGTGATTACAAAAGATTTAGATTTAATTAATCTGGAGGGTGAAGCTTAGAACGGGTATGTTGAGAATTCTAAACTGTAACCCCTTTAATAAATCAACGTCCCAGTGCTTGTGCTACATCAATAATGGCTAAAATTGAGTACGTATTGCTTCATAGACTTCTGTATCCTGGCGGGATCCTAGATATGCAGCGACCCGTTCTGTTCCAGGGTAACTTGCAAATTAGTGTGACTGCGGACAGCTCTAAAATTTTGAAACTTCACAAAATGTAATTGATCTACCTCGTTCAGACGTTATGGAAACGCATCGAAAAAGTACATCAAAACAAATTCACTATCCAATATTTTTTCCCTAATTATATTTGGTAACCATCACTTTTAATGATAAGTGAGTCATGGAACTCCAAAAATATTTCTTATCTAACTATATCTCTCGAAAACTATGATCTATTTCGAAGTGATTGTTTATAAAGAAAAGGTAGAGGATGCCTCATATATGCGCACTCTAGCCTAAATTCACTGTTGTGTGATATGTCAGAAGTATTCACGTTTGTTTTGTCCCTACCGTTTGCATATTTTTTTTGGAGACTTCAACATGCATGAAATCTCTTGGTTCAAAATCAAAGCACCTAAACTATTTGAATCATTTATTGAATGCTTAGAGCTTGGAGAGTCGACTCAACATGTTGACGGCAAAATGAGATATCAAAATACATTGGATTGGTTTTCACCAACAATCTCATTCCTAATACTATGTACGTTATAACTGATTTCCCAAGTTACAACAACACATATAAGCGAACAATATTGTTTTCAATGAGATCGTCATCAGGCCTCACTCTAATATACATGAATATTTATATGAACATTTGAAAATGTGAAACCAATCAAGGCAATTTGAGTGATAATCACAATGAAATGAAAAATGCAAAAGTACAAGTGGATAGCAGGCAGATAACTGAACAGATAGTAGTAGGAAAATTTATAAAATATGATAACTAAAGTAGGTCAAAGGTGGAGGAATAGAATTCAAATAATCATCAAAAAACATTACGTAATAAGCAAATGTGGAAAAATAAAAATGAAATAAAAAATATAATGTTCATAGTTAGTTACGTAATATCCGGTCACGGAAGAGATAGGGGTGTCACGAATTTCTTCTGTACACATAAATTAGGGTTGAATGTACGTATTCCTATGTCTTCTGCAATGTGTATGAGACGGGATCGAAGTCCGTTTGGAAATGATGGAGGTATACGATAGATCACCCGAAAAAATCTAGACTTCTCTACAATGTTAACACTATCTACCAGGTGTGCTAAGATAGAACCGTGTATTGTTTTTGACTGACCCTTCGTAAACCATGCTGGGAGATGTTCACTCATTTGTTGTGTAAGTTGCCTGGTAGTACGCCCGATATAGCTATCTCCACAGGAGCAGCTGAATTTGTAAATGCACATAGAGGAGGCCAACTCAGGTAACTTATCCTTCGTTTGAGTAGACATCGCTGGTCGACTGGAGAATGTCAATGAAAGTTTGGCAGCGCTGAATATTCTATCATAATATTGTCATATGCAGCCTTGATATAGGAGCCACAAATATAAAACGTAAATCCACTACACTTCAGAAGGACTTTCGTAAGATTGATTGGGCAAACTTCTGGAATTGATCAGAAGCATTGACTGGACTAACTACTTTACCGCAGACAATACCGATGAACTGATAAACGTATTTTATTACATCACAAATAATATCTTCGATAAATTCACACTCTTAGAATCCCGGAGACTCAGAATTTATGAGGACTTATATATGACAGGTCATACAAGATAGCTTCTTCTAAGACATGCTTCCAGACTTCATAACTGTAATGACTTCTCCTTATTAGTAACGATGACCGAAAGATGTGTATAGCAAGAGGTAATACGTACTAAAAATGCAATCGCACAGGAAAAGCGTGCTGCTGTGATGAATAGTGAATCTTCTGCGCTTATTAAACTCTTTCGAAACAAACTTAAATGCTCTAAAGTGGAGAGAGAGAGCATATTTATTATGGACAACCACGTGTATAAGACCCTCAAAGTACCGCAGACCTGTTTAACGAACAATTCTGTACTGCATTAACGAACGAAAACCCAACAAATGAATCACACCTGACCAAATTTCTTCACGCGAAAAGGCCAATGTTGACTTTAGTGTTTAGAACATTTCTAAGGTGATCAGTACACTGAATCTGTCTTACACTGAAGGACCAGATTATATCCCAGCCAGTATCCTGAGAAATGAGAGCAATGATCTGTGTGCTATTCTTCTTAAACTATTTACTATACCACTCTCTACAGAGTGTTACCCTCATAGCAGGAGAACTAAACATATCATCCCAACAATTGAATCTGGGCCGTGCAGCGAATGTTGAAGATTACCGACCCATAAACAAATCTTAGTAGTATCTCGGGTGATGAATAAAGTAGTGAAGTTGCAGTTAATAGGACAACAACTCAATAAAAATCACATAGCGACCTCACAGCATACGCTCTTGAGGTCCAGGTCGTATGATACATGCCTGCTAGATTATTTCAATGATATTACGCATAAACAAGACAAAAGGCTTCTGGTATCTGTCCTTCTCTTAAACATTAAGTAGTCTTTTGATAAGGTCCCACACAAAAGGCTTCTCCTTAAACTAAAGTCATTCGGAATCTGTAAACAACTACATTCATGGTTCGCTCCATTCCGCCAATAATTGGTTAAATACAACGATTGCTTTTCATCACCAAGACCAATAACCAGTAGAGTTATCCAGGAAAGTGTGTAAGTTCACTCCTGTTTCTTATGTACATAAACGATATATGTAGTACTATAAGATTTGGAAGAGCACACTTATATGCCGATGACCTGAAAATAATATACAGCTATGAGCCTCAAGATCTGGACGAAAATAAATCAGGGATTCAGAGTGCTCTTGATAATTTGACAACCTGGAGCGAAACATGACAGCTACCGTTTAATCATAACAAATGTGGCATCATGTATTCTAGTAAGTCTCATCATGATATACTAATCTACTCAAAGAACTGTAGGGTCCAGACACTCGTATCAGCACATGATCTGGGTATTCATTACTCTAGATGCCTAAAATTTGAAGAACACGCCTCAACTATTGTCTCTAAATTCAAATGGCTAATGGGTTTCATGAATAAGAACTTCTTGACAAATGAGGCTAAGCTTACATTCTTCAAAATGTGTATAAGACCCTCACTTGAATATTGCTCACTTATCTTTTGTAACATGAACATCATGGACAAGATACGAGTAGAAGATGTTCAAAGAAGCTTCGCACGGTGACAGCGTGGATGCAGTCATAACCTCGACTACACAGAAAGATGCAAACATCTTTCCGTAGAAACCTTATGGCACAGTTGGTTGCAAAACAACATAATCCTTCTCTATAAACCGATAAATGGTATATCGTTCGCTAAATACTGGCCAATAATGAACCACGACGGTGCCTACAGATATGCTGCGTGAATATTTTGTACTACATACAGAAGGCAAAGTTGTCTGGTTTGCTTGTAACGTGGAGCTGGTAGAGAAATTGCATCCCGGCAAGGTGTACAAAAAATAGAACGTAGACTAGAAAACATGGTTTAAAATCTACCATTAAACGTAAGAAAGCCTAACATCACAAAAGGGGGGAGGGTGGTGTATCTCACCAGAATTCATGGCGGTGTGGCGATGACCTCATTCCACACATGACTGTAGGGCAGAACATTTTGTTTGCTTACGGCTCCTTACGATATAGCAGGGTGTAACAAATCAGTGATATTCATGTTATCTTACCATGTTAACCTCGTCTACGACTCATGTTCGTAAACTTGTGCTGGTGTTAACTTCCTACCAAAAAATCGTATCACAAGCAGATCTCTCGCGACATATTGAGCTACAGAGTTGAAAAGATTAAGAATAACTAAAATATCAATCAAGCATCAGATCACTGTGCTTCATTATTATATTCCGTAAATCAACGTTACTGCGAACATTTTGGTTCTCATGAATTCCTTTTATTAATACGATTAATTGCCCATTCGTTTTCTGACTAGTGAATTATCTTCATTAACTTACATAAGTTCAGATGTTCGGTTTGTGTTCTAATTTAAAAAAGTATCTGCCTAGCCATACTTCGTCTCTGAACAAGAAAATCTCTATTCTTCTCCTCCCCCCTTTCTCTTTATTTCTCTTTTTCAGAACCTTATTCCAATCCTTAAATATTAGTCTGGATATTTGGCGAAGACTTAGTTACTTTACCCAGGAGCCTGTAAGTTCATTAGCTGACGATTGTCAAGAAGATCTTAGAACATTTGCCTCATCCATTAGTCGCTTCTGCTTTGCTAAGTGTAGGGCGTTTCCTTCCGAAAAATTAATTGCGCCTCTTATGTTTAAATGAAGGTGCTGAAGGAGTTGACATTTTCTCGATAATCTTATCGGTTACCGGTTGTCACTCCTTCTGCACCAATTTTATACTCCTACCTAGCTGTAATAATCACGTGATCCAAAGGTGAGTTGGAGACAGAAGCTTCTGCTTTTAAATCAGTCATCTATCTCGAATATGGTTAACATTTTGCGTTAGATTATTCCACAGAATATGTGTTTTGTACGCTGCATCACCAGCTCTATTTAAGCCATCCAATGGACTTCTAATATATCTTCCTTGTCGTTCAAATTATCATTAAATATCATCAATTTTATCTGAAGGATAGGAAACTCATGTTTAGTTGGATTTCTTTGTCTAATCGAGTGTTGGAATAGCGAGTAGACATTCCGCTCATTCACAGGATATTATTTCGGTGGTTTTGATGTAGTCCTGTGTTTATATTTCATTCACAACCAAATAGTTCAAAGACTAGCTACAGCGTATTGTTGCTGAGTTTATCCTTTTAAGCTTGTAGTCTGTTTGACTGTTCATAGATTATAAGCGATAACATAGTTTCTCAATACAAAATGCACCATCTGAGAGAAACTTAAAGTTACTTACTTATCCAGGGTTGAGTATTAGATTTAGCATTCCTGTGGCTCTAGCGTCTTGCATGATTTTAGGAATGATATTTTATTCTAACAAGAAGACCTAGAAATTCTCCTGGTAATTAGAGTGCCTTCTGAGATTGACAGTGAATTTATTCAGTACAGTCAAGGATAATGTAGTCGGTTGTTGAGAGAGAATGTTGACAATCTTCAATGTGCCCGGTTTGTAATCAGCGATTTTGTTAGTCTGGTACTATCGCCCTAATTGAAATTTATGAAACATCGCATATTTCACACTCATTCTTACAAATTAACTGATATTATCCCGCAGCATACTCCAATCTAATCTGTCCCTAGCTTCCTTTCTAGTTTTGTCTAGTTTTTGTTCGTTCTTGTAATGTCTGTCCCCGTTTCTCGGCGTAATGCGTTCTTTGGCCTTCCTCTTTTCCTTTTATCTTGAGGATTCCAAGAGAGAGCTTGTCTTGTGACGCAGTGGGATGCTTTTCTCTATGTGTCCTATCCACTTCCACCACTTCTTTCTGATATCCTCCTCCACTGGAACCTGGTTTGTTCTTTCCAACAGTATGTTGTTTCTGATGGTGTCTGGCCAACGGATCTGAAGTATTTTGCGTAGACAACTGTTAATAAATACTTGTATCTTCTGTATGATTGCTTTAGTAGTTTTCCAAGTTTCCGCCCCGTACAGTAGGACTGGACTGTCTTGACATTTGTATTGAGAATTCTGATTTTGGTGTTGATTGATAGTTGTTTGGAGTTCCAGATATTTTTCAATTGTAGAAATGCTGTTCTTGCCTTGCTGATCCGCGCCCTCACATCTGCATCTGATCCACCTATCTCGTCGATGATGCTGCCCATATATGTAAAGGTGTCAGCGTCCTCCAAGGCGTGTCCATCAAGAGTAGTTAGGTTGGTGCATGTTGTGTTGCATCACAGAATTTCGCTTTACCCTTTATTGTATGTTGAGACCTGCTTCTGTTGAAGCTGCTACCACACTGGTCGTCTTCATCTGCTGAAGAGAATCTGGACTATCTTCACAATTGTCGCGGTGTTTGCCTTCGTGCATCTGCCAGAATGTTGTGTGGTCTCACTGCTTTGCTATCCTTTATTTGTGTTATGGCCATGCTGATCTCCTAAACTGTTGATTCGACATCAGATGGGATGTCCGTGGGTGCTGCTTCGATGTTGGAAGGGATTTTTTTAGGCTGCACCCAAGTGTTTTAATTTTCATGTGTTCTATTAGTTTTGGGCTGATATTTTAACTAAATCGCGATAATTTCACTTATCAATGACTCAAATATAAAACAGATAAGAGAGGAGTCATTTTGTGAATCTGTTATGTGAACCAGTGTAATTCAACCCTGTCAGGTATAGGAAGTCACCTGTCAAACACAACGGACGAGGTTGCGCAATACGTTAGGTTGAATAAAGTTAGACCTGTAGAATCTAACCCACATTTGTGTTTGTCCTCTTTAAATTGGTTGGGCCATTTTGGTTAACTTATTTAACTGAGTCATTCCTATTGCAATAACCTATCCGTACCATTGTGCCGTTATTATTGTCTTGCTTGTATGAACAGTTATGTTTCAACACTGTTCCTCACCCAAGTACGTATTAATTATATTCGCTTTAATGTTCGCAACATAAATATTTCGATGACTCATTCATTTTCCTTAGTATATATATACTCATTTTAATACCGTTCGTGGACTGGCCCATTCACTCACCCGCTTGCTCGCTTACTCTTTGGCACTCGTATATAATTTTGCTTAGCGTGCCTGTGGATTTGGTGGTCAGTTTATGGTGCGACAACAAACGCATTCACGGCGGTTATCAGGAGGAGCAGTAGAAGAAGTTTGAGAATATATAGAATACCGACAACCACAGAACAGGTGCGCTTACATCCACCACAAACTTCATTAACGTTGGACGCCGGGTTGGTGGTCTAAATGTTAGGCGTCCGCGCGCGAGAGTGAAGATCTTGGGTTTGATTCCCGTGAGCATTGGTCATGGGTAGGCACTACTGATGAATTCTATACTATGATGGAATGGCTTCTTCGTTCTTTATGACGGTCTCACACTGATCGATCCATGATTTTAACGAAATAATATCAATAGTAAATTTAGCTTTCACTTAAAATAAACAGGAGGAAACCAATAACTTAGCACGAATTAGAAAACTCTTATCCAGATGTGGTATCTTTGCTGCGTTTGTAGGGAGTAAAAATGAGAGAAATGTAAATCATATCAAAGCAAAACTTCACCTCCGCAAGGGAATAGACTACCAAAAACTGGGGAAACTTGTGACCGAAGAGTAGATTTTTTATTCTATGTCGCTGAAGGCACTTTATACTGCTTTGTGCTCTATAACATTGTAGATCCCTCAATAAGCCAGTTCCACTTTTTTGTTTGGCGCTGACTAGTTGTAGCGCGCACAATGAAATTAGCTGCATATGAATGTACTTTGCTCAGCTGTTTCTCATTTGTCCGTTCACATTCAGTAGTTCGTATAGTACACAAAAGAGTTTTGAATTCAGATTGAATGACGAAAGAATCCTTATTTAAACTAACTGAAACTCCTGAAAATGTCTGTTGTTAATACTTAATGATATCATTAAGTACCAACTGTATTGTTAGTTAATTTACATTATTCCTGAAGATATTTGTACATACTAGCTCAAATAATGGGTAAAGATTATTTAAAACTGCTTCTAAATCCAGACCTAAAAAACCCATGGGAAAATTTCATTTTGGACCAGGCGGTCGATAATATTAGTCAGTTTGTGAAATTATCATATGTTTGTTTTGCAGATGAACCCTCTGCCTATTTCAATAGTATAAAGCTCAGCAGTAAGTTCGTTTTATATAAAAAACTTACAAATCTGTACAGAATTTCCTTTCCTAAAAAGCCAATTTTCCTCCATTGACTATCTTCTAAAATGTGAAATATGCAACGTTATGCTTCTTCCTGAGAGTATTTCTTTGCATTATGGTTTGTGTTTCATTTAAACTGAATGGTAATATTTATTCCTAGACGACCGTCACTCGGAACCTCTTAAGTCCGCTGGTTCTGCTGTGCTACCGTATGAAGCTGTTTCTTGGTGTGAATGTCAGGCAGAAATCGATTCCAAGAAGGATCGTACTTCCAAACGAACCAAGGTTGCACCTGTTAAACGTTCCAAACGCAGTACGACGAACTCCACGGATACCACACCATATCCGGTTAAATTAGGGATGCCAAAAACAGTCATTACAGCTCGAGATGCAGAAAAGTCTAGTCACGAGGAACTTAGAGAGCCTGTTTTACTAAAATTAGCAAAGTCAGATGGAAGAATACCTCAAAACGAAGAAGTTTCCAAGAAGCGTTTGAAAACATCTACAGAAAATCAGCTTAGTGAGCGATCAGTATGGTCGGTTGTTTGTCCAAGGGAGAATTCGTCTGCTAGTAATTTTTGTGAACTTACTTCCAAAAGTCAAGATGAGGAAAGTCGACACCTGGGGAAGAATACATTTGAATGCCGATCAAGTTTTAATCATTCTAACGATTCTGGTATCGGTTCTCAAGCACATTCAGTTGTTCATTGTTCGTCATATCCCCCAACACCTTCATTGTCTCCACATCTGCCAAGTTCAAGTCCGTCAAATGTTTCTGATGACACAACACTTGGTTTTGGCCAGTTCCGTACTGACGTTGTGAACCGACCTGTTTCGCGTTCATCTCACTCTAGTTCTAGCAGTGGAATCGGTATTTCTGACCAGCACAACAGTGATTGTGGTAACACTCTTCCAACAACAATTTTCAATGTAAATAGTACAAAAATAGTCACTTCAATTCCTATATTAGACGCAAAATCAACTGCGAAATGCAAAGTTCAGTGCAAACTCCCGACAGTTTGTCTGCGTAACCACGTCCCTCTATGTTCCACTTCCTCTCAATCACTGATCCCAGGTGAAGCATTGACTAAGTTGCATCCCAGTAGGGAAGTCGAACCAACTGGGTATCACCAGGAACTCGACAGTAAGTTAGTAAATAATGAGTTGAGGCGGAATGGTTTTCATGGCTGGATTACTGGTGAACGACTTTCATCGTCAGATGCCACACGCAAAGCCGATAATGTCAGGCGTTTATTGGCTTTTCAGCGCCTGTCAACTTCGAAGAATCAGACAATTTTATTGCAACAACCTTCTAGACAGATAAAGAGTGTTCATCTTGCACCTTCCTTCATCCCACAATATTATCAAACAGACAACTTGGAAGATAATGAAGCTTCCACTTCAAGTGTTACTGATCGATTCGTCCAACCAAATATTTTAATACAACCTGAAAAGTCCTCAAAACTGGACCTGATGAATGATAGTTCGTCTCGGGTTAACTGGCCTCCAGAATCTTTAATATCTGGACCCTCTGGCACTATGACAAGTACTGGCGGATTACAAGAATTCTTGGAAGAATTAGGTAGATTTAAATTTGTTTTGTTTACCGTAGTATTCTGCGAAATTTAGTCAATTTATATAGCATGAGAATTAGTGCAGTAGAATTGTAGACAGATAATACCATAAATAAACTTTTCACATCACTGTTTTTCAAAACTTTATTTTCTGGAACTAATCTTAATCACTGTTCATATTACGTGGTAAGTAACAGCCATACTTTTGTGAACATCGTATTCGATCTACAATTATCTAGTTTTTCCACTCCTAACTCGGGGATAAAACAGGCGAGATGCAAACCTATTGACGAATATATCTAATAGTATTACATATCCACTAAAATGTCTAAAGCATATCCTTTTCCGTTATGGTGGTTGACCACTTGAGATATGATGGGCCGGTTAAACAAGTGCAATCGATTGTAAAATCGGTGCTTATTAATTTTAGCATTTCGTATTACCGAAGTACGAAAGAAATGCTTAGTAGCGGTTACACAACTTTTTTACATTATTCGTGTTTCCCTCAATTTGGAGATTGGAAATTATCATTTTATTTCCATACAGTTATTTTTCACTGAATAGTGGTAAAAAAACGCTTGTCTTCATAACTTTCGTTCCATTAAGATGGCTAACAGCAAATAAACCTACATTTTTAGTCAGTCAGCTACAATGCATAACTTGGTACACTTACATTTCATGAAGTTATTTTCGATGATTTGTTGCCAAAAAACCAGTTTATGTAAATTTTTATTGGGTTCTATCAAGCTGGACAACAGTTTTGGCCAATACATGCTTATTAAAGTAATCAATTTATGTAATTTTTTTTTCAGAAGATTCATTTGATCCTCTTACTCAGTGTGGCTGCTTGGAAATGGATGATATCAAGTGTAAAAATTCTATTCTGTGTACAGTACGTTTCTATTCTGTCTCTTAATTTGGTTTTTATTCTTTATATTTTCTATTTTATTTATTGCACATCTACTGGTCGAGACTTTCGATACTGTATACCAAGGTTATTAAATTGTCATATTAATACCATAATTGATTGCGAATTTTCAATTAACTCTTTATTATTTTACTCTAAGAAAGTGTACATTTCCTTGCTCATTTGATTGAAACTTGTGATATATTATTTATACTAGCTAGATATGAAATGTATTTCTTTATACAGCTAGAGAAAATATGAACATTTCTTATCTTAGTATATATAGTGTTTCTGCACCATATATGGGTTATTAAAAGTTGACAACTGGTTAATGTCTTTGTCTGCACTCTTTAAAAAACTAAATTAAACAAGAAAACTGGGGTGGTAGCGTAGTGGTTAAGGCATTTGGCTTTCTGACACTAAGTCGTGGGTTCATTCCCCCCTCCATCTAGTTCGGTTCGGGGACCTGAGTAGCATCACTGGCTCTCACACTTAGATTGAGGCTAATCTAAGCTCGTGATGAATTATATATTTTATCAGTACATTTTAACGAGTCAAAGACTTAATCATCGTATATTTTTATGGCATTGTTTTTCGTACAGTGTTACTATTTATTTTACATCATGATTCTAAAACCATAATTTGTTACTAACAATTAGAACGAAGATAAGAAAAAATATACCGCATTTAATTTGTTAGTCAAAAGTTCTTTGAGATTTATGTAGTCAAGATATTAATTCATTGTTTTTACTTACAATCTACGAATTTCCTTTTGACTGTTCATATTTTGTCTAAACAATATACTTGTGTCAGTTGCAAATATGCTTATTTTAAGTATGTGAGGCAATCGGCAAACAGTACCATAACTTTGACTTGTTCACCAAAGCCATTATCATATGATGTATGTCCCTTTTTATTTTTTTCGCATGTGGCTGCTTGTAAAGGACTAATAGCTTTTTATCCCAGTTAGCACGTTCTTCTGGACAAAATAAAAATTCTTTTAAATCTATTTTTAGTAATTTTTAATATGCCTGTGATTTCCCCATTATTTCTATCATAGTTTTCTTCCATTCGGTTCAATTTAGTTTATCGGGCTTCTGTGTTCCATTTCTGCATTTGTTATTAATTATTAAAAATTCAATGACACGTTTATTTACGAAAGTAATTTTTGTTTTCATAAAAATTTCCTAGTCGATATTTATAGTTTTATAAAAATATCCTTCAATAATCAGGTGTTTAACACCGAAATGATTGCACAGCTTTTACGAGTTCGGCTTTGTAAACTAATATTCTTTTTTAAATCACCCAATAACTAAGAAAATTATCTACCATTAAATGATACTCTGTATAAGATTTATTCTTGCATAGTACTTTGTATTGATTAATGGATAGATGGCATTCAAAGTAACATTTTTACTTGTATTTAACAATAATCGTTATAATGTTGGATTTATTCAACACCATACGTTGAATTACAGAATTCAATTAAAGAATTCTCAGCACAAAATATGCAATATTACTCTTAAACCAAGCATTTGAATATTCGAAAATATTTATTAAAAATCTTAAAACAGTGGTTGGTAGCCACTTATACTTGTCCATTAATGTTTATGATTACTCTTGCTCTCACGACAATCCTTTATTATTGCCTAATGTATTTAATGTATGTACTCTAAAGCAGTCGCCTATCATTTCCTCAAGAAACATCGAAAGAGGATAAAAGTAAATGAATCGCCGAGGCAATACTTCTTGAGTTGGCTATAAAATTCGTAATCGATTGTAATAGTTTTGTAAAGCGAGTAATTACATGCAGTCAGCTGACATCATAAGCTAGGATAAATCTAAACCTAGAAATTTCTTAGGAATAAATGTACGTTTGGAAAAATGATGACTCAAACGTATGACCAGATCGATTGGCTTTGACAAGTGTCATAGTTGTTTTTGAGATGGATCTACTACTAAAATCAGTAGATATGTGTCGTCAATCGAATTATAATATTGAATTGGTTTGAATATATGGTAATACTGTTCTTTGAGAAAAGATTTATTTATCTCAACGAAAACGAATACTATCACCTAACAGTCGTTAGTTATTTAATTGTAAAATAACTTTAAAAATATATTGAAAATTCCTTTTTTTATTTATTAAAATGGTAAGACTTGTACATATAATGCGTGTTTTCATGAGTTTACTTTAGTTAGCTGTAAAATTTTTACCATTTTACATGTATGAAGTTCAGATAGAAAGCTGATTTACATGTGGAAATAGATACGAAAATTTCTAGCGTTTACCGTAGTATATTATTGAATTGAAGAAACTGGTAGCTATCAGCCATTGAAACAGTATAAATATTACTTCTAAGTTATCTTTTAACTTTTAAATACTTATTAATCTGACGTTAAATAACTTCATACAGGTACATACAATGGAGGAGAAACGTAGGGTCCCTCGTCAACATGATTTACGTTACCTTATGCGTGAAGCAAGGAAGAAACAACAAATCTTAAGGTTAGTTAAAATTTATTTCCAACATAATGTCAGTTTATATTCATCAATAAAGTTTTCAAAATTCAAGGATAAATGTGAGCAATGTAAATCACTGTTCACTTTTTTTTAATCGTATAAAATAATTATTTGTTTGACTTCATCTCTTTATCTGAAATTGAAAGTTTTCTGTTCAGCTGATGTTATTTTATTACAAAACAGAGGCCAGATTAACAATTAACTTTGTCCACCTTGAATCTGTTGCAAAAATGTTTATAATTTATGAAAAGTAAAGAAAAACTAAGATTTCTTTTTTTTAAAGAGTGAAACATTGATATTAAATGAATGATTAGTAATTATTGTCTATTATATTATACTTTAAAGCAAATTTTTGTTGTTGGCTGTTGTCAAGGTGGAATTTGTTTGTTAATTTATCTAACTGTTGACTTTCTCATTATTAGTTCAATGTCATTGGTTGATGCAAAATCAATTTCGTACCTATTATGTTTATTGCAAACCTTTATTAAGATTTGTGTTAAATAAAAAGTTGTTTAGAAAACACTTGACGATATCTACTTAATTTTTTACTGCATAATTAACTTTTACAGACAAGTACCCAATACCCCATGTCAACAGTTTCCATGGTCTGTACAAACGTCTTGTACACCTAATACAATGATTGATCTCACTGCTGACGTAAATAGTAATGAAAGCCTCTGTGAATCTCAAGGCATAATAAATTATCAAGCACCCCGAGTTCCAGATCATTCACAGCTGTTGCGTCATAATACAACATTTTCTGCATATGATACTCAAGGTCGGTGTTCGATATATCCTAACACACTTAACTCAAATGTTCCTGTCGATATGAGATATGTATCAAACAAACTAACAGCTAGATTACACCAACGAAATAAATCGGTTGTCATCGCACAACCATGTGCTATTGATATAAAACCGCAAGCAGAATCTTTTTTATCTTACTCCCCTCAAGTTTCATCCATCAACTCCAACCTTGATATCAATCACTTTCGCTTTAATCCAGTGGGGTCAGACACAATACAAACGGGAGAATATCTTAGTGAATCCAATTCATCTAGTGTTCTCATGTATCCTAGTCGTAAACAAACTCCTACTTATTCATCAACCTCATATTCAAATACCAGATTGATAAATGAACCTCAGTATGTCGCTCAGCGTCATTGTCTATCTTCCTGTCAACCTACACAATCTTGGGGTAATCGACTGAGTCGATATTCGGTTGACGGATCCGTTAATGCTACCGTCAGTTTGGATAATCTTATCAATAGTGAAGATTTGTGCTCAGAAGACCATTTCAATGATTCTTCCCATGAAACAAATCTACCTCGAAAAGTACATGTTCCTATTGTTAATGAAACGCCCCCATCTACCTTTGGTTCTACTACAACTTTGTTTCCACATTTGCCCTTAAACAGTCGGAGATTTCAAGAAAGTCAGGTAAGCTTAGTTCGCTAGTTTTTGCACTTAAAATACTCTATTTCAACTTTAAGTAAAGCATATCACTATTTTTTTTTATCTAAAAACTTATTTACAATCATAATTCCGTTGGATGGATTTAAAATGAAGGATATTTAAATTAAGAAAGATATTATTCTGCTATGCAAAAGAGATGATAGGTCATTGTATATATCGTCCAAATGTTCACTTAATTACAGGAATAAATATGATCCAAATTATGAACATAAGACTTGGAGATTTATAAAACAATCATTCCTGTAAGCGCTAAGAAAATTGTTATTATTTAAACCAGTAATAAACAATAGTGAGCAGCTGAAACTTGATAATTCTGAATAATATTATTTATCAATAGAGTTACTTACTTCCTTACGTCTGTTCCCCCCAATGGAGCATAGGCCGCCAACCAGCCTTCTCCAATCTACTCTGTCCTAGGTCTTCCTTTCTAGTTTTGTCTAGTTTTTGTTCGTTCTTGTAATGTCTGTCCCCGTTTCTCGGCGTAATGCGTTCTTTGGCCTTCCTCTTTTCCTTTTATCTTGAGGATTCCAAGAGAGAGCTTGTCTTGTGACGCAGTGGGATGCTTTTCTCTGTGTCCTATCCACTTCCACCACTTCTTTCTGATTTCCTCCTCCGCTGGAACCTGGTTTGTTCTTTCCAACAGTATGTTGTTTCTGATGGTGTCTGGCCAACGGATCTGTTAATAAATACTTGTATCTTCTGTATGGCTTTAGTAGTTCTGCAAGTTTCCGCCCCGTACAGTAGGACTGTCTTGACATTTGTATTGAGAATTCTGATTTTGGTGTTGATTGATATTTGTTTGGAGTTCCAAATATTTTTCAATTGTAGAAATGCAGCCCTTGCTTTGCCGATCCGCGCCCCCACACCTGCATCGGATCCACCTTGATTGTCGATGATGCTTCCCATATATGTAAAGGTGTTAGCGTCCTCCAAGGCGTGTCCATCAAGAGTAGTTAGGTTGGCGCATGTTGTGTTGCATCACAGAATTTCACTTTTTCCTTTTATGTATGTTGAGACCTTCTGCTGCAGAGGCTTCTACCATACTGGTCGTCTTCTCTTGCATTTGTTGTTGAGTGTGCGATAGAAGAGCCAGATCATCTGCAAAGTCCAGATCGTCCAGCTGCTTCCTAACTGTCCAGTTGATACCGTGCTTTCCTCCAGATGTCGACGTCTTCAGAATCCAGTCGATCACCAGGGTGAAGAGAAAGGGTGAGAGTTAGCAACCTTGCCTGACATCGTTCTTCACCTCGAACGAGTCTGTCAGCTGACCTCCGTGTACGATTTTGAAGTTGAATCCATCATAAGAATTCCGTATGATGTTAACTATCTTCTCATGTACACCTCAGTGTCGAAGGAGCCTCCACAGTGTTTTCCTATCCACGCTATCGAATGCTTTCTCGTAGTCGATGAAGTTGATGTACAGTGGTGAGTTCCATTCTATTGATTGCTCAACAATGATCCGTAATGTTGCAATTTGGTCAGTACACGATCGATCCTTACGAAATCCAGCCTGTTGATCTCGAAGTTGGGCGTCTATGAAGTCCTTCATTCTGTTTAACAATACTCTGTTGAAGACTTTGCCTGGTATTGAAAGAAGAGTGATGCCTCTGTAGTTCTCATACTTGCTGAGATCGCCTTTCTTTGGTATTTTGATCAGGTATCCTTCTTTTAAGTCTGCTGGTACTTGATATTAATCGAAAATCTTGTTGAAAAGAATGTGAAATATTTTTGCAGTTGCTTCCACGTCTGGTTTCACTGCCTCGTGATTTTTCTGATGGCCATACTGATATCTTCAATTGTCGGTGGGCCAACATCGATTGAGCGGTCCGTAGTTGATGGTTCTATGTTAGGTGGGTTCAGTGGAGCTGGTCGATTCAAGAGTTCTACGAAGTGCCCTACCCACCTATTTCGATGCGCTTCAGTGTTACTGATTACTTTGCCTTCCTTGCTTCTCACAGGTTGTTCTAGTTTACGATAGTTCCCAGCGACCTTTTCTGTACCGTACAATGGTCTCAAGTTTCCTTCTCTTGCAGCTTTTTCCGCCGTCATTGCAAGATCTTCCACATATTTTCGTTTGTCGGCTCTGATGCACTCCACTTGCTTGTTTGCTTCTGCTTATTCATCTTGTGCCTTAACTTTCTGTGCTCTTGTTCGGCTGATGCTGATTGCTGCCTTTTTGTTCTCCCGACCGTAGCTGCTACCTTGACGTGGTGATCGGGCTTGCCTATCGTGATGACCCAACCGAGCTATATTGGCTGGAACATCTGTTCCTGTAGGTTCTACCATGTCAGGCAGGTCGATTGGAGAACGACGAGACTAAAAGCAGCAACTCAAGGTCTGGGGTGAAGTCGTACTGCTGACTGCAGGGGGGTGTGATAGCAGTAAGGCGTTTCCCTCAAACAACAAGCATCTACAGCGATGTTGCACGCGAAACCAAATTGGTCACAAACAAATCTTTCCTACACCCCCTAACATCTATCTTATCTCCACGACCAACTCTCCTTACACTCCCTCATCACCCTGCCTTCTCACAAGGAAAGAAGTGTTAGAAAAGGTCGACCCTAAAAATGTCACACCTCACCTTACTTGACGGATTTCCGTTTCCGGCGGTTAGGGCTGTCCAATAACGGCTTTTAAAAAGAGCGGAGCTAATACTCTAAAAACCTTTCATAAGAAGGCCGTGCATGATCGGCCTCAAGTAGTGTTCTTTTGGGCTCTGCGATCACGCTCCCAGCTCTCCAAGACCGATACTAATCTACCTTCGTTTTCAGGTTCCTCAAGAATCACCCTTCCAATGTGTGGGCAGCCTGGAAATGACAATCGCCCTCATATCCCTAACAGCACACGAGATCAAATTGATCAGAATCGAATCCTTCCTACACCCCCTAACATCCGCCTTATCTCTACGACTAACTTCTCACATTCCTTTATCAAACTGCACCGCTAATGCAAACGATGCGAGTTCACGGAATGTCATTCCTGGTCTCCTGAAACCTTATTCTAAATTACATGTTGGAGCATTTAATGTACGGACATTGTGTCAAATAGGGCAACAGGCTTCATTAGCTAGGACTTAAGAATCTCGCTCCATCGATGTATTCTGCGTCTCGGAAACGCGCATACAGGATCCGAGTAGCGTCATGCTTTCGACCTCACCACTTTATTATAAAGAAGCAACTCAATTTACTCTTTGTGCATCTGGAAGCCCTGATGCTGCTTCCAGAGGTCTCGCTGATGTAGATATTGTATTGAGTCATAGAGCAGAATTAGCTCTCCTAGACTGGATCCCAGTAGATAATAGCTTATGCGCTGTCCGACTGAACGGGACAGCAAGGACTCGGAAAGATAGGGACACTCGCCGTTGCCTCTTCGTCGTATCTGCCTATGCCCCCACTGACTGCAGTTCAGACGAGGTTAAAAATGAGTTTCACAGAAAGCTTTCGACCGTCCTCCAAAAAGTTAGACGCTCTGATATAGTAATAATGGCTGGTGACTTTGACACTCCAGTAGGTAGACTAAGTGAAAAGGAAAGACAGCTGGGTGGATGTTGTGGTGTCGCGGCTCAGAGAACTGATAATGGAGACCGTCTGTTGCAACTGTGCTCAGATAACCAACTATTTCTAGCAAACACTAACTTTAGACATAAGGAAAAGCATCTTTTGACCTTGCGGCCTCCAAAGCCAACCCAACGCTGCACCCAAATAGGTCACATTGCCATCAGCCACCGATGGAGGGGTTCGATAGAGGACTGTCGCTCGTTCTGGCGCACATGTCTAGGTTCAGATCATGTCCCAGTGCCAGCGCGTATTTGTTTGAGCCTTACTGGACGTAGGAAAGACACCACAAAGAAACCTCTTAGGGTTCTACCTAATGATGGCAGAGCTATGAATGTATTTCAGGAACAACTAGAAAAACAGTTAGGCGATCTGGTCAGTGATGTCCATCCGGATGCAGCTTAGAATGATATCCAAAAAGGCTGTGGAAACAGCAGTGATATCTGCTACTGAGTTAAACCATATGCCTAGGAAGAAGCCATGGATGTCAGTAGCACCTACCGAACTGATGCTCAAAAACTTATCCCATCTGGCTCTGAACATGATGAAGAACGAAGTCAGCTTTGGAGCACGGGAGATGGAAAGGGCGGTGGCGATATGCAACAGTAGACAACTTTTCCGACTTATCGAGGAACCCGGTACTAGAAACCCATATGTTAGCGAAACAATCTCGGAAAACGATGGTTGTATCATTCATTCCCAATCAAGGAGATTGGATCGATAGACAGAACACTTTAGGGATCAGTCCAACTGGCCTTCAGCCACACTTCGGTTTCCCACAATCCCCAGTCATCCTGATTAGCAAATCGATGTAAGTCCTCCAACTCTTTATGAGGTTGAGAAAGCTATAGGATATCTAAAGCGAGGTAGAGCAGCAGGTCCTGATATGCTAACTCCTAAGATTTTTAAGGATGGTGGTCCAGTTTTAACAGTAAAATTGATTGAGTTTTTGGGTAGAATCTGGGAACTGGATGTTATCCCATCTGACTGGTCTCAATCGCTGATTGTCCCAGTCTACAAGAAAGGACTAAAGTCCTCTTGTGACAATCACAGGGGAATGAGTCTAACTAATATAGTATCGAAGATATTGACCTCAATAATACTCGGACGTCTAACTAGAGATCGTGAAGAGCAGCCTAGAGAAAATCGGGCTGGTTTTCGACATGGACGTGGCTGAATAGACCACATTTTCACACTACGACAAGTCCTGGAACACAGACAAACATTTAGGCGACCAACAATAGTTGTTTTCCTACACCTAAAAGCAGCACTTGACTGTACTGTCGTGAGGCTCTGTGTCAGTGTTCATCGTTAAAAGGTGTACCAGAGAAGTACATCAACCCTATAAAAGCTCTCTCCTCGAACACCAATGGTCGAGCTAGAGCTTGTGGCGAACTGTCATCGGAATTTTTCACTTCAAGTGTTGTTCGTCTGCTCTGTTCAATTCCTCCATTCTTGTTTGATTTAGTCGTAGATATGCTTTTAGAGTTAAGATTATCATCGACAGATTTTTCAGGGGTGAACCTTCTACCAGGAGGATCACTTATTGACCTAGAATATGCCAATGACATAGTTCTACTTGGTGAAGATGCTGACAAAATTCAGAGTCTGGCTAGTCTAAGTAATAGTGCAAGCATGTTAGGGATGCGGTTTTTTTCCCTTTGAAATGCAAAATGTTGCTTCAAAATTGGGTTACGTCGGCACCTGAACTAGTGTTAGAGAGTGAAGTAGTCGGGCGTGCCAACCGCTTCTTTTATCTTGTGGATTCTTCAACATCTCTAGTTTTGAATTTCCTAACTTATCTCACTGAATCATACTTCTTGAATAATATCTTCTAATCCTAACCTCTCCGATTACTTCTAATACCTTTACCACCTCTACTACTATTGGGTTTGAATTGACAATTATATCTCTGTGCTGGCAACATGGCAACATGAACTGATGTACTTACGTACGAAGTTGTACGTTGACTGACTGCCTTCTTGTTCCTCCTTTCTTCAATTTTTGCAAGAGTACCAGCAGTGATCCAATTTTTGTGGTGGTACTTCCTTTTGGAAAGGGATTAAGGAGGCAATCACTTCAACATGTCAGGAGGTCCTTGGTCGCAAGAAGCACCATCACAAGGAATGGATCTCTGTTGGTACTCTTGAAAAAATTCAAGAAAGGAGGAACAAGAAGGCAGCTATCAATGTCTGCCGAACAAGAGCAGAGAAAGTCAAGGCGCAAGCCGAGTATACAGAAGCAAACAGGGAAGTGAAGAAGAGCATCAGAGCTGACAAACGAAAATATGTGGATTATCTAGCAATGACGGCGGAAAAGGCTGCAAGAGAAGGAAACTTGAGACAATTGTACGAAACTACAAAGAAGCTCGCCGGAAACTATCGTAAACCAGAACGACCAGTGAAAAGCAAGGAAGAGAAAATAATCAGCAACACTGACGAACAGCGAAATAGGTGGGTGGAGCACTTTAAGGAACTATTGAATCGACCAGCTCCACTGAACCCACCCAACATCGAAGCAGCATCCACGGACCTCCCAATTAATATTGGCGCACCTACGATTGAGGAGATCAGTATAGCCATCAGACAAATCAAGAGCGGCAAAGCAGCAGGACCAGACAACATTCCAGCAGAGGCAATGAAAGCAGATGTGGAAGCAACTGCGAAAATATTTCACATTCTCTTCAAGAAGATTTGGGATGAGGAACAAGTACCATCAGATTGGAAAGAAGGATACCTGATCAAAATACCAAAGAAAGGCGATCTCAGCAAGTGTGAAAACTACAGAGGCATCACTCTTCTTTCAATACCAGGCAAAGTCTTCAACAGAGTATTGTTAAACAGAATGAAGGACTTCGTAGACGCCCAACTTCGAGATCAACAGGCTGGATTTCGTAAGGATCGATCGTGTACTGACCAAATTGCTACATTACGGATCATTGTGGAACAATCAATTGAATGGAACTCACCACTGTACATCAACTTCATCGACTACGAGAAAGCATTCGATAGCGTGGATAGGAAAACACTGTGGAGGCTTCTTCGACACTACGGTGTGCCTGAGAAAATAGTCAACATCATACGGAATTCTTATGATGGATTCAACTGCAAAATCGTACACGGAGGTCAGCTGACAGACTCGTTCGAGGTGAAGACCGGTGTCAGGCAAGGTTGCTTACTCTCACCCTTTCTCTTTCTCCTGGTCATCGACTGGATTATGAAGACGTCAACATCTGGAGGGAAGCACGGTATCAACTGGACAGTTAGGATGCAGCTGGACGATCTGGACTTTGCAGATGACCTGGCTCTTCTATCGCACACTCAACAACAAATGCAAGAGAAGACGACCAGTGTGGTAGCAGCCTCTGCAGCAGTAGGTCTCAACATACATAAAGGAAAAAGCAAAATTCTCCGATGCAACACAACATGCACCAACCGAATCACGCTTGATGGAGATACCTTGGAGGACGTTAACACCTTCACATATCTTGGCAGCATCATCGACGAGAAAGGTGGATCGGACGCAGATGTGAGGGCGCGGATTGGCAAAGCAAGGGCTGCATTTCTACAGTTGAAAAATATCTGGAACTCCAAACAACTTTCAAACAAAACCAAAATCAGGATCTTCAATACAAATGTGAAGACAGTTCTACTGTATGGAGCGGAAACATGGAGAACTACGAAAGCCATCATCCAGAAGATACAAGTGTTTATTAACAGTTGTCTACGCAAAATACTTCGTATTCGTTGGCCAGACACCATCAGCAACAACGAACTGTGGGAGAGAACAAGTCAGATTCCAATGGAGGAGGAAATCAGGAAGAAGCGGTGGAAATGGATAGGACATACACTACGAAAAGCACCCAACTGCGTCACTAGACAAGCCCTCACATGGAACTTTCAAGGCAAAAGGAAAAGAGGGAGGCCAAGGAACACACTACGCCGAGAAATAGAGAAAGATATGAGAGGAATGAACAAAGATTGGACAGAACTGGAGAGGGAAGCCCAGGACAGAGTTGGTTGGAGAAAACTGGTGGGCGGCCTAGGCTCCATTGGGGGTAACAGGCGAAAGTAAAGTAAGTAACTTCCTTTGGCTCAGAACCTCGTGACATGCTGAAGTGATTGCCTCCTTTCCACTTGTTCTCTAAGGTTTTTTATTTTCTATTGAGTATTTCGTGCAAGGCCTGGTACCTATTGCTGAGAGCTATCTTGAATTCGTTGAGTTTTACGGTATCCCGAAGAAAGGCCGTATTAAACTTTTGTGATGCAGTTTTTCCAGTTTTCCAGTGTTTCCTGAATTTCAGTTTCATTTTGGCGACCAGCAAGTGTTGATCTGAGATTATATCAGCTCCTTTCTTGATTCCCACGTCCTCCATGGTCGTTCCGAACTTTTTGTTAATTCAGATATGGTAGATTTTGTCTCGTGTAGTTTGATCCGGGTAAATACGTGTTGCTTTGTGCACGTGTTTATGTTGTAATAGAGTGCTTATAACCAGGTTTTTGAAGTCACACAGGCTTGCAAATCTCACAGTTTTCGTTCCTTTCTCCCAGTCCATGTCGTCCCATCAGAAAGGCCAAATCCTTTGATGAGCATCTCTCGACGATTGACTGCAGCCTTTCGTAGAATTGATCTTTAACGTCTTCATTGTAGTCGTTGGTAGGTGCATAACATTTGATGACGTTCCTTGTCATGCCCTGTTTCTTTGTTTTGACGGATGCTTTGATGATCCTGTGTCCATGAGATTCCCATCAGTCAGTCAGTCAGTTGCAACGTAGAACTTCGTACGTATGTACATAAGTTCATGTTGCCATACCACATTATTAGCACAGAGACGCAAATGTCAAATCAAATCCCATAGTCATAAAGATAGTAGAGGTATTATTGTTAATAAAGAAGACTAGGGTTTGAAGATATTATTCAAAAATATAATTCAGTGAGATAAGGTTAGAAAGACAAAGGTAGAGGTGCTGGCTAATCCAGAAGATTAGGATTTGAGAGAGCTCAAAGAGTGGATGCACCTGCGCCATTGCAAACGATTTTGAGCCATGTCATTCAAGGTCTCTAACCATTGATGACTTTCGTCTCGCGGACCCCAACCAGGTAGTCTACATCTACCAACATGACTCAGTCCACTTGTCAGTGACTTCATGGATTTCTGCCATGTTTTGGTTTGGCCGCCCCTAACTTTCTTCCATCCCATCTTATCTGTGCTTTCTGTGCTTGTATAGACGGTATCAGTGCAACTCCTTGTACATGTGGAGCATTTTATCGATGATCGGAGTATAACAGCAACTCTACTGAAGATAGTCTTTGTTGTCCAACCTGCGTCCAATGTGCTTCACTGATCCCAATCACCTCCAGGTTGTATCGTTTCATTTCTGCAGCAACTTGGATGACTCCCGGTCTCCATTGTATGGATATTACATGTATCTAAATTAATATCTACCCTGGTCGTCAGAAGGGGCATCAACCTCTTGACTTCCGAAGGAACTGTGCTTTCGTCATGAAACGTCATAACTCTTATAAATGAAGACTTTCTAACCTCCAGGGCAGAGTTTAAATGATTCGAATCACTTTTCCTGGTTGGCGTTTTTTAAGCGGGTTCGTTTTTTACCGGATGTGGTCACCAACCCTATGCACAACACTATTCCTTTATCCGCACTTGGGGCAGGCAGCAGCCCTAGAAGGGCTCCGACATGATAATGTTTAGAATTGATTGTAGTCAATATGTATTTTATATATTTCGAACTTCATTCCTTATCATCTTCATACACTTCAGTTGGGATGTTAGTAATGCGATCTTTCAAGTCTACATTATTCGATTCGAGTTATTTTTATTGCTGAGTCTGCAGACTCGCTTTATGGTCAACTTGTTCTTTTAAATAATCACACAGATAATCATTATTTTTGTTTGTATTAATGACGTGTTTAATATCTGACGATTAAAAAATTTTTCTAAAACTGATTTTTCCTCATTTCATTATTCAAGCTTTGAAAATATTGCTCTTCAATCGTTTATGCTTGAAATCATTTTGACTTTTAGTTTCGATTTGTCAAAGTATGATTTTTTCATTGTTTAACAACATTTCTTTTGAAATAATTTCAATCCAATTTGTTTTAGGGCCGAGTTGTTGTCAATGATATGCGTGAGAAATCCATTACTGGACGAAGTAGGAAAACATCTAGAACATCATATCGTCCTTCAGGTTCTGCTACCGTTCAAGGTTTGTTTTATGCTGAACTTTCTATCTCATATAGAAATAACAGCTCTAGAGTTTTTTTTCTAATCACTGTTTTCTATTTCATATAATGTTTAAGATGAATATTTAGATATGCAATGCATTTGTTTTGTGTTAGCCTTTGTTGATTATGTGTGTTTTTTCTGATCAGTGAAATTTATGAGTTAGACGTATTTATGTTCTCGGACATTTTCATCCTGAACGTAAAATCAAACTTTGATCGCATACTCTTTCACCATATAATTGAAAATATTTGGTGACGTTTTAAAGAACTCATGAAGTTTGCATACCCCATAATTGTTTTAACTATGTAGATCACTTTCCACTCAATGGAATAAATTTCATCCCTCATTTTTTAAGTTTTTACTGGCGACTAGTCCTTGAGATTTTATCCATATAACACAAGTTGACAAATCATTTTTACCAATCTTTGATTATTGAAATTAACGAATTCCCATGAGCTAATTAAATTACTCTCGTTACTTAAGTGTATAAAGGCTAACTTAATTGGAACCTGAAGTCCTAATGTCAATTTTCCTGGTTCCTCGTTTTCCCCTAAATTTTCAGCGTTATATCATCCATAATTTCAGTTATCAGTCAGTTAGTTACAACACAGAACTTCGTACACACTTGTATCAGTTCAGGTTGCCATATCACAGTAGCGAAGAGGCGCAAAAGCCAATTCTAGTCCCATAATAGTAGAGGAAGTAGAAGTATGGGCAGTAATCGGAAAGATGAGGGTTTTGAGGATATTATTCAAGAAGTAGAATCTACTTAAATAAACTTAAAAAGAAAACGTTAAACGTGATGAGGAATTCAGAAGATAAGCATTTGAGGGAACACAAAGAATGGATGCACCTGCTCCATTTCTAACGATTTCGAGCCATGCCTTAAAGGTCGCTTACCATCCGTCATTGTCGTCTAGCGGACCCCAACCGGGTAGTTTAACCGTACCAACATGTCTCAGTCCAATTGTCGGTGACTTCATGGATTTGTGCCATGTTTTGGTTTGGCCGCACCTAGCCTCCTTCTAACCTACTTTTACAACACAAAACAGCGCTCGTCGAGGCAGTCGGTGGTTGGGCATACGTAACACATGTCCCAACCACCTTAACTGATGAAGTTTCAATACTTCATCAATCGATCTGCCATCCGTACCTAATGCTCGTTTCCTTACTATAGTGTTGCTTACTCGGTTGTCCAACGATACGCGGGCAATGCTTCGGAGACACCTGTGATCGAATACTAGTAACCTACGAATATCTTCTACTCTTATCGGCCATGTTTTGCATCCATTTAGTGGGACCGAGCGAACTGTTCCACAGGAAGCTCGACCTTTGGTTAGGAAACGGATATCTCGCCTGTGCCATAAATGACGAAGGTTGGTAAAAGCCAATCGAGCTTTCTGAATCCGTGCTGAAATTTCGTCAGTCACCGGGCCATCAGCACTGATGAGACTCCCGAGATAAGTGAAGCGGTTGACACACTCGACTACTTCACTCCCTGTCACTGGTTCAGGTGCCAATGCCAGCCAATCCTGAAGCGATAATTTGCATTTCCAGGACCGAAAATGCTTGTATTACCTAGACTAGCCAGACTCTGCATTTTGTCAGCGTCTTCACCAAGTAGAACTATGTCATTGGCATATTCTAGGTCAATAAGTGATCCTCCTGGTAGAAGGTCCACCCCTGAAAAATCTGACGATGATAATCTTAACTCAAAAAGCATATCTACGACTAAATCAAACAAGAATGGAGGAATTGAACAGAGCTGACGAACAACACTTGAAGTGAAAAATTCCGATGACAGTTCGCCACAAGCTCTAGCTCGACCATTGGTGTTTGAGGAGAGAGCTTTTATAGGGTTGATGTACTTCTCTGGTACACCTTTTAATGATAAACACTGACACAGAGCCTCACGATCAATACAGTCAAATGCTGCTTTTAGGTGTAGTAAAACAACTATTGTTGGTCGCCTAAATGTTTGTCTGTGTTCCAGGACTTGTCGTAGTGTGAAAATGTGGTCTATTCAGCCACGTCCATGTCGAAAACCAGCCCGATTTACTCTAGTCTGCTCTTCACGATCTCTAGTTAGACGTCCGAGTATTATTGAGGTCAATATCTTAGATACTATATTAGTTAGACTTATTCCCCTGTGATTGTCACAAGAGGACTTTAGTCCTTTCTTGTAGACTGGGACAATCAGCGAATGAGACCAGTCAGATGGGATTATGCCCAGTTCCCAGATTCTACCCAAGAACTCAATCAATTTTACTGTTAAAACTGGACCACCATCCTCAAAAATCTTAGGAGTTAGCATGTCAGGACCTGCTGCTCTACCTCGCTTTAGATATCCTATAGCTTTCTCAACCTCATAAAGAGTTGAAGGACTTACATCGATTTGCCATTCAGGATGACTGGGGATTGTGGGAAACCGAAGTGTGGCTGAAGGCCAGTTGAAATAATGCCTATGGTTTTCTTCCCATCTATCCAATCTCCTTGATTGGGAATGAATGATACAACCATCCTTTTCTTAGATAGTCTCACTTACATTCGGATCGATAATTCCTCAGTAAGTCGGAACAACTGTCTGTTGTTGCATATCCCTTGCTTTCGCTCCTCATCACTGTTTTCGATCATAGTGTAGGCTGTTTATGAGCCTGCGCCTATGCTGACTCCACTTCTCAGAGCCAGGCGGTATGAGTTCCCAAGCGTCTATCATGTCGGTGGGATGCTACCGAAATCCACGGCTTCTCCATAACCTTGTGGTTTACATTGTTAGCAGATATCGCTGCTGTGTTACAGCCTTTTAGAAATATTCTGAACCTGCTTCGGGATAGGAATCACTTACATGTTCGCCTCACTGTTTTCCTGATAGTTCCACAAATATATTGTTAGATATGCTCTCATTAGGTAGATCCTAATAGATTTCCTTCTGGTATCTTTCCTACGTCCAGTAAGTCGCATCGAATACGCGCTGGCATTAGAGCATGATTTGGATCTAAACATGTGCACCAAAACGATTGACAGTCCTCTATCGAACCTCTCCATCGGTGGCTGATGGCAATGTGATCTAGTCGGGTCCTGTGTTGTGACGACTTTGGGGATTGCCATGTCAAAAGATGCTTCTCCTTGTGTTTAGAGTTAGTGTTTGCTAGAAATTGGCGTTATCTTAGCATAGTTGCAACAGACGGTCGCCATTATCTGTTCTATTAGCCGCGACACCATAAGATCCACCTAGGTGTCTTTCCTTTTTACTTCGTCTACATACTTGAGCATTAAAGTCACCAGCCATGAATACTATATCAGAGTGCTTAACTTTTTGAAGAGGTGTAGAGAGGTTTCTGTACAACTCATCATTTATCTCGTCCGAGCTGCAGTCAGTGGGGGCGTAGGAAGATATGATGAAGAGGCAACGGCGAGTGTCCCTATCTTTCCGAGTCCTTACTGTCCCGTTCAGTCGGACAGCGCATAAGCTATTATCTACTGGGATCCAGTCTAGGAGAGCTAATTCTGCTCTACGACTCAATACAATATCTACATCAGCGAGACCTCTGGAAGCAGCATCAGGGCTTCTAGATACACGAAGAGTAAATTGAGTTGCTTCTTTATAATGAAATGGTGAGGTCAAGTGAATGAGCTAGTTATGCTGTAGGACTCATTGCAATGCCTACTGCGTGGCCACAGGAAGCAGCAACAGGGCTTCCAGAAACACGAAGCGCAAACCGAGTTGGTTCTCTATCTGGACAAGGTGAAATCAAATTAATGATTTTACTTAGATCTTGTATGTGCGTTTCGCAGATGCGACATACATCAATGGCACGATATTCCAGAGTTCTTGCTAATGAAGCCTGTTGCCATTCATGACACAAGATTCGAAAATTTGATGCTTCGACATGCAGTTGAGAGCGAGGTTTCAGAAGACTAGGAACAATATTTCGAAACGTTCACTTCAGCGGCGCGAGGAGACCAGGTAATAAAAGAAGAGTTGATTGTGGAGATAAGAAAGTTATTAAGGGATGTAAGAAGGATTTAATTGTGCCTGATTTGGTCTCGTTTGCTTTTACGCGTGTGATAGCAGATGTTACTTCCCGGCTGCCCACACTGTAGAATGGCTCTGGTTTTCAGAAGGTGAATCGGCCTCGTGACTTTCAAAGGAACCTCGGCTTTCATCATCAGGCGTCATATCTCTCAGGGTAGAGTTTAAATGATTTGAATTACTTCTCTTATCAGCGTTTTTTTAGCGAGTTAGCTTTCTACGAGATGGTGTCGCCAACTCCATGCACAACACTCCTTCTTACGGGTTTCACTATGGGTAGCTTCGGACGGTTTCGGGGTGGAGTTAATTCAGTTATAATATACATTATTTTATCTTGTTAAATTTCTCTATATCTGATACTAATTTGTGAGTTGTAGCAGTTTAGATTGGTAAATATTCGAGCCAAATTTTATGTTTTTCACACTGGCTAATTGATTCCATAAATGCAATCATGTTCGGGATGCAGTTCTCCCCGTTGAAATGTACAATGTTGCTTCAGGATTGGGTTGCATCAGCACCTGAACCAGTGATAGAGAGTGAAGAAGTCGAACGTGTCGACCGCCTCACTTATCTGGGGATTCTGATCAGTGCTGATGGCCTGGTGACCGACGAAATCTCAACTCGGATACAGAAGGCTCGATTGGCTTTTGCCAACCTGCGTCACCTACGGCGCAGGCGAGATATCCGTTTTCTAACTAAAGGACGAGTGTACTGTGCAGCAGTTCGCTCCGTCCTACTGTATGGATGCGAAACATGGCCGTTAAGAGTAGAGGACTTACGTAGGTTACTAGTCTTCGATCATCGATGTCTCCGAAGCATTGCTCGTGTATCCTGGGACAACCGAATGAACAAAGTTGTCGTTAGGAAACGAGTTCTAACTAGGGATGGCAATAGACGAAGAAGCGAAATTGATCAGTTGAAGTGGTTGGGACATGTGTTACGTATGCCTAACCACCGACTGCCTTGACGAGCTATGTTTTGCAGTGTAGGAGTAGGTTGGAAGAAAGCTAGGTGCGGCCAAACCAAAACATGGCAGATATCCTTGAAGTCACTGACAAGTGAACTGAGTCATGTTGGTAGATGTAGGCTACGTGGTTGGTGTCCGCGAGACGAAAGTCACCGATGGTTAGAGATTTCGGATGAAATGGCTCAAAATCGTTTGCATTTGAGCAGCTGCATTCATTCGTTGTCTTCTCTCGAATTCTAATCCTCTGAATTCCTCAGAACATCCATCTTTCAATTTTTATAAGTATTTCATTGGGATATATTCGACCCCTAATCTTTTCCATTACCGTTAATACTGCTATAATCTCCACTGTTATGGGATTTGAACCAACAATTCCATCTCTTTCTGTTTATGTGGTACGACAACCTGATGTACGTACGTACGACGTTCTACATTGTAGATGACTGAATATAGATTTCTTATCTGTTAACACTCTTCATTTTGGCCTGTTTTTTCACATTATACAGATACAAAATCTAAAAATATGAGTCAGTGTCTATTGTGGTAACAATGTCTAAGATTATCTGTTATTTATTGTTAAATATTGTTTTATGGTAAAAAAAAATAAACAGTTTTTCATCACTAATATCTTAAATGATGTTTTATTAAACTGTATAACTTGTGAATATTTAAAAAAGAAGCAGAGAGAGTACAAAACATCCTATCTGTGGATACCTATGATACTGAGGATTTTACCATATTATATTTATGTTTAGTGATTATCACTTCATCTTAATTCGATTAGGAAGTTTTTTTTGAATACTGGAATTGTCTTTCAAATAGTTTACCTAAATAGGATAACTATCCATATATATATATATATATATATATATATATATATATATATATATATATATATATATATATATATATATATGGATATATGTTCGATTTTAAAGTGTGTGAGTCTAACTTCAAATCACCTGATTACTGTTATTTAAAAGTTCACTTAAATAGTGTGATTTTTTTAAAGACAATAAATATTCTACTGTCATTTTTTTCCCAATTATTTTTAAATCTTGTTGCAATGTAAATCTTATTTTCTTATTCAATTCAATCAATTTCTGATTGTTGATTTATTTTCCTTTTTTAAAATATTACTATTTCAACCATTTTGTTGTTAATGGTTTAACTGCATTTTGTTTATATTCGCTGTAGCACACAGTACGACTCAGATCCTGAGTACGTAAAACCTGTGAATCCGTGACTGAGTTCCAGGATAACTTAATTTTCGTGAATACTTTGAATCATTTTGTTTGCTACTTTCTGTGTAGATAAATTTTATTGGTGCTCGTTTTTATTCAAGATGGTAATAGGATACTAGCAAATAAGAATAGATGGGATTTATAAAACTGGTATAAACCGATCTTTGGTTTATCTATCGTTGAGATTCAACAAATATTTCAATGAATAACCAGAATATAAGAGGTGTAAAAAGAAAATGAGACTATACAGTTGTGAATAATGTATTCTAACTATAACTAGTGCAGTTAATGTCATAGCTCAAAATTGATTGTCAAGATGCAGATGCATTCATTCTTTGTCTTTACCTATATCTTGAGTCTCAAAATCTTACGCGTTTGCTAATACTCCGGGATTTAGCTTGATAGTTTCATTTTCTGCTAATTATTATATAGCAATTTGAACTGATGCATGTATGTGCCAGATTTTTACGTTAAAATATGAATGATTAAGTGTTTACACCTGTTCTGGTAATTTAATTCATCATGGAGTTCACATTCACTCTTTATATTATTTCTCATTTAGTGAGTTGGATCATTTTACTGAATATTTATAAAGTTGTTTGATATTATCACTGATTATGTTCATTGTATCGGATTTTCCAGTTGATGTGTTTTATCTAACCTATATTTGTTCCTAGTCATTTAATCATCATTGACTGTTTGATCAGCAATAATTTTTAAATTAGTTGCGTAATTATTTTTCAAAATTTTTTATTTTGACTCTGTATATAAAGTTAGATGTCAGAATAATTTTGTTTTACATAATATATTTGTGGGAATTATTAAGTTGTCAATATATTGTGCGGTGTGTTTGAACCAAAATTATACCTGCAATCAATTGTTCTTAACTAAAAAAAGACGTCTTATGGGCAGTTTGTTCATATGGGTTCCCAGGTGAATAGCTGTAGTTTTGTGTAACTCAACGCTCTATTAACAGAAAATTGGGTAGGCTCTTCGTTGGCGTTCAATAACTCCATCGATTTTAATTCAAACCAAATAATTCAAGATGCATCGACCGTTATGAATCAATATTAGAATAAAGCTGCAGTTTAAATCAGTTGGTCATTGTACGAATTCGATGTAGAACAAGTAAATCCAGCACACTGCTTAAATAGGAAAAATAAAAAACGCGATTGAAGCAGTAGACCACTAGTATACGGAAAAGCTCAGAATACATCCGGTTTAGTCAAACAACTGTATATAAAGATGATCAATATTATTGTACTTGTACTCCTAAAAACGGAGTTTTGAAATTTAAGTAAAATCAGGATTTATGATTATTATTATTATTCCAAGTACAGAATGTTTTGATATAAGTGCAAGTTGATAAAAATGCTTTGAGTGTATACTCAACAATTACACATTTTCCATAAAGCATAAATTAGAATTATTTTACACTTATTCTCGTTGTGAAAATGCATTTTAAGTATATTGAAAATCTAAAAAATCGTCTGTCCTTTATACATCTTTTTTTTTTTCAATTAAATAGTGTCTGCTAATGTTAGGTCGAATGTGTAGTATTACTTCATGGTTGTCTTATTGTAGTTCCTATTATACTAATTGATAAGTACACTAATCTCTTTCTGTATTTATTTTGTTTAGGTCCTGCTCTCACTAGTTTGTTACATTTACGTTATCAACAAAAACAACAACAACAGCCAAATCAACAACAAGGCCAATTTCAGACGATTCCTGGACTTTTAGGTGGTGGTAAAATTAATCCTAACGAACATGTATCATTTCGACCCACAGTTATCGGTAAAAATAAACCGGTGACTTCTGTAGCAGATGTTTTTAATTGTAAATTACCGTCGTCATCATCATCAACGATTTTTGAATCACATGAAAAAGTTGATATTTTAAATTCTGTCAATCCTCAACTAGTCTATTCTCCTTCGTTGATAACATCAAACATACCATGCACCTATGTTGGTTTATCATCAAATTATCCTACTTCATCAACTTCTTCTTTCAATTCAAGATTTTCAAATCAGGTTTTAGATTATTGTGTTGATAACTCATTAGATACATATTATGTCTCTAATTCCTTACAGTCTTGTCAAACTACAATATCTTCATCTATTTCATCATATTCGTTACATTCCAATTCTAGACCTAATAATTATGTTATACAACGTAATGTACAATTAAATCAACCACAAACTAGAACTTTATTTGCACATTCCATTAATTGTTCACAAACAAATGAAACTAGTCCTAGTTTAATGCTCTCTTCTTCTTCTTCTTCCTCGTCTTCTTCGTCTTTGACTTCTTCTTCTTCTTCTTCATCCTCCACTACCACCACCACCCTATCAACACCTATTTTATCGAGTAATCGTTATTTTGTCATTCGACCAAGTGCAATCGCACAAACACCTAATCTAGTGGTTTGTGCTAAACGCAGGGATACTTTTTCCACATCTAATATAAATAGATCTTCTGAAGATGTATGATATTATTATTATCACTACTCATTACTCTACACCTTTTTGTATTATTCTGAACTATTACTCTTTCTTTTTTTCTTTTCTTCTTCAGTCTTCCATACGGTTTCTCTAATTAATTAAAAGTTTCCTTTGTATTTATTCTCTTTACACAATATATATATATTGAAGCAAATCTTGTATTTGTTATGTAGTTAACATCTTTATGATTTGTAATTTCGATGTTCTTGTGTATAAGTTATGTTCATTAAAGATACCATAAAACGATTCTTAGTAATAATAATAATAATGACTTACGACTAATCATGTCATTATGATTGTCAAAATATGCTTTTCTATTTAGTAAATAATTTTGTACAAACAGATAAAAAAGAACTTAGTATTTTTCGTTTCTGTTCTTCTGTTTTTTATCTGTTTCTTTTTTTCTGCGAACAAGTAATAAGTAAATAAAAAAGGACTAATACTGTATAATGCTTTTTAATGAGGAAACGAACCCGTACAAGATCTGATAGCTTTACTATATGATTGAATAATTCATTCTCCAATGATGATTTCTACCTGACTCTTTGTCCTTTATTTTATCATCTCAAAGTTGTTTATTGCAATTATTTCATGTGAAGACCATTTTCGTGCTCAATTCACAAGTAAGAATCGTATCAATATGTTTGTAATCATGTTCAATGTGATATTTAGTGTTACGTGTATAAATTCGATGTACGAATAGATGATATTTTTGTTATTGTAGGTTGTTGCTATAACCTTGGTTATTATCATACAAATTATTCGGGAATTTCAGTGTTACTTTTTTCTAAAAATTTATTCACTTTGACTGTGATCGTGCCCTCACATCTGTATGAAATCCTCTTTGTTTATTAACAATGCTGTTAATTTATGCTAAGGCTTCAAGAGTTATAACTGTTATTTGGTTGTACTTCAGGGTTGCGCCTTTTACTTCGTAGATGCCCATGTCTGCTGCTGTGATATTCGCGGCTTTGCTGATTTTTGTGTACCGCATAGGAGGTCAGGGCCATCTACAAACTACGAATCCTCTCGCGGCATTCATGGTGTTTGTTGAATTGTTTGCTCTTCAAATTTAGAACTCTTTATAATCCAGTTAACTGCTAGCAGAAAGAGAATCTTTTTCTGTAGAAAGCCTTTCCTCTCATCGGCCGTCAATTGGAATGCATTTGTGGTCTGTCTTTCATTACAACTTTGTAATTCAGTTCGGGGCGGGAATCTAGCCTTTTTAACCTGCTGTCTTACAGTGTTTACTTTCTTGTATCTTGATGAAACTGTCCATTCATTGTGTCAGAGATTCTGAAATTATTGCCTTTTTAATTCCAGTTGTTCTGCGTAGTTGTATCCTTTCTTAGTACATTTTGTATGGCTTAGGACCTATTTGAGAAAGCTGTCGTGAATTCGTTGATTTTGCCGGCGCCTTGAAGGAAGATTGTACTAAATATTTGTGATTCTGCATATCAAATTGTTCACTGCTTCTTTAGCTTCAGGCCGCCATCAGGTCATAGTCTGAAAATTATTTTCAATGTTTTTGTTGTTGCGAATGAGGTTGGTCTGGCTCTGTAGTTTCGGCTTTTGAAACAAGTGTAACTTAATTCATGTGGTCGTAAAAAAAAATACAGCCTCATTTTACAATCTTGTCGGAAACATTGTGTCATATCGTAGTTTCCATATTGCAGAATGGTTGAGATTAGAATGCTGACGAGATTTATGATCCCAACCTGAATAGTGTTAGCAGCGAATAAATGTCAGAATGGGATAGGAATTTATTGCTTATACTATTCTTTATTTAGTCAACAGCAACATAGAACTTCATACGTACGTATATTAGTTCAAGTTGCCATACCATATTAGCACAGAGATGCGATAGTCACTTCAAATCCCATAGTAGTAAAGGTAGTATTAGCAGTAATCGGAAATTTTTGGGTTTGACGGTATTATTTCAGAAATAGAATATCATGAAAAGGAAAAGGAGATGAGGAATGCAGAAGATTGGGATTCGAGAGAACACAAATAATGGATGCACCCGCTTCATTGCAAAAGATGTTGAGCCATGTCATTCAAGGTCTCTAACCATAGATTGATATATTCTCGCGGGCCCTAACCAGGTTGTGTAAACTTACCAAAATAACTCAGTCCATTTGTCAGTTATTTCATGGATTTGTGCCGTGTTTTGGTTCGGCCGCACCTAGCTTCTCTTCTAACCTAAACCTACACCACAAAACATAGATCATCAAAGCAGTCGGAGGTTGCATATCCGTAACACATATCCCAACCCCCTCTACTGGTGAAGACTCACTGCTGCACCAATTTATCTGCCACCCTTACCTATTATTCGTATCCCAACAACAGCATTGCTTACTCGGTGGTTCATGGATATATGAGTGATGCTTCGAACATTCCGAAAATCGAATGCTAGTAACCTACGAATACCGTCTACTCAAACTGGCCATGTTTCGCAAACATAACTAAGAACGGGGCGAACTGCTGTGCAGCAGACCTGTCCTTTGGTTAGCATACGGATATCTCTCCTACGCCACAAGTGAGGCAAATAATGCTAACTCTAAAAGCATATCTACGACAAAATTAAACAAGGATGAAGAAATCGGACAGCGCTGACGGACTCCACCTGAAGTGATGAATGTCAATGACAGTTTGCCATAAGGTCTAACTCAACCAGTGGTGTTTGAGTAGAGAGCTTTTATAGGTTTAACGTACTTCTTTGGTACACCTAATATTGATATATACAGCCATTTAACCTCACAATGGCCAGAATCAAATGCCACTTTAAGGCCCAAAAAGACAACTATTGTCGGACGCCGAAATGTATGTCTGTGTTGTAGGACCTGTCTCTGTGTGAATATTTTTTCTATACATTCACGTCCAGGTCTGAAACCAGCCTGGTTTTCTGTAGTCTTCTCCCCCCGAACTCTAGTTAGGCGTCGAAGTATTGGTAAAGCTAATATTTTGGACAATATATTAGTTAAACTGATTCATCTGTGATTGTCACAAGAAGACTTCTTTCCTTTTTTGTCGACTTTGGACAATCAGTGGTTGAGACTAGTCAGATGGGATTATGCCCAGTTCCCAGATTCTACCTGAGATCTTAGTCAATCTGACTGCTAAAACTGGACTACCATCCTTAAAAATCTCAGGGGTAAGCCTATCAAGCCCTGCTGCTCTGTCTCGTTTTAGATTTCCTACAGCTTTCTCAACCTCATAAAGAGTTGGATGACTTACATCGATTTGCCATTCAGGATGACTGGATATTGTGGGCAACCGAAGTGTGGCTGAAGGCCAGTTGGACTGATGCCTAAAGTGTTCTGCCCATCGATCCAATCTCCTGGATTGAGAGTGAATAATAGTTCTATCCTTTTCCAAGATAGTCTCACATTCGGGTTCGTAATACCATTTTTCCTAATCAGTCTGTTGCCTGTCGCCATAATCTTTTCCATCGTTCCCGCTGTCGCTATCCACCACTGCTTTCGATCATTGCGTAGGCTTTTTATCAGCATGCGCTTAAGCTAACTTAGCTCTTTATCATGTTCAGTGTTAGGTGGGATGTGTTCACGAGCGTCCATCAGTTCGGTGGATGCTACCGAAATCCACAGCTTCCTAGTCATATGGTTTACTTTACTAGCAGATATCACTTCTGTTTACACAGCTTTTTTGATATCATTCCAAGCTGACTCAGTGTGGGCATCTCCTACTACATGGTTGGTTGCCCAACCCTTTTCTAGTTTTATTTGAAATATATTTTTCGCTTTATCATCATTCAGGAGAGCCCTCAGAGGTTCCTTTGCGATATTTTCCTACGTCCAGTGAGACGCAAAAAAGTACGCGCTCGCAGTAGAGCATGGTTCTTAGTCTTAACAAGTGCTCCAGAATGGCCGGAAGTCCTCAACAGAGCCTCTTAAATGATAGCCGATGGTGATGTGATCTAGTTGGGTCCAGCGCTGGGTCGGCTTTGGGGGTTGCCAGGTCAAAAAATGTTTTTCCTTATGCCAAAAGTTAGTGTTTGCTAGAAATAGGCGGTTACTTAATCTTATTTGCAACAGACGGCCACCATTATCTGTTTTCTGAGCCGCGACACCATAAGATCCACCTAGTTATCGTTCCTTTTCACTTCGTCTACATACTTCAGCATTGAAGTCACCAGCCATTATTACTATAGCAGAGTGCCTAACGTTTTGAAGAAGTTTAGAGAGGTTTCTGTACAACTCATCATTTGTTTCGTCCGAGCTGCAGTCAGTGGGGGCGTAGGCAGATATGACGAAGAGGCAACGGCGAATGTCCCTATCTTTCCGAGTCCTTACTGTCCCGTCCAGTCGGACAGCGCATAAGCGATTATCTACTGGGATCCAGTCTAGGAGAGATAGTTCTGCCCTAGAACTCAATGCTATACCTACACCAGTGAGACCCTTTGTAGCAGCATCAGGGCTTCCAGATACACGAAGCGCTAACCGAGTTGGTTCTCTATCTGGAGAAGGTGAAATCAAATTAATGATTTTACCTGGATCTTGTATGCGCGTTTCGGATATGCGACACACATCGTCGGTACGGGATTCCATAGTTCTATCTCATAGAGCTTGTTGCCATTTATGACACAAGGTCCGAACATTAGATGCTCCGGCATGCGGTTTAGATCAGGGTTTCAGGATACCAGGAATTATGTTTCATGAGTTTGGAAGGTTTACTTCAGTGGCGCGAGGTGACAGGAACAAAAGTATGTTTGGTCTTGGAGATAAGAGGGTTATCAAGAGGTGTCGTAAGGATTTGATTGTGCCCGATTCGGTCTCGTTTGCTTTTACACGTATGATAGCGGATGTAACATTCCGGTTGCCTCACAATGGACGGGCTGCGGTTTTCAGAATGGCCGTCGACCCGCGTGACTTCCGAAAGAACTTGGATCTTATCATGAGATGTCATAACTCTTCCGAAATAAGACTTAACTCCCAGAGCTCGGTTCACATAGTTTGAATTATGTTTTATGGTTAGTTAGTTAGTTTTTTTCAAGATGGGGTCTCCAACCCCATGCACAACCCTCCTCCCTTATCCGAGCTTGGAACTGGCAGTAGTCTTGGAGGGTCTAGAGCCGTAGTTATATACCGCTCTTCAGCAAAGCTATAGAATATCACTCCTAAGTTTTACTATTATTTAAGAGCAAAGAAAACACTGGAAGCTTGATCAGTAATTTCCGCTATGAGCCCTCCTCGATTCGTTTCACACATGATTCAGAGCAAGAAGGTAAATATGAATCTTCGTTACTGTCCACATGGATGTCGTCTGCTGTATGCCTAAAGCAGTTTAGATTGTAAAATGAATGTTCATGATCATAACACAATTGTTATAAAACAGAGGTATTATTTGAAATTGTTTTGTTAGGATCTACTGATTTTTCAATAATGAAGATTTTAGATTAAGACACGACATCTGTCTTCTGGGATTGCATATTATCTATTTATTTTATCATCACTTTCCCTATCCCAAAAAGGAATAAATTAGCTTCAAATAGTACGGTTTTCACAAAATATTGCTGCAAAAAAGGATGCACTTAAACTGGTTTACTTTTAAAGATTTGTGATGGTTGGATACAATATTTATCCACCCGTACGTTTTTATTCCCCACCGAATTCAAAATACAATACTCTCGTTTGTGCTCCCTTAGTCCTTATTAAATTTGGTACTTCGACTACCAGAGTACAAATTGGGTATTTCTGGTTGTTACTTCATAGTATGAGTAGTGATTTTACCCCTGATTATCAGAAAATACTTCAAAGCAAGATATTTGCATATAAAAGTAATCTTGCAGGTAATATTCATCAGTGAGTATTCTCTCTAATGGTACTGTAGTTTTACAACTTAACGCAGAAATGTACACTAGATGACGCACAATAAGCCTCTGTAGTTCGTAAGATTCACGGTAATTATTGATCCAAATGCCTATTTTAAACGATTTGGTCAAGGGCCACGATAATGCACGACACCAAGGGAAACATCTTGAATTAGATGTTTTGATATGTCACCAAGATCGCAACCAAAAGATGAAAGTCAAATATATATTTATATATATTAATAAATAATTGAAGTTCGTTCTTCAGTAAACCAGACATATTAATTCAGTTTGAAGTGGATAAGATTTACAGTCATATCTTACTATCATTCGAGCCCCTATAAATTCTTTTACAGCACTTATATATATGTCTTTCGCTTCTTTCACTTTTTCAGTCAGTTTCCGTATAATATCTTTAAACTTAGTACTTTTCACCCTGACCTTGAGGGCTTGGTTGACAATAGTCATCTTAATATCATCCCGCATGATTTTACTACAGTGAAAGATACATTAATCATCATGATGCTATGACATTCCGATCATGCTAGTGCTTGTTTGCTCAGTATCAGTACACTATGAGTTTGAGCGATTTCTTACTTCACAATCCGAATATAGTGGCACTCGATGTCGGTTTTCTCTAGGCAGATTGTATTTAATAGGTCTCGATTGTTTCAAGCATGACTTTAATGCGTCCTCTCAGTTGTGTAGCTGGGCGAAAGATTCCTAGAGTCTCAAATGCTATCCCGATATCACATATCAGTATGTTCAATTGTTGTTCCGGTAATTAGTAAGTACTAGTTTTCCTGGCTTTTAAAGACTCATCAGTTTCACCATGAAGTACTCTAACCTCAAATATAATAATTCTTTCTCTGGATACCTTTGATAGTGTTCTTCATAGTTAATAATATCGTGGTTCACATGTCTTCTGGCTGTAGTCGTACATGAATAAGATGCAATATTGGTAAAGCGTTTAGAAGAATGGTCATTTGTTTGAGGTTTACCAAGCGGACAACCTTAGTGAAGTTGTAATAGCCTAGGTTTGATATTTACCAGTTACCCGAATATGTCATGTTAGGATTAAAGTAGGTTTTTACTTGCTCATTTTAGGCAGGTGTTAAGCTCCATGATGTCGTATTTTGAATGTTGAAAGTTTTTTTTATCTTATTCGGAAACCCCTGCATTCATCCTTGGCAGTACACAACCTGAAATAAGATCCACTGTAACACGTTATCGGCTCTTCACGTGTATGAAACTGGGTAAAGTTTCGGTTACTAAAAAGTAGTGTTTTGTTGGAGTATAATAACCAAAATGTGCACTACATACCAAAGCTATTACTCACTGGGCTTCACTAGAAAGTGATTACGTTTTCACAGTGATGGATCTAGTTAGAATACAGGTTTTACGTTTGTGTTATCAGCCCATTTTCTGGCGTTAATTGTTTGGATGAAAATTACGGATCTAAAACTAAAAGACAAACAAAATTTTCTGACCGCATCAAGGGAAATGAGGACATAATCAGGTTCAGCAATCATTAAAAAATACCTGTTATTAGGTTGATTTTCATGCATTTTCCAGCACTTACCCCGGAATATAAATTCTCCGAAAATCAATTAATTTCCTGCAAAAGATAGTTGTACAGTGTGTTTATTTCAGCATTTCTGATTTACCGGATGTTGTCTGAAACTATATGTGAAAACAGTCACACTAAGTTTGCGGTCATAGTCAATCTGAAACATTATCTCTCTTAGACCTCAAAGTTAATTTTTAGTTTTTCAGTGGTAATCTTACAATATAAACACCATATGTTATCTGAATCAGATAACTTTGAGATCATGAGGAATGTAATGAAACTATCTAGCTGCAATAAACTATCCTCATTTTTGCATGACGCTTGCAGCATCCAAGAAAATAAATGTTTTTTGTCAGTCCAACATGATATATCAGCAGATCAAGTCTCAGGGGCTGTTATGCAAAGGATGATATTCCTACCTTCTAATTCACTCAGTTAGAACCATATCCACTATCAGCTCTAACAAGTTGCATTTTTCAAGTGACGTGGCCACTTTGTAGCCAAGTTCGAGCTGCCTACTGCATGGGTAGGCGTATTTCCAATATGTGCATACGTACTTACTTACCTGCTTTGTTACTCTACGTGAAAAATCAGTCGCCGACCAGGTTTTGACAGCTAACCCTCTCCTATACTTTCCACACAAGTTATTTTCATGTACGATCCATTCTTTAATATCCATCTTCGATCCTCTACAAAATGTGTTGCTTTATTTTTGACTTTTCCTTAAGCCTTGAGGACTTCAAGTCAGGGCTTTCCTTGTGACGCATTCGGGTGAGCTTTGTATTATCTATCCTATACACGTCGTATGCACATATATTATACAATTGCTAAGACCTTAATCACATATTGAATCTTTGCTTAAAGATCTGATTGATGTGCTGTACATTAGGACTGATCAAATCAATTTATTATAGTTAGTATATATATTACAGGTGTCGGGATGCTAACCAATGCAGTTGATACTGAAATCATTACAACTCCACATGACAGTGTTATTGCGGATTTTAACGACTAAGCTTCTGAATTTCATGCGTTGCATAGTAACCTAAGAGAAAGGATAATACCTAATAACGGATATAGGAATAGACCTGCTGTCTAAACTTTTTATTTGAGATGAGCTTCTTCCTAGAGGTTGAGACGACTAGAAGGGAATGAAATATTTATTCATTTGGGATTATCAAGCCATCTGTCTATTTAGAATATGGCTACTTTGCCTAGACTCAATAAATTTAAAGCGATAATCCGCATTAAGGTGGAATTAGTCATAGCTTTGAGACTGTCGGATGCCATTATAGTTGGATTGTTTCGTCTAAGATTTAAGTTTCATGAGATTAACTGGGTTGAACCTAATCCCAAATGTTTTAAAAATACATATAATTTACTCAGAAACCTCTGTATGCATGGTCTATCTCCTCATTAATCAAAAGTAACAGACTATCTTCCAACCAGCGTAGTGTAGTGTAATTGAAATGACGAGTCGGAATGAAGCAAATTCAAAGAGACACTATTGAAACCCCATTAAAACCAACCCCTGAACTTGCTTATGCTGTCTGTTAAACCGACAAAAGTTTTTACTTTATATTCAGTGGTTTTTTAAAAACGAGCTGTGTGGATATGGTATAACTTCTACTGATGTGTGGATGCATGGAGTAATAGAAAAGACAAGTAATCCCAAAATAATCGTCAAGCGTTTGAATGAAAAGAACAATTAGGGTTTGGATTTTTTCGGACGAAATAGAAGGAGTTTTTTCGAATACTAGCAGAACATCGATAACTCGAGTTGTCTGAATAACAAGAGAAGATTAGTGAACAGCAATGATATACTGTCTCAGGTCCTTAGGAATGAGACAGGTTTCTCTGAGGTCTCATGAGATACTGCATTCACCACTTATTCCGACAGGGAGTGATATGTTACTAGTGGAAGGACATAAAAGAAACTTTCATTGATGAAATGCATTCGTGGGGAATTTTCACAGACAGGAAGTACTACAAATGAATATCGATAAATCCTTAAAGACCCGGAGTGGACATTGTTTGCTGTGGTGACTCCACTAATTTGAATAAAACGCGATTGGTTGAATAGAAACTTTCATTATTATAACCAATCGTACCAGTGGTTGTTTTACTGAAATTTTGTTTATTTCCACTTCTGTGCACGCACTTACCGCTTGCTTCGTTGCCATCTTGCTTTTGTCGCTCTATAACTTTGCCCATTTTCCCTGGAACGATTTCGGTATTCTGTCGATACCACGAAATTGCCAGCAAATAAACTCCTGGATCTGGACCATTTTGTTCTTTCTTGTATTTGGTTTACAACAGAACTGGGATTATAGGGGCGGGAACGTATCGAGTTTGTAGTGGTGTGCATGCTGAGACTCTCTTTTCACACTCTGTCACCCCTTCCTATTGCCATTGAAAAAATATCACTATGTCGGCTCATGATATAGTTTAAGAATAACAAGAATGATTAGACAGGCCGCCGAAATCTTGTGTACGACAGAAGCAGAAACATTTGTGTTCTCTACCATTTCTTGGCTGATAACACTTGCTGACTGATATTAGAAATAACTTAGCACTTCGGTAGAAATTATGGTAACCATTTTGAATGAAGTAGGTATCAAGGTTCAGATTATAGTGTACCTCAATATTTATGAGAAATCGACTTCATAATCAGTTTCTTTTCATGCAGTCAAACTTCAAAAGTGTTGATAACACATTTATTAGAAACTGTAAAACTGAACACTTATAGAAAGTCTTGATGTTCATGTGAAGCGTAGAAAGAGGTCCTACCTTGTTAATTTGAGTACACTTCAAGATATATAATTGAAACACTAAGATTGTAAGTAAACAGAACCTTGATATTAGTAAAGAATAACAACTTACCAGTGGTGTTATGTATCTCCAATAAGATGTAACATGATCCAGTTTAAAAAGTGATCATTTATATTGGCTAATTGAGAGATACGCAATTAAAATGCAGTAAGCTTACATGGCTTTTGCCGTAGCTGTTGGTCTAATGAAGTTAAATAGCTGTCGGTCACAGATCGATTTATTATAAAAATTCAGTGGGAGGAGTAAAATATTCAGTATGTGAGTGTGTATTCACAGATAATCTTCTGTACTCCAAAATATAGAATAACTGAATACATTGTTACGAAAATATTTTTGATATCCACTATTCTCCCTGGACCATGTATGGTCATTCAATTCATTATTGCTCAAGGTATTATAATCGAATAGTTCCTAACGTTTTCTTTTCCACCTCTTTTTTCAGTTTCCATGTGTTCATATATTTATTTACTTTGTCGGACTAATTTTACGTCCTAATCTTGGGGAGTTGTTCTCTGTCTATGTATCCACACCAATATTTTTTAATTATATACGGCTACGGACGAGCCAGCTTTCTGGTAAGCTACTGGTTCCAGTGACTCTGCTACTATGATAAATACACTTTCAGTAACACGAAAGGTCAACTAAAGATTGGAAAACTATCAAATCCTTCAAGACAAGTACTTGCAGCTGCTAGATTATCTTCATTCAATACTACTCTAGAAACAGGATTAAACCCTAGACAACAAATGATTCACAGTAGTTCTTCACAGAAATATTTTAAATTGAAGCTGCTTGTACCCATAATCCTTACACTTTTGAGACAAACTCTCGCACTCAATTTACAGGAGACAAGTGCATACGTAACTGATTACTATCTAGAATTAGTTCAGTCAGGTGGCCAGGACTATACCTAACGGCTATAATAAATACCTGAAACCGCACAGAAGCAACATGGAGCGAAAGCAAAGCAATCAATTGGTTTAGACTAGCTCATGAACAAGAATTATGACATATTGGATATTGGACTGCCATGTGCACCGGTATTTTCCTGCTTGGACCATAAAATACCGGTGCACGTAATATTTCGTGACATCGCGAAAGCCTTTGACACAGTACCCCACGCACGCCTAATCGAAAAGGTTGTGGTAATGGCCTTCACCGACTCACTCGTATCTCGGCTGAGAAACTACCTTAAGAATAGAAAGTTTCATACCAAGGTAAACAGAGTGCACGCGAGCTTGCGAGTATCCACATCGGGAGTTTCACAGGGGACCATTTCGGTCCCACTTCTTTTCCCGATATTAATTAAGGACCTGTTAGGCTCAGTTAGCCCACCGGCATTCACCTACGCAAAGGAAAGGAACGAGCTGAGCTTCAAAAGAACGGTTCAAAAATCCGCCAACCGAAGATAACTTGGTGCTATCACCCTATAACTATTCTTAACACCATTTAAGACGTATGCGCGCCCACATCTGGAGGTTCATAACGTCAACGCACCCCCTCTGCTTAAAAGAGACATAAATCTCTTGGATTGAGTGCGGAGGCGAGCAACCAAATAGGTGATAGGGTTGAAAAATAAGCCTTACGAAGATAGACTCTAGCACTTGGGATTATTTCCACTGAGTTACAGGAGAATCAGAGGTGATTATGACGTACAACATATTAAGCACGCGAAATTATCTCAAAGTGAGCATGTTATTGATGCATCACCACTACTTCCCTCGAGTTAATCCCGAAAAATTGCACATCAAAGAGCGAATACTCAGGTTTATGGACACTTTTTCTCATTGAGAGTCATCGCAACTTGGAATGCTCTCCTAGCCTAGGTGACCACAGCCCCCTCAGTTGACAGCTTCAAGAAGAAACTTGATAATGACGTACTCACATACGGATTATCATCTACCTCTTGGACAAGCTGTTCATGATGCATATCTTAAAATCAATTGGTTTGTACTAGCTCGTGGAAAAGATATTGGATTGGATATTGTATGTGTTTGGCTCAATGTCATCTTCAGGGTCACATCTGTCGTGGATTTTTAAGCTGTTTGCTGGTGAGATGTACTCTCAATAGTTGTACGAGAGATTCCTGACTGCAACGGCAATTTTATATAAACTTTTTCCGTGATATGCTACTATCGATCACTGTTCCGTATTCTACTGAGACATATCAGAGACAGTTCCTCAATTCTTCTACCCAACTTTCAACCATTCCGAATGTATTGCAATACCCCGAAAAGTCAATAGTAATGTTTAACGGTCTACAGACTGCACAATCTATAAGATGTACTAACCTGGTCCCAAGAACAGGTCTTCCCCTCATAATTGGCGGTCCTGTTCTAGCAATCAACAAATCAACTTTTTCCCCTACTGAATATGAGAGTTTACAGAGGCTCAGAAATGGGTTCTCTGTTCAGCCCAATTTTGTTCAAAAGATGTATGTGCCTGAAAAATCTCTGGGATATGGTGCTTTTGGTGTTGTATGGTAATATCGTATATTCTTGTTATTTTGCAGGTTAGTTGTTGACCCACGAACAGGGAATCAGGTTGCTCTCAAGCGAATCCCGAACATTTTCGAAAGCATTGTATCTGCTAAGCGGGCGTACAGAGAATTAAAGCTACTGTTCTCCCTGAAACATTTAAATGTAACCATACTAGTTTTTTAATCGCTCTCTAGATTGTTAGCCTAGTAGATGTCGTGAAAGTTAGTTACTCTGCGTTCAGTGAAATGTACGTCTCTTCCTTTTTGTTCTTAATTATTTAGCTCTGTTCTTTGCGAATATATGGACACTGATCTACAGAAAATAATCGTGTCCGCTCAATATTTGTCACTTGAGCATGTAAAACTGTTTGTTTACCAGATACTAAGAGGTAAGTCCAGTTTTTCTCATTTAAATATCAGGGTTAAAATATCTACATTCCGCTGGTGTAATTCATCGGGACCTAAAACCAGGAAACCTCCTGGTTAACGCTGATTGTTTATTAAAGGTTAGCTCATTCATTTTGGTCATTTTTTAAGAAAAAAAGGTTTTCGTTAGCTAATTTAAACTGTGGAGATATTTAGAGTTTATCTCATTTGCTTGTTAAGTAGTTGAACAGCAGTACGGTAATTTTTATTTCAGTTATTAGTTTGAAGGGGTCCAGTTTTCTAATGTATGAATAATTAGGTTGCTTAATTTCAATAAAGTTATTTTATCAAGCCGTTCCAAATCAATGACTAACTTTGTAGTCGTTGAATGTTGGTAAGGAACCTCTACAGCATGTAAACACAGTCGATTTTGCGACTTACAAAATCTAGTGTTCTAAAAGGTTTTATCTTTGGTGAAAAATCCTGATTCGCTCACATTTGGACTACCGTTGAACTGTGCGGTTTGGTGAGAAAAATAGGCAGACACTTGTCCATAGACCTTTTGCAGAGTAACATAAATTTTGAGTCTTTATTCGCCTTATCAGTTAAAACGAATATATTTGGTCTGACAAAGTAAACACAATCTGTTGGGAAATTCATTTAGAAGTGTAATTAAAGCTGACAAAGTGAACGTTTAACGTCATGACTCATATGGATATCGTAATTATCTTTGTGTATAGTTCTTTCCTTTCGATAAAAAGTTAATAGTTGAAAAACAAACTTATCAATCACTTGATTCATGAAACTATGAACCCAGCGTTTAATTCAAGTCATAGTAGCTTCTAAAGAAAACGAAACTAAGTGGCTAAAGTTAAATATAGCTTTATATACCAATGATTTTACGCGAGACGTACATGAAGATGGAGGCTTTAGCAGTAGGTTTACCAAAACTAGCATAGGTTAGGTTAGTGACCAAGACATACTCATTTATAGCCCCTAACCTCGTTACATCAACGTGCACTTCGGTAGTCGATAATGTCACCAGACGTCACCTGTGAGACATAAACTAAAGCTGCCTGGGAAACACCATGACAAGATCCTTCCGAATAACTTGTTCATAATTAGTTCCAACGGCGTAAGTGGGTCTGTTGTCTGTATTGCTCCGCTTTATCCTATATTCTTATTTTTAGCGTTCGTTTTTTAAAATGTAGATTTGCGACTTTGGTCTCGCTCGCTCAGTACCATCTTTTGGTATAGAAAGCTCTCGCAACCCATTAACGCTTGAAGTTGTAACTCAGTTCTATAGACCACCAGAACTACTTTTAGGTTCAAATTTTTATACAGCTGCTGTCGATCAATGGAGTGTTGGCTGCATACTCGGAGAACTTCTGTGTCGCCAAATTCTGTTTCAAGTTAGTTAAATACTTGTCACTTTTCACTGATATTCTAACGTTCCCTCGAAGTTCCTCACAACCTAGAGTTTCATGCATAAATTCTTACACTATCTTTCTAATGCCGAAATTTTGAAGATATATCTCAATTTAAACTCTGACTCATGCTTCAATTCAGTGGCTTTTATCTCATGATCATATTTTTCTAATCGTTTACCCAGTACACATCTGTGTCGTATGCTGATAATTAACTGGCAACATTATCATGTCTGCGTCATAGATATCGTCAGTCAGTCAGTTACAACGTATAACTTCGTACGTACGTACATCAGTTCAAGTTATAACACCACATTGGCATACATTCGGAATTGTCAATTCTAACCTTATAGTCGTAGAGGCAGTAGAAATATTAACAGTAATCGGAGAAGACTAGGAGTCGATGATATTATTGTAGAAGTATAATCGAATGAAATAAATTTAACAAAAGGGATAGATAAAGATGGTGAAGAATTCAAAGATTAGGATTTGAGAGAACACAAAGAATAGATGCACCTGCACCATTGCAAACGGTTTTTAGCCATGTCATTCAAGATCTCCAACCATCGATTACTATCATCTCGCGGACTCCAACTAAGTAGTCTACACCTGACATTGCTCAGTGCAGTTGTCAATGAATTCATGGATTTGCTCATTGGAGCAGTTGGTGGTTGGACATTCGTAATAAGTGTCACACTCACCTCAACTGATGTAGTTTCGCTGTTTCATGCCATCCTTACCTAATAACCTTTTCCAAACAACAGCATTGCTTACCCGGTGGTCACAGGATATATAAGCAATGCTTTGAAGACACCTACAATTAAATACTAGTAACTTTTGAATATCCTCTACGCCTACTGACCATGTTTCACACCCACATAGTAGGACGAAGTGAACCGCTGCACAGTAAACTCGTCCCTTGGTTAGCATGCGGATATTTCGCTTAACGCAAGTTGGCTAAGGCTAATCCAGCCTTCTGTATCCGTGCTGAGATTTCATCAGACACTAGGCCATCAGCACTGATGAGACTCCAGAGACGATTGAGATGGTCTACACTCTTCAGTGTTAGCTCAGGTGCAAATTCAAGCTAATCCTGAAGCATTATTTTTCATTTCGAGGGTGAGAAATGCTTCAGGAACATGTTTGCATTGTTGCCTAAGGTGGTCAGACGACTGCGTCTTCACCAAGTAGAACTATGTATGTCATCAGCACAATCTAAGTCAACGAGCAGATCTGGTAAAAGTTCAACTTATGAAAATTCAAATGATGCAAGTATCGTACCTAAAAGCACATTAATGACGAAGTTAAACAAGAATGGAAAAAGTGGACAGTCCTGCTGTACACCACTTGAAGTAATCAATTCCGATGATAGTTCGCCATAAACTGTGACTCGACCAGTAATGTTCGAGTAGAGAGCTAGTATAATGTCAATGTACTTCTTTGGTACTCCTTTCAGTGATAGGACCTCACAATGGCTAGAATCAAATGCCACTTTAAGGCCCAAAAAGACAACTATTGTCGGACGCCGAAATGTATGTCTGTGTTGTAGGACCTGTCTCTGTGTGAATATTTGGTCTATACATTCACGTCCAGGTCTGAAACCAGCCTGGTTTTCTGTAGTCTTCTCCCCCCGAACTCTAGTTAGGCGTCGAAGTATTGGTAAAGCTAATATTTTGGACAATATATTAGTTAAACTGATTCATCTGTGATTGTCACAAGAAGACTTCTTTCCTTTTTTGTCGACTTTGGACAATCAGTGGTTGAGACTAGTCAGATGGGATTATGCCCAGTTCCCAGATTCTACCTGAGATCTTAGTCAATCTGACTGCTAAAACTGGACTACCATCCTTAAAAATCTCAGGGGTAAGCCTATCAAGCCCTGCTGCTCTGTCTCGTTTTAGATTTCCTACAGCTTTCTCAACCTCATAAAGAGTTGGATGACTTACATCGATTTGCCATTCAGGATGACTGGATATTGTGGGCAACCGAAGTGTGGCTGAAGGCCAGTTGGACTGATGCCTAAAGTGTTCTGCCCATCGATCCAATCTCCTGGATTGAGAGTGAATAATAGTTCTATCCTTTTCCAAGATAGTCTCACATTCGGGTTCGTAATACCATAGGCGTAGGAAGGATTTGATTGTGACCAATTTCGTCTCGTGTGTTTTTACGGGTATGTGAGCGGTTGTCACTTCACAACTGCCTACACTGTGGAAGGTTACTTCCTGTGGAATCTGAAAAGGATCGTTATCACAAAGTCCAAGAGACAACTGCATGAGGCAGGTGACGCACGGCCTTCTTATGAGACGTTTTTAAAGTATTAGCTCCACTCTTGTTTTGAAAACCTTACCGCTGGAGACGAAAATCCGTATGGTAAGGTGAGATGTGAAATTTTTAGGATCGAAGTTTTCTAACCCGTTCCTTCCTTGTGAGAAGGCAAGGTGATGAGGGAGTGTAAGGATAGTTAGTCGTGGAGATAAGATAGATGTTAGGGGGTGTAGGAAAGATTTGTTTGTGACCAATTTGGTTTCGCGTGCAACATCGCTGCAGATGCTGGTTGTCCGAGGGAAACATCGTACTGCTGTCACACCCCTCTGCAGTCAGCAGTACGACTTCACCCTCAGACCTTGAGTTGCTGCTTTTAGTCTCGTCGTTCTCCGATCGACCTGTCTGACATGGTAGAACCTACGGGAACATATGTTCCGGACAATGTAGCACGGATGCAGAAAGCTCGATTAGCTTTTGCCAACCGTCGTCATTTATGGCGTAGGCGAGATATCCTTTTGCTAACCAAATGTCGAGTGTACTGCGCACCAGTTCGCTCTATCCTCCTATAGGGATGCGAAACATCGCCGGTAAGAGTAGAGGTGGTTGGGACATGTGTTACGAATGCCCAACCACCGACTGTCTCGACGAGCTATGTTTTGTGGTGTAGGTTTAGGCTGGAAGAAAGTTAAGGGCGGCCAGACCAAAACATGCAGAAATCCACGAAGTCACTGACAAGTGGACTGAGTCATGTTGGTAGATGTAGGCTATCTGGTTGGAGTACACGAGACGGAAGTTATCGATGGTTAGAGACCTTGAATGACATGTCTGAAAATCGTTTGCGATGGCGCAGGTGCATCCACTCGTTGTGTTCTCTCAAATCCCAATCTTGTGGATTCATCAACACTTCTAACTTTGTCTTTCTAAAGTTATCTCACTGAATTATGCTTCTTGAATATTATCTTCAAATCCTAATCTTCTGCATTAGCAGTCATTCTTCTACTATCTCTTCCAATATGGGATTTGAACTGACAATTGCGTCTCTGTGCTAACGTGGTATGGCAACCTGGACTGATGTACTTACGTACGAAGTTCTGCGTTTTAACTGACTGACTGACTTTCAATATAGCTCAGTCGGGTCATCACAATAGGCAAGCCCGACCACCACGTCAAGGTAGCAGTAACGATCGGGGTTATAGACATGGGTATATATTCATGAATTTCGCTTTAATCGCTTAGGTTTTGAAACCTCACAAAACGAGCAAATTAAAATACAAAAATTGCCCATTGTTCAGTTGCATACCGAGTATTCTTATTCATTTCGTCAAAACGGCCACTTTTGAAAAGAAACGAACGTTTTTACAAATGCTGCAGTCATTAGTTACAGTTCTAACGACACAACCTTTTATTTATTGATGTTTCTGAGAAAAGATCTTTGTCGTGCAAGGTTTCAGAAACATTTTCTTATCTAGTACCAATAGGTCTGAAAGCAGTACCCTGCGTTTTGTGTGGATTGTGTTTGACCTCAGTGCTCTATTAGCCACGATGCAAAACGCTTTCCGAAAATTCAATTTTTAACCCAATTATTGTCACATGGCATGTTGATCAGTTCCACAATTATGGAAGCCGTCACCCCACCATGCCTTACACGTCACGTTTATACAAATGACACTAATATAGCTGCTGCTTTGATGCTGTGGGGAAACCTACTTGTTCTGACGGTCTGATTAAGCCATATCGCCTAGAACTATCGTTCCTTGTTCTACCACAAAAACCAAGTAGGTTGTATGGTGGTAAGATCAAATTCAGCGAACGTAAGATCTGTAGGAGCAGTATTACTATCGATATTTTTTTGCGGATACCCAACACCTCTAGTGATATTATCTTTTCACGAATGAAAGAGGGTATAGAAGTGGCTGGCCTAAAAATACCATGTTACCCTACCTCAGAGATTTCCAGTGCTAGTGGTAAAATCTGGAAAGTAGGGAGCTGTTGCACTGAAAAGTATTTAAAAAATGTACATTCTGTAGCCAACTCTACTCCCACGCTTGAGTTTTAAGTTCAATCTGCCAGGGTAACGAAACGTTCACTGTCAGTCCAGTTTCCTTTCCCAGTTATTCAGCTAGGACTTCCTTTCTATGGTGGTGAATCATATATTCACCTCTTCCTATATTTTAAATATTGAATGTGGCGACTTGGGTCGTTTCACATTTATTCCAGCTTATATACTGACGGACCTTCTATATCCATTTATTTTTGCTTACTTTCCGTTACATAGGCAAGGTTATTTTTGTATTTAGAGACAGTATGCTGCTTCTCCATCGGACATACGTTGACACAGTCATCCAGTTAAGATCAGGCAAAAGTATCACAGTTTAGTAAATTTATGAGAAAGCTATGTGTGTGAAAAGGTATTTTCTCATACATATCTTCCGGTTTTCAAGTTCTAAGTAAAGAGGAAAACCGGAATGTAAAATTTGGTGTATAGATATGACGTCTAGTCATATAAACCGTGTGATCTAGACTGAGGAGATAAAACCTGAGGATGAAATGTTCTTGTCATATGCAAACATGGAACTGGACGGAAACAGAAGAATTTAGTTAAAAATAAGATATGGAATCAAAACCGTGTTTATAAATTAAACATTCGTTTAAATCACTATTTACTTACACCTGTCACTACTCCTAGTGATGAAACATAGGTAGCCAACGAGGATTCGCCAACCAACTCTGTTTTGAACTCTACCCAGGTGATATTAATTCTTCAAATGCCTATCTACAATTGTTAGCGCAATTAGTCAGTCAGTTACAACGTAGAGCTTGGTACGTACGTACATAAGTTCAGGTCGCCTTGCCACATTAGCACAGAGACGCAAATTCCGTAATGGGGGAGATAGTCTTTCTCTTCTCCTCTGGCTAACCAGAAGAATTATTTAAATTCTGCTCTAGGAGGTAAAAGGTTTCAAACCATACAATCGATCTAGGGAAATTGATTCTCATCACAATTCACTCAAAATTAGCTAGTATCTTATCAATAATTAAACTTTTTAGTTATTGGTTAGATAAATTTCTGAGTTTCTTTGCAAAATACATCATCTTAGATTTTTTTTCATTTCAGTCTTCCAGCTCATTTCGTCAGTTGGATATGATATTTAATCTACTAGGGTCACCAAGTGCAATGGAATTAATCGACTTAGTTGGTTTCCCTTCATCCAGTATAGATTTTATCCTTAAATGTCCTGTAAGAGCGTTTAATCATGCTGCTGTGTCAAGAATACTCGTTCCAGCTAATACTCAATATTTTCAGTTCTCTACAGGAAGTCCACCTGATCCTGATTTAGTTCAGCTATTTACGGGACTTCTAAGTTTTAGCGCAGTAAGCAGACCATAATTTTCATTGTTTATACGGTATTGATGTCTTCTCTTCGCTCAGGGATATAGAAGAGAGTGCTGCTATTTTCTAGGCAGTCTCCCACTTTCTATAATTGTTTTAATATATAGAGAATATGTGAGATCGGGCATTTGTCTTGTAGTACTGTCATAATGCTCAAATTCGCAGTTGTGTAAATTACAACCTTACTAGAGTAGTATATTGCTCCAAGGCTTTGTCGCTAAGGTCATATCAGTTCTTAGCCACCTGTAAATATTAACCAGAAATCTGATAAAGGTTAGTCTTCCAACCCCTGAATCTCCAGTTACAGCTGGTAGTGGGAAGAGTCCACCCTCTCTCGAAATACTTTCACATGACCATGTGTGCATAGTCACAGCCATTGCCTTATGACGGGGGTGCTCGCAAAATTGTAAGGACAAAATGCTGGTGTCCGATGTCTAAACAGGATTAATGAACATGGGAAACCCACCTAGGAAAATTGGAAAACTTTGGTTCGAAACAGGATCCTGACGGAACAAATAGCTTACGAACCCATTGTTGCACCACGGCTACCATTAGATTGCACCTTCTAACTTGATTCCACTGTCTTACGAATTAGATCTTTAGGTTAGAGAATCGGGGAATGCTTTTTGAAGGAAGTCACCTACTTCAGTTTCAGCTCCCTTGGAGTATCTTATCCCACACATGAATTCAATGATTTGTGTGATGCATATATGTTTAGGTACCCCTTTAAACCGATAATAACTAAATAAAACAGTTATGGTGTACTTCATTGTTGCGCCTTATTCGGTTGTACAATTTATTGTGATGGATTCACTATGAACTTGTATTAGATCCAACTATTTATCCGATGAATTGATTTCTTAGGACAATTAGAAAGTGCAGTGAAAGTACAAAATTCATCCGCCTACGAAAGTGCAGATCCGAATCTCACTTCATCTACTTAGGCTTGGGCAATCGATTAGTAACCTCCATACTCATATTTTGAACGTGTTTTGATGTCATATACATGAATCTGTACCTGGTATGTGAATTTAGACCTAACTCAGCTATGAGAGATGACTACTTGAGGAATTCGAAACCTTGGGACAAACACGTAGATGTGACTATTTATTGTTGTGGAGCTACATACACAGCAGGAAACAAAACAGCTGACCTGATTATCAGCGATTCTTTAACTACTGATATCAGTTTATAATAAGATAGCCTTCACACTTTACAAATTCCACGTTTCGCTTTTATCCTATCCAAAGATATTAATACATAAAGTTAATGAGCATACTAATTGTCACCCTTTGTGTACCTCGTGTAATGTTTAAATCTTAAATTTTTTAGCGTTGTCAGGTGCTTGACAGTTAGGTTAAGTCCTAACCCTTTTAAGCACCATCGTTTAATTAGTCTGCCAGCCTACGCGGTCGTACTAGTGCATGCCCTGAATCTAAATGTGTGCTCCAGAATGATCGACAGTCTTCAGTGGAGCCTCTCCTCAGGTGGCTGATAGCAATGTGATCTAGTTGGGTTCATCTTCGGGTCGATTTTGAGGATCGTCATATCAAAATATGTTTGTCTTAATGCTTAAATTTAGTATTTGCAGGCAATAGACGGTTATCTTAGCATAGTTGCAGCAGATGGTCGTCATCATCTGTTTAATCAGCCTCCTAGGTGTATTTCAGTTTAACTTAGTCCATCTTCTTGAGCAGTAAAGTCACCAGACATATACATACATACATACAAATACAACGCAGAACTTCGTACGTAAGTACATCACTTCAGGTTGCCATGCCCCATCAGCACAGACGCAACTGTTAGTTCAAATCCAAAAGTGATAGTGATAGTAGAAGTATCACTGGTAATGGAGAAGATTAGGGAGCGAAGATATGATTCGAGAAGTATAATTTTGGAAGGAGAAAGGTAGAGATTAGGAGGAATTCAGAAGGTTAGAATTAGAGAGAACACAAACAGTGGATGCACCTGCTCCATTGAGAACGATTCTAAGCCATGTCGTTCAAGGTCTTTAACCATCGGCGACTTTCGTCTCGCGGACACCAACCACGTAGCCTACATCTACCAACATGACTCAGTCCACTTGTCAGTGACTTCAAGGATATCTGCCATGTTTTGGTTTGGCAGCACCTAGCTTTCTTCCAACCTACTCCTACACTGCAAAACATAGCTCGTCAAGGCAGTCGGTGGTTAGGCATACGTAACACATGTCCCAACCACCTTAACTGATGAAGTTTCAATACTTCATCAATTGATCTGCCATCCTTACCTATTACTCGTTTCCTAATGGCAGCATTGCTTATACGGTTGTCCCATGATACACGAGCAATGCTTCGGAGACATCGATGATCGAATACTAGTAACCTACGAAAGTCCTCTACTCTTAACGTCCATGTTTCACAGCCATACAGGAGAATGGAGCGAACTGCTGCACAGTACAATCGTCCCTTCGTCAGCAGACAGATATCTCGCCTGCACTATAGGTGACGCAGGTTGGTAAAAGCCAATGGAGCCTTCTGTATCCGAGCTGAGATTTCGTCAGTCACCAGGCCATCAGCACTGATGAGACTCCCCAGGCAAGTGAAGCGGTCAATACGCCCGACTACTTCACTCCCTATCACTAGTTCAGGTGCGGATGAAACCCAATCTTGAAGCAACATTTTACATTTCGAGTTTGAGAACCTCATCCCGAACATGCTTGCATTGTTGCTTAGGCTAGTCAGAAGACTCTTCAGTTTGTCAACGTCTTCACCAAGTAAGAATATGTCATCGGCATATTCCAAGTCAACTAATGAGCCTCCTGGTAAAAGGTCTACTCCTGCAAATTCAGACGAGGATAAGGTTATTTCTAAGAGCATGTCTATGATAAAATTAAACAAGAATGGAGAGAGTGGACATCTCTGACGGACACCACTTGAGGTAAAGAATTCCGGTGACAGTTTGCCATTAGCTCTCACTCGACCAGTGGTGTTCGAGTAAAGAGCTTGTAGAAGGTTAATGTACTTCTTCGGTACACCTTTCAATGATAGACACTGCCACAGAACCTCACGATCCACCGAGTCGAATGCCGCCTTTAGGTGCAAGAAGACAACTATTGTTGGCCACCTAAATGTGTGTCTGTGTTCTAGGACCTGTCTGAGTGTGAAGATGTGGTCTGTACAGCCGCGTCCAGGTCGAAAACCAGCCTGGTTTTCTCGAGTCTGCTCTTCACGAGCAAAGTATAATGGAGGCTAACAATTTGGGAACTATATTAGTTAGACTGATTCCCCTGTGATTGTCACAAGAAGACTTTTGTCCAGACATTATTACTACATCAGTGCGCTTAGCTTTTTGAAGGAAGCTGGAAAGCTTTCTACAAAATTCATCTTTCACCTTATATGAGCTGCAGCGTTCGAACTGTATTATATCCTGTACAAATCGTAATTTGTAATAACTTTCATGATTGTTTTATATTCGTAGTTGTCTACATCTGATCAACAATATGTATGTTTGCCTCAGATGAATCCTGAGATATTCGCTCTATTAAATAATAACTCAGTAAAAACAATAGAAAGTTTTCTTACAACTTATTTTTGTTTTCAGTCGAAACGATTAACTGCTGAACAGGCGCTAAATTCACCGTTCCTTATTGGTGGTAGAGCTAGATTTCATTCTTTCCTGTGCTGTTGTTGTCCACCGCGCAATCAGACTTCAATAATTAATGATTCATCTCAGTGGCGTAATGTAACAAGTCAAGTAAATCGTCATCTTGTAGCAGTTGGTTCCGCTGGTACTCCATCATCATCTGGTAATACACCACCATCTCCACTTCATTCATCTATGCTACCACCAAGTAGAGATGCAACATTACGTATTCCTTTGCTTTTGTCGCCTCAACTAATGATACCAACTTCTACCCTTATGCAACATAGACATATTAATTTAGAACCAACTTTTCAAGCTACACATGAATACACTTATTTAAATACTGAAATAGAAGTGAATAATCTCTTTGAAGCTAAACGTGAGTGTTTACTTTGTTGATTTCATCATTTGAAAGTAATTTATTCACAATGTATACCATTTTTTTTTAGTTTGTTCTACTTCTTATCACTTTAAATGAGTGTTGATCATATTATCTGACTTTCTAAACCAAAAAATGTAAAGTGTTGGGTTTCGCCCTACGCATTAATGATTAGAAACTAAGTGTTATTTAATTATTGTTCAGTCCACCGCTTTACTATTTTATTGCCAATACTATCGCCTGATTCGAAATCATAATTGTTGTAAAATCGAAAGAATTTTCTTTTATAGTATACATTTTTGAAGATACTGATTATTTATTCGTGTGGTCCACGCGATAACTTCAATCATTAGTTAGGAACGTCGGGTTAACACTTTTTAAAATTAGGTTATCGTAGCACAGACACATTCACTTTTTTTGTCTCAGTCTAAATCTTAAGTTTTAATAATTCCTTTAATGCAAATATTTCCACTGTGTCTTTTAGAACTATATTCCTGATATTCTCTGTTATATTTTATCTCGATTGCTTTGTTATTGATGATATAAATTCTGGCACTCAATTTAATTTGTTTGAAACAATCACTGATAGGTTAGGTCAGTATTTCATGCGCTTGAATTAAATCATAATGATTCATTCTTTGTGGAATTTATAATTAAATATAATGAAGGCGCCCCATTCTATAGCAGAACTAGACTATTAGTATGTTTGTTAGTTTTGATCAATGAGAAATTGTAAATTATGTCAAGACATTCCCAAATATCTGATGCCTCTTCGTCAGTAATAGTACAATATATATATATATATATATATATATATATATATATTGTAACAACAAAACTTACTCAGTGTATGCATACAAATGACATATTTTTCTAATATTTTTATTTCAATTGTTTACATTTGTACACAAATTGAAACCTCATATCGTCTTAGTTTGAATGTTATACAAATGTATATATATATATATATATATATATATATATATATATATATATATCCCTTTTGCTTGACCATTTATGTTTATTCTTATCGCTTGTTTCTATGGTATTATCCCTCTTTAATTATGCATGAAAATTTGGATTTATGTTAATGATATTTATTGTTATATTATCATTATTCACATTTCTACGCTTGTGTTTCATACAGTCTTGGTGGTATTGTTTTATTAGCTTAAAATTCAACCAAGAATTTATTAGATTGTTTACATTGTAGTTGAATTGTAAATTGTGTAATATAGTTTTAGGGAAATTCTTCATATTGTTATTATTACTAATTACCAAACCTTTGATTGATTTTGTATAATATTGAAACTTGACAAAATTAAAGTGTTTTAATGTTTTATATAGAAAAATCGAATATAAAATGAATCATTTTAATTGCCATCTGTTATTATTTAACATGAAAGTGGGAAGACAGAGCGTAGAATAGAGAGAGAGAGAGAGATTTTCACCAGTACAACTATCTTTATATATATATATATATATATATATATATATATATATATATATATATATGTATATATGATAGAGATGTCAAATTAATAAGGTTTAAACTATATGCAGTTAGATTAGATTTTATTCAGTTGTATTACATTGGGTGGAAGAGAATGTATTTATGATATTTTAAAAAAAATACAAAACTTTTCAAATTTATATACCGACTTGTATGATGTATTGATGAAAGTAACATATCATTATTCATCAATCATTAGCGTTAGTGATACTATTTTAAATGACATACTGTTCACAATTGAATTACAATGGAATACAATAATCTGTGTTTTATCTTTTGTATCTTATTATTAATGGTACATACATTATTTTGATATTTTTTTAAGAATATTATTGAATTTAAGTTTATCTTATTGTACTCACATAATATGACATTATTGGACCAGTGCAAATTCATACTTAACATCATGACTGACTGTTATTTCATCAATATAAGATTAACTACAAATGTAAACAGTTTTCTAACTTTTAAGTTGTAATGAAAGATTATTTTACTTTTAATATTGTTTTTATACATTCTTTATATTTAGAAATATTATGGGACCTTATTCAACAATATTTCCAAAGAGATCCTAATCGTACCCGAGTTGTAATAAACAATTCTTCGCCTAATTTTCAATCATTTATAAAGTAAGTATATTATAAAGTTTTTAAATTAATTATTTTTTTAATATTCCTTTTTCAGTAATTAAAATATGTGATTTTTTTTCTGTAAGGTCGTAAGTTTGAATTCTGTTTCAGCTAGTTTGATTTGCATAGTTGAATAACATCACTAGTATTCACTTAAATGTTGAAAAAAATATCTGTACTCAGCCCATGAGTATATCACGTACACATATTCTGTGTACGCCTATTCATTAAATATTCAATACATTACTTTTTTAAAAGTACATGTGCTTTGATGACAGTTCCTCTTGTATCTAATAACATCCGTATAATTACATCATATCTATCTTGTTGTCAGTCAGTCAGTTACAAGGTTGAACTTCGTACGTAAGTACATCAGTTCAGGTTGCCATGCCCCATCAGCACAGAGACGCAATTGTCAGTTAGAATCCCGTATTGGTAGAGATAGTAGAAGTATTACTGGTAATCGAGTAGATTAGGATTTGAAGATATTATTCAAAAAGTATAAGTCGGTGAGACAAGTTTAGAAAGACAAAGGTAAAGGTGTTGGCGAATCCAGAAGATTGGGATTTGAGAGAGCACAACGAGTGGATGTACCAGCTCACCATTGCAAACGATTTTGAGCCATGTCATTCAAGGTCTCTAACCATCGATAACTTCCGTCTCGTGTACTCCAACCAGAAAGCCTACATCTACCAACATGACTCAGTCCACTTGTCAGTGACTTCGTGGATTTCTGCATGTTTTGGTCTGGCCGCCCTTAACTTTCTTCCAGCCTAAACCTACACCATAAAACATAGCTCGTCGAGGCAGTCGGTGGTTGGGCATTCGTAACACATGTCCCAACCACCTTAACTGATGAAGTTTCAATACTTCATCAATTGATCTGCCATCCTTACCTATTACTCGTTTCCTAATGGCAGCATTGCTTACTCGGTTGTCCCACGATATACGAGTAATGCTTTGAAGACATTTATGATCGAATAGTAGTAACCTACGAATATCTTCTACTCTTACCGGCGATGTTCCGCATCCGTATAGGAGGATAGAGCGAACTGGTGCGCAGTACACTCGACATTTGGTTAGCAAAAGGATATCTCGCCTACGCCATAAATGACGACGGTTGGCAAAAGCTAATCGAGCTTTCTGTATCCTTTCTGAGATTTCGTCAGTCACCAGGCCATCAGCACTGATGAGTCTTCCGAAATAAGTGAAGTGGTCAACATGCTCGACTACTTCACTCGTTACCACTAGTTCAGATGCCGACGCAATCCAATCTTGAAGCAACATTTTGCATTTCGAGGGTGAGAACCGCATCCCGAACAAGCTTGCATTGTTGCTTAGGGTAGTCAGAGGAAGACTCTGCATTTCGTCAGCAGAGTCTTCTTTCTTGTTGTCTAGAACATGAATAAGATTAACCTCTTGGTAGTTCTCACTTATACTCTTCTGTGTGCAGTATCATTAATCTTCGTTATTTCTTTTCTATATATATATACTTATGAATAAGTATAAGTATTCCGTAGAGATTCGCTTATATAATATTCTAAAAGCATATGATATTTCGGTATTCACATCTCTTTTCAAGTTAAGTTAACGACAGGTACGTTCATGTACTAGATTTTTTTGTCATACTGAATTGATATGGCCTTAAAATTTTACCTAACCGCTTAAATTTCATCTCAAGAGAAGAATATTATAACTAATGAACATTAACGGTTAATAAATCTTTAAATCAATCGACCTTAAATCTTATTTTGCTAACAAGTTGAGTAGATTTAAACCACATTGATTGTTGTCGATATTTACTTTTCTTATTTGCTTTGACTATTACTAAATATAACATTATTTTGTGACTGCGTTAGATTCGAAGTACGGCTCACTACTTTAGTGGCCCGCGATCTGACTGATATATATAAATGATCTAGTATGCGATGAGATAATTCTCCTCTTCTACTTAGGCGAACCTCATTCGTGTGACGGTGGTAATCAGAAGCCAAATACAGATATGCTTGGATAAGTTTATTTCGTACATACATTTAAGCAGACAGACAAGTGAAGTACGAAAGACGAGCGATCCAACTCAATATAGTCAGGTTTGACTAAGTATTTATAGTCAGACAAAGCTAGACATGACATAAGCTAAATAAATGGCACACAATGAAATAAAAATAACTATGACAAAAGCACGTAGTTGGCAAAGTCAGTAGTAGTGTGAATAACTCGGGTAGAATGGATTGATTAAATTGTCCGAAAGTTGAGGCAAACCCTGTGGGCTCGACATAAAAGTACACACTACAAATAACAGCTATTATTCACTTCAGACTATTGTCCCAATTCTCCGCCTGTAGACCCTTCTGGGCTACTGCCGGTCCCATGCCCGCATAAAGGAGGAGGGGGTTGGGCATGGGGTTGGCGCCCCCATCCCAACTAAAAACTAACTTGCCAAAAAACACTAACCAGAACAAATAATTCAAACCATTTTAACTCTTCCCAGGGAGTTGGAAGAAGAATTATGACGTCGCATGACGAAAGCCGAGTTCCCTCGGAAGTCACGGGGCCGATGCTTCTTCTGACAACCAGAGCAACCATTCTTTCAGGTACATGGAACGTTCGTACGTTGTGGGAGACTGGAAGACTATTTCAAGTTGCGGTAGAAATGAAAAGATACAACCTCGAGGTGCTCGGCATCAGTGGAACGCATTAGACACAGGCAGGACAACGGAGACTAGCTTCAGGGGAACTGCTGTTATACTCTGGTCATGAAGAGGAAAATGCTTCACATACACAAGGAGTTGCACTGATGCTGTCCAAACAAGCAAAAAAGGCACTGATAGGATGGGGATCTCATGGACCGAGGATCATCAAAGCATCCTTCAAAACAAAGAAAGCGGACATTACAATGAACGTCATCCAATGTTATGCACCTACCAATGACTACAATGACGACGTTAAAGATCAATTCTACGAAAGGCTGCAGTCAATCGTCGACAGATGCTCACCAAACGATTTGAGGATTCTGATGTGAGACCTAAATGCCAAGGTTTGCATGTATAATACTGGATATGAAGCCATCATGGGACGACATGGACTGGGAGAAAGGAACGAAAACGGTGAGAGATTTGCAAACCTATGTGTCTTCAACAAACTGGTCATCGGTGTCACAATATTCCCTCACAAACGTATACACAAAGCCACATGGATTTCACCGGACCACACTACTCAAAACCAAATTGACCATATCTGTATCAACAAAACGTTCAGAAGGACCATGGAGGATGTAAGAACCAAGAGAGGAGCTGATATAGCCTCAGATCACCACTTGCTAATCGCCGAAATGAAACTGAAACTAAAGAAGCACTGGACAACGGGACAGACAACATCACAGAAGTTTAATACAGCCTTTCTTCGGGGTACCGTAAAACTCAACGAAGTCAAGATGGCCCTCAGCAATAGGTTCCAGGCCTTGCACAATATACTCAATGGAGAGGAAGCAACATTGGAGAACAATTTGAAAGGGATCAGGGCGGCAATCACTTCAACATGTCAGGAGGTCGTGGGTCACTAAAAGCATCATCACAAGGATTGGATCTCTGTTGGCACTCTTGCAAAAATTGAAGAAAGGAGGAACAAGAGGGCAGCAATCAATGTCAGCCGAACAAGAGCAGAGAAAGTTACCGCGTAAGCTGAATACACAGAAGCAAACAGGGAAGTGAAAAAGAGCAGCAGAGCTGACAAACGAAAATATGTGGAAGATCTAACAATGACGGCGGAAAAGGCTATAAGAGATGGAAAGTTGAGACTATGGTACGAAACGGAAACTATCGTAAACCAGAACGACCAGTGAAAAGCAAGGAAGGCAAAGTAATCAGCAACACTGAAGAACAGCAAAACAGGTGGGTAGAGCACTTTAAGCAACTCTTGAATCGACCAGCTCCACTGAACACACCCGATATCGACGCAGCATCCACGGACCTCCCAATTAATATTGGCGTACCTACAATTGAGGAGATCAGCATAATCATCAGACAAATCAAGAGCGGCAAAGCAGTAGGATCAGACAACATTCCAGCAGAGGCAATGAAAGCAGATGTAAAAGCAACTGCGAAAACATTTCACATCCTCTTCAAGAAGATTTGGGATGAGGAACAAGTACCATCAGATTGGAAAGAAGGATACCTGATCAAAATACCAAAGAAAGGCGACCTGAGCAAGTGTGAGAACTACAGAGGCATCACTCTTCTTTCAATACCAGGCAAAGTCTTCAACAGGGTATTGTTAAACAGAATGAAGGACTTCGTAGACGCCCAACTTCGAGATCAACAGGCCGGATTTCGTAAGGATCGATCGTGTACTGACCAAATTGCAACATTACGGATCATTCGTGAACAATCAATCGAAAATAACTCACCACTCTACATCAACTTCATTGACTACGAGAAAGCATTTGATAGCGTGGATAGGAAAACACTGTGGAGGCTTCTTTGACACTACGGTGTGCCTGAGAAAATAGTTAATATCATACGGAATTCTTATGATGGGTTCAACTGCAAACAGCTGACAGACTCGTTCGAGGTTAAGACCGGTGTCAGGCAAGGTTGCTTACTCTCATCCTTTCTCTTTCTCCTGGTCATCGACTGGATTCTGAAGAGGTCGACGTCTGGAGGGAAGCTTGGTATCGACTGCACAGTTAGGACGCAGCTGAATGATTTGGACTTCGCAGATGACCTGGCTCTTCTATCGCACACGCAACAACAAATGCAAGACAAGACAACCAGTGTAGCAGCAGTTTCTGCTGCAGCAGTTCTCAACATACATAAAGGGAAAAGCGAAATTCTCCGATGCAACACAACATTCACCAACCAAATCACTCTCGATAGAGATGCCTTGGAGGACGTTAACAACTTTACATATCTGGTCAGCATCATCGACATTGAGGGTGGATCCGATGCAGATGTGAGGGCACGGATTGGCAAAGCAAGAGCTGCATTTCTACAATTGAAAAATGTCTGGAACTCCAAACAAATATCAATCAACACCAAAATCAGAATTCTCAATACAAATGTCAAGATAGTTCTTCTGTATGGAGCGGAAACTTGGAGAACTACGAAAAGCATCATCCAGAAGACACAAGTGTTTATTAACAGCTGTCTACGCAAAATACTTCGGATCCGTTGGCCAGACATCATCAGCAACAACTTAATGTGGGAGAGAACAAGTCAGATTCCAGTGGAGGAGGAAATCAGGAAGAAGCGGTGGAATTGGATAGTCCATACTACGAAAAGAACCCAAATGCCTCACAAGTCACTCTCTCTTGGTACCCTCGAGGTAAAAGGAAAAGTGGAAGGCCAAAGAATACATTACGCAGAGAAATAGAGAAGGATATTAGAAGAATGAACACAAACTGGACGGAACTGGAAAGGAAGGCCCAGGACAGAGTTGGTTGGAGAATACTGGTCGGTGGCTTATGCTTAGGTGTAAGTTAAATAAACTATTTTCCATACTCTTATCCAATGTCTTATATTATTACATTAATGAATTGTTTACGCTTATCTTTTCACGATTGATTATGTTGAGGTTTAATAATAATTGTAAAAGTATCATATATATATCTATAAGATTGAAAACCAAATTATTTAGATCAACATTATGAAAGCTAATTAGTTATGGAATTTCATATTGAAGTATAAAAACTTTAACTGATTATTTATTATTTGAATGTTTTGTATAACACCATTAAATTATTGTCTTAATTTTCAAGATTATTAATAAAAATAAATTCTGTGTTCATTAAAAGGAAACTGTGACATACTTAAACTTGAATGAAATGTTAACTTTCTTGTTTTTATAGAATCAATTAATTTCTATACTGTCTTCTTTAGTTTTGTTCTTCTCCTTTGGCTTAATGAATGACACATTTATTGATTGTGTTTATTTTTGTTTTACTTATTTTCATAGATCTTCAATTGCATTCACTTAATTAACCCCCCAACAATCCGTATATAATGGAGACAATATAATACATATATATATATATATATATGCATGTCTTTTCACCTTCCATTGTATCCTTAAGTCGACCGCAACTTTTTTTCTTGACCACTATTTTTGTTAATTTTTTTTTTCCTCCTATACTGATACTGCACATACCAATGGTTTTTTATTTTTTCTTTCTAAAAAAAAAAATAATGTATATGATTGTTGTTTAATGAACGACAAATACTCTTCCCTACTGTGTTGTTTATTGTGTTTATTGTGTTGTTTCCTCTTCCAGTGCCTTTCATTGTTAATTTTCTATTGAATTTTCCTTTTTTTTTCAGTTTTGATTGTATAGTTTTCTTCTTTAGGAAGAAAAATTTAATCTTATTGCACATGATTTTCTAATTGGCTTTAATTAATTAATCTTATTGCACATATTTTGTGTAAAGCAAATAAAACTTGCTCTCTCTCTCTCTATACGTATTGCAAAAAGTTGTTTATATTCTGTCTGTGTGTAAAACTAGTAAGAATGTATATATCTTTCAAGTTTTTGGATAAATTTTTTTGTTTTATTTATTGAATTATTATTGTATGATTACGTAAATTGTTCCCTTTTTTTTCAATCATTAGGCTGTGTTGTCTATGCTTCAGTTTTGTTCAATGTAGTTTATTCTTACTGTCTATTATTATATCTCTCTATGTATGTTTCTTTTTTTGGTTATTTATGTTATATTCTCACTTTATATATATGTATGTATATATATATATAAAACAGGCTGTGATAAATTTCAAGTCAAACAATCTCAAATTTATTTTCTAGTTAAATTTATTCAATGCATATAACTGTATAAATTTTTGCACTTATCGTTGTTATCCTAGTCATCATTTCTGCATCTCTACTCGACACGTTGCATACATTGTTTTGTTCCGTTTTTTGTTACACAACACCCGCTTCTTTCTTTAACTCCTACGTCTGATACAATGCTACATTGAACTAATTTATTAACGTTAATGGATGCTTTATTTTAATGAATTAAATTTGTTAACTGTTTGTAAAATCTATCTATCGTTTCAAATTTGAATAGTTAGGGTTATATCTTGTGTTATTCGACAAACTTATTTGTTCGTTTTGTAGTAAATGAATTCATGATGAATATGGGTACTTGTAATTTCTAGACAAACAATGTAATTATCATTGTTATTCACAGGTAACTAACTATCTTTAATTTTTATTGGATTTTTGAAAAAAAAAACTGTTACGTGTTTACATATCAGTGTTTCTACAAGTAATCAGCAAATGTCTTTCAAAATGATTTCATGTATTTTGATCTAATATTAATTCTTTCAATGTCTAGTTTCATGACAGCCAAATAAACCAGCACAACCGTGATCTCTAAATGCTTGTGATTGGATTGTAGTTTTTCGGAAGGGTCATTTGTTAACTAGATTGTTTTAGCGATTCAAACCATTTCCCTGGAAATGTTCAAACCACTCATATAATAAACTTGGTAACTATTTTATTTCTGTACTTATACATTTCGCCATTGATGATCTTCAAAGGTATACTAACTTTCAGGATTCAATGTTGTAACCAAATCCGTTACTGCATATCAGCTTCCGATAAGCAGTTGTTAGCTAAACTATTTTATATACGATTCATTCAGATTTAACATCTTGTCTGTTGTATGTCTTGCGAAATTCATCCCTTATGGCTTAAAACCACTCATACTATAGCTGATGTTGATTCGTGAAAGAATTCTTATTCCTCACCTAACTCTTAATTCTAACTATCCACAGCACAGTAACAGTTAAGCTTCAGCGTTGATAGCACCTCTAGAACTGACAGACCTAATATTCAAATACATTCCGAAAATTTAGTAGATCAAGCTAATCATGCTCTGGCATTTTCACAAGTACTTCAGTATTTTAACCCATGGTGCTAAATTTTTTTCTTAAACTCATTAGCACACAAATAAGTGCTAACAACTTTTCAACCCGTAGTCATATTAAACATCTAAAATTCTAAAGGAATTATATTTTAACTTGAGGTCTGTCAAAGGATTTTTGCAGAGTTGCTTGATTATTTATGTTATTTAAATAAGATATGCGGAATTTCCCAAACCTGGAAGAGAGATAAATATCATCTCGCGCCTATATAAATCTCCTGAAGGGCGTGAGCCAGGATTTCCATTACATCATATTTTGAATATATCTAATCCACCCTAAAACTGAGTTGTTCAATAATAGGAACTAGTTGGAATTGTATAAATTTTCTGTTCATGATACTTTCCAATCTAGTGATAATATTACAAGTGTTGATGATCGATGATAGTTCTCTATTCATCAGTGTACTTTTAACTGAAACCACATGATACATGTGTGATAATACTGATTCCAACGATACAAATGTCTGACAAGCAAATTGACCTAATTATTATTTTGCATTCTTCTAACACTTACCATCGGTCAGATAATTAAACGCATCGAAAAATTCTGTGCTTATGTACATTGGTTCAAGTTGCCTTACCACATTAGTACTGCGAAATAAAATTGTTAGGGTGAATCTAAGATATAGCTAAGGGTAGCAACCATATCAGTAGTAATGATTAGGATTAGGCGGTTCATCAATGTAAAGGTTATTGAAGCCAAATGAATTCAAAAGCTTGAAATCTAACGGAAGATGATTCGTGGATATACTTACACCAATTTATTCAAAGTAACCTAACACTTAGGAAGTTAATCCTATAGACCTCAACCATATAGTCTCAGTCTGCTTAGATAATTCATTTTAATCGCCGATGGCGATATGGGATGGTGCGTCGAAAACAGACTTAAGTCGGTACGTAACACGCACTCATCAATTGACTTGCCATTCTTACAGAATAACCTGTTCCTAGCCCAACGATTACCTGTCCGGTGACCCCAAACATAGTTGGTTAGAAATCATCGCCCCCACTATCAGTGTTTACTAATCAGTAACTCCGCCCACCCTCCTTTGACCATACTAGACTTTTTAAACTCATTATAAGATTAAATATGTCCTACTGGAAGCTCAGTGTTTCATATACCGTTGAAACAATATTTCTATACGTACCATGCTACAAGTTCATCTAGGTTGTGGGTTACGGATCGATACAGTACTGTACGTTATTGTAGGATAAAGTATAATTTTACAAATGTTTACCGAACTAGTTGGTAAAGTGGAAATATAATAGGATTAGTTAAAAGGAGGACTAACGAGATGAGATTAATAGTTGATCAATAAAATCCATATGAAGTTAGTAAACTAATGAGAAATAGACAAGAAGGTCGACTATATTTGGGAAGTGGAAATAGATGCAGTGAGTTCTGTCTGTTTCGAGTAAATATGTTTGTATGTACAACTTCAGTGATTCAGACATACATAATTTGAAATATAAGAAGAAATAATATTAAACGATAGATTTTACGCATCTTGTATAGAATGATTCTAAAAATTTTTCTGGGGAGGTTTCAAAGAATAGAACCAAGAGGACTTTGCATTTTATGAGCTTGGAACTATCCAAATGCTGTCATCATTTGTTTGTTTATAATCGGCGCAGTAGTAACTGTAAGTTTTAGCATTTGAAGAATATGAATACTTATGACCGTTGGTTGCTTGTAACTTCTGATTGACGTTTGTGGGACAGACTGGTCCGTAGCACATAAGTTTATCTTCAGTAAGCAGCTGCAGTGAGCGTTCATATCATGTTTAGGGTTTGCTTCACAGTCCACCTGCTCCAGATTGTCCTGTGAATCTCACACATTAGTTTTGCTAATAGATGGTTTCATCGCTCTTCTTCAGCGGAGCCAGGACTGGTTCGTTTCTAATCAAGAATTCTTCATTCATGATTATACATACCAAACGTTATGGTGGTTGACTGTTTCTCTACATTAAAAAATATTTCTAACTCTTCAATGAAATTGAAGAACCAATTTCATGTCGTATTTTCTACTCATTTGTATGCACTCAGAATTTCAATTTCATTGTAAATAAGGCTGCTCCTGAAAATTATATTGTACATACTCCTGTGTATAAAGTCTCTGATGAACTTACCGGAATTGAAAAATTATGGATTTACATGAGCATAAATATAAAAAAGTGGTTTTGCTCAAATGGTTTATCAAGACTTTTAATTGGAATATTTGTTCAACTGATGGTTTTGAGATGAGCAACAACAATCACGTCATTAATACTAAGTGATAAACAAAGAGAAAGTTTAGGCACTCATCTCTTTTCTAAGCCTATATTCACTACATGAACCAAAATGGCCGATGAGGGATTAATGCTCAGGTCTTGTTACTGTAAGACAGTCTCATTATAAGAATTGGGGGAGGGGGCTGAATTGGAAACGTCACAGTTCCTATTCAATGGATTGAATGGAATCTTAGTCGAGTTTTCATTGCCACATTAATTTGGCAAAAAACAGTCTTAAATCCTGGGGAGCTTATTAGATTACTTCACACTTTATGTAGACGTAAACATTCGCACATTTCACAGATAGCAAGAATTTTGACTGCCCTTATATTGTTGCGATGTTTCTCTGTTAATACAAAGTTTTCTGACCTGTTAATTTATATGCAATGCATAATGAATCACCAGTCATTCTGATCAGTCCTCAATGTTTGCCTTGTACCACGGGTTATACGCTTCTAATGACGTCTAATATATAAGATATTGTGTTTTTTGTTGTAAAGAGAGTAATTTTCTAGAATCATTCGTTTGTAACTAGCATGCACATCAGTTCTCTAACCTATTTCCTTATGCATCTTACCCCAAAATGAAGCATAAGCTTGTAGTGGAACGCTTCTACGAAGAAAATATGATTTGTGAAAAATAAACATTATTGCACTAGTTTTGTTTAACTGTACCAAAAACACTTCTACGACTTCTTGCGCGCAACATTCTTTTCGCGTTGCTGCTATTTTTCTTTATTTGCTGTTCCACATGTAGTGCCTACTCTCTCCTTCAATAAAACCTTGGACCATGGATTTATTCTAATTTCAATGATGGCGAGATATTATGGAACACTTAGTGGTGAGCATAGTCAATCCGGTATTCTGACTCGCTCGCTACAGGCTGCCAACCTGCGAATTGTTTTTATGGTTAGCATTTTCCGTAGCGAATCGGATTTCTATGGCATGCAGTCGCTAACCCCATGTTAAACCGTCCTGCTTTATCCGGATCTGGGGCCAGCTGTAACTCATGAAGGCTCCAGACGGAGTTATGAATTCTCGAAGTCGAAGTGAAAACCTGTAGTTGGTAGTCCAACCTAATCGGTAATCAATGTTTCTATCTTCGATGATGGTAAATTGTCATGCAAAATCACATTTTGGTAAGAGTTGGATTGACTCTATGATCAAAAGGTATTATCATTTCTAACATTCTCTATAGACCGCGTATGGTGCTTCCTCTCTATTATCAAGGGCCACAAAACTATAACAGACCACTTGTCCTGCATCTACTGTCGGTTTTTAAAGAAACTCTGAATCGTAATAAGGTTCTCATTGGTGATAATAATCATTTAGATAATCCCAAAACTTGTGCAGTCTAATCATTCGACGAAATTAACATAACCATCTATTAAATTTATTCCGCTTCACCAGGTTTTATGAATGATGTCTACCTAAATAGTGAACAACACGAGGCAGTGCTCATTTTATTATGTGTCTTTTATGTGAGGATAAAAATAACATTTTTAGTGGCTTGTTTTAGATTTGAAGTAGTGCTCATCATTTTAGGGGCCTGCACTCTACCTCCTGTTTAGGCAGAGGGTTGGGTATGCGATTGAATGAATCTCTTTGATATCTGTATAACATTCTTAGCCGCACCGTGTTTGTGCAATGGTATTAAGACAATTACGAATTCGTTTAGATGGCTTTATTTCATGCAGTAGCTCACACAGGCAGATATATGTACACGAGCCGTTAAGGCAAAGCGAGTGAACCTACTTCATGAAATGAAGTATGTCTAAGTATTTATAGTCAGACAATAATCAGCTAGACGTGTAGTATGAGAGGTGGGTGGTTTTATATTCATATAATGACAACTATGGTTACAAGCGAATTATCGACAAAGTCAAAAAGCATGTGATAATGACTAGTTAAGAATGGGTTAGTTAATTTTTCCAAGTGCTAGGATAAGCCTTGTGTCCTCGGCTTATTACGCACTACACATCCATTCAACTTTCAATTTGGAACCGTTTTTATTAGTCGTCTTCAGTATTGTAAACTGTAGACCTGAAGCAATCCAACGAAATACCAATTTATCTATCACAGCTACAAGACACAGGCAACAGCTGGGACTTAATGTTGGCGATATAAAATCGCATATCAGTATTATATCAGATTTCAACTCAACATATTTAATTCGGCAGTAAATGTGCTCATTGTTCACCAGATAAACTAGTTAAAATTCCCTATCATTTGATCGGTAACAACTGCAGATCGGTTCGGAGAGTATTTGTTTACACTATGAAACTTGTATTCTCACATAGCATTTATGCCATTTCTAACTTCCGAGGTGTCCCAAGGTCTAGTGTTGAACACAAATTCTTTCCATGAGTCGTATGACGTGAGAAGACTAAGTCAACTTTTGTTTCATTTCAATTACTGCCGATGAGTATGGTTAGTATTGAAGTTGTCACGGGTATTCGGAGTTAGAAATTACATTTGTCCATTATACTTTGCAGGTTGAGAATGCTTAAAGGCACGTTAAACAGATGTCAGGAAATAGAAGAATCAAAGGCGTATTTGAATGATTGGGATGTCGGTGAGTGATGAAACAAAACTTATCACCTGATGCGAAGAGATGAGATACATGACGTACCCAAAAGCAGTCTAGTGTTGATATGTGACCAAGAACCTACAGTTAGAGTGTGTCCAATAAAATTAATATGGTCTGCATGAACGTCGAAGCACTGGAAAATTTTTTATTTTGGGGATTAATTTACCTTCATAGCTAATGATGACCCTATGATGTCACCAGTTAGAAATTCAAACCCAACTTAGGTGATGTCGATAAATGTTCTTTTGGTAGCGTTCTTCGTCTAAGAGCGTTTAGCCATCTTTTCCTACTCTAAGGAGTCGTGCGGTACATAAAAGTGTTCAGTAACATTGTCAGTTTTTCTTGTCCGCTTTCTGCCTTTCGTCATTCCCAGGTGTCCCTAAATAAGTAAAAATAAAAGTACATAAATCTGCGGATCGTAGGTGACTGTTCAAAACCGAGTTACTTCTAAAAATCTCTTGAGACAGAGAAATCGTCTAGATACAAACTGGGGTCTCAGGCCTATGGTCAAAGTTGAAACGTATCGCAGGTTTGCTACCAATCACCCGTTGAAAGCTCAAGCCATTGTTTCAGTACTTTTGTTTCTGATAAGTAGAACCCCAAGTCATCGTGATAAATGACACGCACATGTAAAGATGTAGTAATATCAGTTTGAATCACTATGGATTTTTGGCGTTCATAGAGGATTAGAGAAGAGTGCTAACGGTCGCCAAGTTTTGTTTACCATTGTTGTCAGAATTTGCCGACACCCCCCCCCCATTTAACCGCGATACTAATGAGTGCTTTGTTACGAAGTGTGCCGATTTCATTGAAATAGCGTTATTTTTCTTTACTATTGGAGATTCTCTCTCCACAATGTTGTCTAAAACCATGGTTTTCAAATTTCCACGTAATCGACCGGTTACTCTTATGATAAGAGATGCGCAATTTGGTATGAACCACCATAAATAACTTGTTAATTCATAGAACTTTTGTAGTGGCTTGACAGTGGTCAGTTATGGTTAATCCGAAATTACACCAGCCTTTTGCCCAGAGTAAGAACAGCTGGAGTCTAAATAGCATACCCATGAAGGTCAATGGATTCGGCTGAAGATAGAAACTTTTGTACGATAACAGTAATGCTGTTTTATGGGTCGTTGGAAAACAAATCCAGATGCTAGGATCAGATCCTTAGTCATGACTTGCGGTACTACAGTCATCAACATAGGCACGCACAAATTCGGGAGATCCAAGTCCTCCATCAGTAAATCTCTGAAAAATTTGGCATCCTTTCTTGAGCCAAGTAGCGTATGCAAAAGTTATAATAATAATAATAATAATAATAACAATTTATTCTCGAATAACAAACATGTTACGAGAGACATGCCAATTTACAGGCAAGATCAAAATGTTAAGATTAGCAACATATTTCTTTTAAAACGGTATACAGTTACTGAGACATTTCACGAGATTCATTGGATTCCTAAAGATGGAATGTGCAATGCGAATAATTGGCGCAAGTTACGAGGGTTGAGTTACGACAATCATCTTATGGACTGAGAAACGATTCATGGTAGAGACATGTTTTCATATAACAAGAATTGATGCGGTAAATGTACAAAGTTCTGGTTGATATTCATCAGCTAATGATTTCATATGTTCTTGGGTAGGGTAACCAAGTCTATTGCAAATATCCAGACTAATATATGAGGATTGGAATAAGGTTCTGAACAAAGAGGAATAAAGAAAACAAGACGAGGAGCGGAACAGAAAATATTCTTGTTCGAAGCCGAACAACGGCTTTGCACATACGTTTATGGATAAAACAAAGGTATGTTTACTCAGACTTTTTTAATATCAGAACACTAACTGTACACCTGCACTTATGTAGGTTAATGAAGACAATTCAGTAGTGAGAAAACTAATGGGAAGTTAGTCGTATGAATAGAGGAAATTCAGAAGAACCAAGTTGTTAGTAATAATGTTGATTTACAAAATATAATAAAGAGGCTCAGTGATACTACGTTTTTACTTTATTTATTCTTTTTATTTTTAACTTTTCAGCTCAACAAGTTATGAATGAGCTCTTTTTAAGTATAGTTGTCCAGACCAGCTTGTAATAGGATTTCTCTGTAGGAAATAAAAAACAGCGCAAGCTTACAGACATGAGTTGTAGGTTAACAAGGAAAAATAACATCAGTATCACTGATTTGTTACATCCTGCTATATCGTAAGGAGCCGAAAGCAAACAAAATGTTCTGCCACACAGACATGGGTAGATTGAGGTTATCGCCCCACCGTCATGAATGCTGGTCAGATACATACGTCAGGTTGCTGCAAAGGTTTGCGTACCGAATCGACTCGTATGAAAACATGAGGACAGGTAGATGACTCTCGAGGGAGAGCGACCTGTCGATTTTGTGCTGGAGTTGACACCGGAGGTAGTGCTCGCATAAATTCAGGCAGTCGTTGAACGCAGTCTGATTTATTGGAGTAATCACTGCCCCGTAGTGGGAAAAATTCTTCAGACATTTCCCAGACATTGTTGTGCCGTATACCATTTAAGCGGCGGAACACTGAATATCTGTCTTTAAACTCGTTCTGACACCTAAGAGGACGAGCGGTAGGGTTTCGTACCATTTGTTGTTTTCGTATGCTCGAAGAGCACTTTTAAGTTAGCGATGAAAACGTTCGACTTAACCATTCAAGGCTGGTTGGTAAGCGGTAGTGCGTATGCGCTCCGTACCAAGCAGCCGGGTTAGCGAGGAGAATAATTCGGACTCGAACTGTTGTCGTCGGTCAGTTGTTAAAGTCGAGGGACAACCGTGAAGCGCTATCCATGGTTCTAAGAATCAGTGAGCAACTATCTCCGCCGTAAAAGAAGTGATAGGAATAGCTTCCAGCCATCTTGTGAAACGATCGATGCACGTGAGTATGTGGTCATACCTTTGCGGTGGTGGTCCTACAATGTCAATATGAACTTGATCAGGCGTAGCAAATGTGCCGATGTGGGTGGCTATGTGCCTGTGTACTTTTCATCGTTGACATTGTAACGTTGCCTGACCCACATACGGACATCTTTGTTCATCGACGGCCAGACTTATCGTGCAGCGGTAAGACGTAAGGTGGCTGCGATGCCTGGATGAGACAATCCATGGAGCGCATCGAAGACGAGACGACAAAGAGCGGAAGGTAAAATGAGTCGTAGTAAACCGGTAGAATTGTCACAGAGTCGATCGTTGTGCTTCTGTACAAGAGGGATCTTTTGCTTGGGCAGAGGTCATAGCAGGAAGATCGGGCACTGGTAAAGTAACTGCATTCACCTGAATACGTGAGATAGCGTCGGCAACATAGTTTAGATCGCCTTAAATATGACGAAGTTCTGAGAAATGTAATCCAAATGTCCGCACTTTCGTGGTGAGTAGCGGTCAGACTTGGTATGCAAAGCATACGTAAGGGGCTTGTGGTCGGTGAAAAGGACGAAATTACGACCTCCTGACTGCCGAAATGTTCGATGGCACAGTAGGCCAATCATTGCTGTCCAGTTTTGTAAACCTGTTCTATGGATATATCTGAAGGATGCTTAAAGATCAAACTCGCTTTCGATGAGCATTGGCTTTTCCGAAGTAATTCGGGAGTCAAAGAGGATAATTATTTGGTTTCACATTAAAATATTCGCACAAAACGAAGTCAGAACCCAGACAACTAAATGTAATCTAAAAAATTGCCCGTTACTCATGTTAACTGCGGTTTTGTATGGTGCAGTTCCTCATACTTTCAAGCATTGTCTGATGGGACTAGTTAATTATGTGTTAAAATGTGACAAGGCATAACGTACATCTAGATAGTGAGACTGCACACACCAACAGTCTATTAATACCGTCTACTAAACTCCGTCTGCTTGACCATTGAGTAGGTTATAGTGGTGTGGCAGTGTAAATGGATTTTCTACCGTAGCAGTTCAAATTGTTTCCAGTAAGTGCAATTCGTACGCGTTATCTCCCAACCCAATGTCGAAAACACAATAATTCTAGGAGCAAACGGTCTATATTATATTAAAAAATGGAAATACAAATCAATACCTGAATTTTGATGCACCTTCCAAGTCACAATTACTCCGAGGAGTATCCGAGTTTAAAGGGGATAAGTGATGTTAAATCCAACCGCCACAGTATCAATCCAAATATGGATGTAGCCATATTAAAGATCAAATTTAAACAACATATATACAGTTCAGAAGCAAACATAAAAACTTCAATATAAGTACAAAATATAGAAATAATAACAATATACAATGATAAAATCTCAAATTGGAATCAAATAAAATAACAAAATATCAACAGAAAAAGTCCGTCATGTCGTAACAAAAATATATAAACATGGAGGGATTTTCCAAAAAACAAAACATTTAAAAAGGATTCTACATGCAGGTCCATTACAGTGACCTGCATTGACCCATTCCAGTGAATGTTTGCGTCAGAGCAAGTTAAGGTAAACGTTTTTTCCTCAAATGGCGGTCTGTCTACCGTTTGGTACCTTAAGATTTAAAGATGAGTGCTAAGTCCATTGGCAACGGTTACCGTTAAAAAGCGCCAGCCAAGAGTTTCAGGAATGTTTGTAACGTACGATCGAAAGCTAGGAAAATTGCTTACTCTCCTAAGATTTCGAGATTTATCCTTCAGATTGTGGTACCGACATCAGTTCAGCTAATCTGTTTCTTGCAGTCCAAGAACAGATCATTTTCAAGGTAGGTTTTGTCGAGTAGACTTTGATAGTTCTCGATTGTGCTGAAGATGTAGAAGGTGCCTGATTTCACTAAAGAGGTCAGTAAACACTTTTTCTGGTCAATCAAGTTGTTAGGTCAACAAAACAAACCTCAAACCTGGGGGTTCTAGCGATCTCTAGATTCCAATCGGTAGATGCAGCGGGTTTGCCTCAACTTTATTTTGACATAAGATGAGTACAGCTTGCGCCTGTCAGGAGAGTTTAGATAATAAGCGTTTCCGAAGAAGGCTCTCATCGAAATTATGTTGGCCAGTAATTTATTTCATCAGCAGAAATACTTCCTTTGATGTGCAACGTTGCCGAATAGTTGTTCTAACCTTTGTAAATCTTTTGGGCTTTCTCGTCTTAGAATTGCTCTTTCATGATGTTGTGTGGTTTGGAACTATCAATAAAGGACTCTCTTGGTTTAACGTACTTGTTTATCTCGCATAGTAATGTCTTAACTGTCAGGCCGTGCTCGTGGAGCATTTCTTGAAAGCTCGAGACTTCAAAAGTCATATTCTTGAGAAGCTTATGTGTGTGGGTCAAAAGGTAATTGAACTGGTCTTTAAAGCTGATGTGAGGAGATTCTTTGTGTGACGTACCCAAAGGTGACATAGTAACCGAGAATTTCCAGCCTGTGTGTCCATTTGGACCAATTATGTCAGCTTCAGTGTTAAAGAATGAGACAAATATTGATAACGGTGTTTTATTTACCTCTACATTAACATTTCGAGCTGTGTGAATTGATATTTAGATATTCAACGGCACAAATAATCTTCTCATGTTTGCCATCTAGAACAAATGTATTCTTTTCCACTCATTTTTTCAGTTACTCGGTCTACTCCATTCCCACCTTTGGTAAACAACATTAAACTGGTTATCTGTAAACGTATCCTTCACGTATTGATTACCAGATGCATTCTTGTTAACTCTCAATGAGTGCTAACAACACGGTTTAGTTCCGCACATTATAATGTTCCGTTCCGAACAGGTTTTGTTTGTGGATTCTAATTGCTTAATGTCCCAGTACAGCAAACTCAAAATAGAATCACTTGAATGAATGGTCTTATTGCAGCTTGAAAGATATAAATTATAACATATAACCAAACCCTATCATCATTACTATTTTCGTTCTTATTATTGAATAAGTATCTGGAAATGAAAAAACCTTACAAATAAAATTTAGTAGCTGAGGATTCATTTCAGTAGTAGGCTGCAAAGTTTTTCCGGTTGCAACTATTTAACGGAGCTTAGTAATCAAAACTGTCTGTTTTTTCATGCACAGAATTTATTAATTCACGTGTTAAGCCTCTGGCAACTATTACAAAATAATATACGAAATTAACTTAATGGAAGTGGTTTACTCTCATAAACCTCGTTTTTTCTATACAATCAATTTCTAGTCTTATTAGAGTCGTCTCACCCTGAAAAATTGATAAAGACCTTCATGACTGAATTCAAATAATGTATCATCTCCTTAACCAACCTCTAATTAATTTGGCTTGATCAACATTTCGATCTACAAAAGTCTGTCGTTACTTCATGAGGATCTTCAGCTGTCATAGCTATGTAATTGCGATCAAAATTGATCGAAGACGTGGTTAACAAGGAAAAGTAACATCAACATCATTGATTAGTTATATCCTACTGTACCGTAAGGAGCCGTTAGCAAACAAAATGTTCTGCTCCACAGACATGGGTAGATTGAGGTTATCGCCACACCGTCATGCATGGTGGTCAGATACACTATCCCCTTCTTTTATGATGTTGGGCTCTCTTACATATAATGGTATATTGTAAATAATTTTTATTAGTCTAAAGTCTTTTTTTATACCCTGTCGGAATACACTTTCTCTACTAGCTCCATGTTACATGCGAACCAGACAACCTTAACTTCTGTACGTTGGACGAAAAATCCAATTTGCATATCACACTGCTATTATGCTAAATATTTGTATAAACTGTAAGATATTTGTCAGTTAATAGTTAGTTTTGAGATAGTTAGGATAGGCAGCTGAAGAAAAAAAGAGTAAAATCAGTTTTAAAAACTCATGAGTAAGGCGATTAATAGATAGGAAAGCAAGGCGACTTGATGTTAATAAATCAGGTAAATAAAAATTTGTTAACCTGTCAATACGTGATCAAGGAGGAACTCACAACGATGCAGGAAGTTTGAGTTTCTTGTAATTGACAGTAGCTTAGCAGCATCTACGGGCTTTTCAGTTTATCTATCTACTAGAAATAAAAACTAAAAGTGATGTTACTTACTTACCCGAATGTCTAGGGTAGCATCTCAAATTTTAGTAAGAGTAGTCGCTTTCGTCTTTCAGTTCATGATACCTGTAATGCGGGTACAATATGTTCATGGTCTATTACTAGTTTTGAAGGTTAATCTAAACATTTGGTGGACCATTAAAGTGCCTCCGGACTTGGCGCCAGTTCCGGGAATAGTCGCTAAATTTTTTTCGAATCTAACAACATCACTACTAGTTTAATGAACTTGGAGATTGTGTCACAGATACGGATAGTAACTGACAACCTGTTCCAGAATAGACTGTTTTGTGTTATAAAGACATCACAACGCAATGATTTTTTGTATCTAGCCGTTAATAGTTTATATACTTTGTTTCAAAGTTTGTGGTTCATAATTGGGCAGTATTTAACGAACGGTACACCATTTATCGGTTTCTAGAGAAGTATTATGTTTTTTTTCAACTGACGGTGCCATAAAGTTTCTACGGAAAGATGTTTGCATAGTTCTGTGTAGTCGAGGATATGGCTCCATCCGAGCAGTCGCGGGGTGAAGCTTCCTTGGGTATTTTCTACTCGTGTTGTCCATGATATTCATGTTACAAAACTTAAGTGAGCAATATTCAAGTGAGGGCCTTATACAAATTTTCAAGAGTGTAAGCTTAACCTCATTTGTCAAGAAGTTCTTATTTATAAACCCGATTAGCCGTCTGAATTTAAGGACAATAGTTGAGGCATGTTCTTCAAATTTTAGGCTCCTGGAGTAACGAATACCCATATCATTGGCTGATATGAGTGTCTGACCCCTACAGTTTTTTGAGTAGATTCGTATATCATGTTGAGGCTTACTAAAATTCATGATGCCACATTTGTTATGGTTAAACGGTATTATATATTAGAGTATATTAGAGTAGTATATTAGAGTAAAGCCTGATGACGATCTAATCGAAAACAATATTGTTCGCTTATATGTGTTGTTCTAAACGGTAGCTGTCATGTTTCGCTCCAGGCAGTTAAGTTATCAAGATCACTCTGAATCCTGAATTTATTTTCGTCCAGATATTGAGGCTCATAGCTGTGTACTATTTTTTTATCGTCAGCATATAAGTGTGCTCTTCCAAATCTTATAGTACTACATATATCGTTTATGTACATCAGAAACAAGAGTGGACCTTTACACTTACCTGGATAACTCCACTGGTTATTGGTCTTGGTGATGACAGACAATTATTGTATTTACCTATCTGGTGACCATTTAAGAGTGAAGCAAAGCATGAGTAGAGTGGGTTACTGATTTCGAATGACTTTAGTTTAAGGAGAAGCCTTTTGTGTGGGACCTTATCAAAAGCCTTCTTACAGTCGAGGAAAAGGACTGATATTAGAAGTCCTTTGTCTTATTTCTTCCTAATATCATTGAGATGATCTAGCAGGCATGTATCGCATGACCTGAACGTCAAGAACTCATGCTGTGAGATCGCAATGTGATCGTTATTGAGTAGGTGTTGTATTAACGTCAATTTTACTACTTTCTCCATCACCCTACATGCAGGACTCGTTGACAAACGCGGTGACTTTTTGTTCAACAATCAGTGCACAAGCGTCACTAAGTGTTTTGACGATTTATCGTTGATGTCATAGTTGTTGTCGAATTACTTTGTTAGATTCGGTTGTGGTAATGGTAGCTGGGAAGGAAGCATGAAAATTTTAGCGCCTTCAATCTTGATCAACCAAGATATCTATACTTCGTTTTCGGGAATATATACTCGCCTCCTAAAGTCAGTGAGAAGCGTATGTTCATATGGATGGCTGCCCACCATAACAACACTGACATGTAATTAAATCTAGCTAACGCGGCAATCTTCGATCCAATATGAACATAAAATCAGCGGTTTCATATTTACGCCATACATGAAAGAGACACGCAATTACGTTCACTTGTTGATTAACAGTTACGACTGTCATGATTTTCGCTCGCACGTAATCTATAATGAAGGTTGCTGTTCTTAAGGTTTCACTCATGTCGTCTGTTAACTGATGTAATTTATATGCAGCATCAGTAGGGTATGTTTACATTTTATAAATAAGCATTCATGTTAAACAAACTGAACAAGTAGAAACTGATGAACAACATTATTCACTTCAGTGCAGAAGGTACTTTGAACATGAAGAAGAGGATCAAAGTCTCAAAATCACCTCTCACCGCCAGTAGGACGAGTTACAAAAAAATATCAATATTAAGAATCGTGTATGACTATCCTCATCCATATTATTATGCTGCCTGCCTACAATAGATTCTCCAAAGAAACTACTCAACCTATGGTTCACAAAAATTTTATAAGCAGAAACCAAGGGAATATTTGCCTTAACAAGTCAAAAAATACATTTGATGAAATTAACAATCACTTAGTGGGTCACAGACATCGACAGATCACGTTTATATCCGAAAATCTCAGGCTTTCAGTTACACTGTAAACGACACTTAGGACAACTGGTGCTAAATAAATGTTCGATATTTGTGTGTTAAATTTAGAAATCACTTAATGAATTCCAACACGTGATGTAAGTCATTTTGTCTGTGCGCCAACAAAATAATCCGTATACTCTCTCAGAGTATTTTTAGATTCATCATACTTTCATTTAGTAAGAAACCAGGGTTTTTCTGATCGATAACCGAGGTTAAACGTTTGATATCAGCCCCATCCATTTATCAATAGCTTATGTCACTAGGTAAGCGTTCACTTATCGTGCACGCAATATGCCGCAGTGCTCTAAAAGACGGGCTTCAATGCAACATTCAGAGGTACTTTTCTTAATTCAAAGCAGTTACCAAAATGCGACGAAAGAAGTCTTTAATTGTTGTAATGTTAGTATTATGAGCTAGGTATTCTAAGATTTGTAGGATTGTTTCACTGCTATTGCTTGATAGACGCATATATAAAACCATGCAGTGCACAACTCTTCCTTTAGTGTAAAGAGGCTTTGATGTTGCTCATTGTCTATGTAATTATTCCGTTATATATCTTCTAACAAAGCTCGAAGTCTAACAGTACTAACAATACAGCTTGATTAATAGTGTGTTATCGTTACTTTGATATTTGTTTGATCTCGAAAACGTAATAACTAATAATGACAAAGATTTGAAAACCTCGACGAATTATCGGAGGAAATCAGAAACTATCAAAACTGCGCTTAAACTCAGAATGACCTTCACTAAGCTAGCCGTTCAGGGTCGCGCAACAAAAAGCGCGGTTCTGTTTGAAGGTGGGTTACTTTCCGATTAATCCATCCCTTAGTTATTACTTCTCTGATGTAATTGGAGTTTCAAACTGCTAATAAGCATACCCTGAAGTATTTTAAACACGTCAATTTTTACATATAACTTTTTTAATCCAATTATCTCCACTCAGTCATTAAATCAAATATATATATGTATAGAAAGAGATTATTCAGGATGCTTGGCTAAATTAGCAAGGGGGCTGTTTTAATCTTCATTAAGTCTTAATTACCTAGCCAATGACACATATACTCGGTAGATGTTTTCACTGGTAGCTTCTTTAATTTAATCAAATCTACCAAATGGAATTGAAAATTTAGCTTTTTAAATGTAATGTTGAACAACTTTCCTCATAATCTAACTACTTGTATGGTATTATATACTGTAGTAACATCTCAAAAGCTTCTGGAGTCCCGCTATATGATTCCGATATTTATCAACATATAAATATACTATGAAGTAAATCTCCCCATCATTTTCCGTACATTATACTTAGGTGAACCCCGTTTATGCAACGGCGGTAATACGAAGCCAAATACGAATTCGGTGGGATAAGTTTATTTTAGGCAATCGTTCATGCAGACATGATAATGGAAAGCACAAAAGCAAAGCGAAGTGAAGGTGAGCCAACTCAGTTCGAGGAAGCATGACTAAGCGTTTATAGGGAGACAAGGTAAGCCAGGCATGTAATGAGCGAGGTAGGCGTGCACACACGAACAAAAGCTACTAAGATATGAGCGAATGACTGACAACGTCATTAGGCGAGTGAATAATAACTTAAAAATATTGAACTAGTTAATTTGTCCAAAGGCTAGGGCCAGCCCTGTGGGCTCAACAGGCTGGTTATGGCATGACACGCATTCGAAACTGGATTGAAAAGTCATATAACCCTGTACCATTGTGTAGAACTGCTGAAAATGATTCAGGCTGTCGAAGTGCCACATTCCTAAAACTATTGCATATTTGGGTTCTTCATAGTCAACTTTCTCACTGTAAGTTGGTTAGAGTATGGCTTACATATCCTTAGTCGTTGACCTTTTTAATCCTAAATATAATGATTTTAATAAATCTCTCATGTCACCAAACGAAATTTACAGTTAGATTGAAACATGAAGCATGGTGTTCTTTCCTGAAGACTAGAATTTTGTGAGGAACCTTTTGTAAGATAGAAAACGGTTGAAAGTCTCAAGGAGCAATATACTCCCCATTATCTATGGAAAAAGTGGCTAGTTTGTGTCACCTCGTTTCCTGCAGAACTGTTAAAACATGTTGTTAGGCCCCTTTAATGTTTAGCATTAGAATTGAATTACACCTCGTTGTCTAATAAGAGCACTAATTGACTCAATGACGTAACGTTCAAACATCTTTTCCGGATAAACTATTTCAGGAGTTAATAATGACGAAAGTTTTATTTGTAGAGGACTCATTGTTGTCTGTAGTAGGAAGAAATTTTATAAATTTATCTTACAGGAGGCTAACTATTCTCAAGCTGCGGAGGCCATATAAAGTGTTTAGCCGTAGGGGGATTATTTTAGGTCATGTGTGCACTCCTACTCGGATATCCATTTGAACACCATAGCATGTTAGGAGTTCATCTTTTCCAATCGTCAATGTGGTTCTAGAGATACCTATTAGTTGCGCACATTGAGTCGAATTAGACATACATATGTCAGGTTCTGCGTTGTGCACGACTGAATAACTGTCTGTAAAAACTACGTACTAAAAAAGCAAACAAGTAGGGCCTAAAAACGATGTATTTGACTGTTTATTTATCACAGAATAAAATGTATTGGTCTTGCTATTAATATAATAGTCTGAATTTTCATAGAAACGATTGATTTTGATGTATCTGGACTGCATTCTCTTGCATCACTCATTTCGTTCACTTGCTGTGTGGTTTGTTTTTTAGATTCAGTTCCTTAGACTGGTGAAGTAAACATTTATTTTGATCAATTACCAGCGTTCACATATGCGACTACTTTAATTTCCAATTAAATTACTGGAGAAAAGCTGATCTATTAGTCATCAAGTCGTATTTTAATGTCTAGAATATGCACATTAGATTATTTTATTCTCTGTTCAGGAGTTGTCACAACGTGAGAACCATCTTTTGATATAATATGTTTAGTATTGTACTAATATTCCTTTTCAGGTCAAACCAGATGGATCAGAAGATTTTTAATTATTCGAAGAGGTTTACTGATTCAGCTTGCGTAACAAAGGTTTGTCATTAAACTCTTAAAGCATATACATAAATTAAACTTTAAGTTTTCGAAATTTCAGTTGTGACTAACAAGTTGATTTATAAATATCTCTGGAGTGCCATGGGAATTTAATAGTCATTGAGAGCCACAAATGTCTTTGCGTTTTTAGCAAAACTCCCAAATAAACATTGTTAGGACTCGACCCCAGATCCTAACCAAGTCATCGATTAGGTTGTGGACTTTTTATGAGAAGAGGTAGGTGAGTCAATATGTAGTGTTAACTTGAGTAGGATTAAGTAAGAGAATTTTAGAAATAAACGGACCAAGATGCTATGCTCTTCATGAATTCGATAAATGCCAGTTGTAATCCTAAATACGGGTAAAATCTTTGAGATGGTAATCTTCTTGATTAAAAGCCTCGATTAAAAACGTTCAACCGCAATGGCAAGAAATGTATTCACTCTGGTATAACTGGAATATTTTATTACTTCTCAGTTGTTTTTCTTTTCTGAATGATTGATTACTTCAATACCCTAGTATTTTTGCACCTTTTCATAAAATCGTAGTTCGTCATATATTTCTCTTTATATGTAAGAAACGTAATGAAATTTTCTGAGTCTCTTAGGCTGCCGGCATAAGACGCAGTTTTTGCATTAATTGTTCAACTTAATTTTGAATATATGAAAAAGATCTACAGTTGCCTCTGACCTATGTTTTCAAGCCCAGTGGCTTCGACACGCAATTTTGAATGAGTAGATCACGTTTTTACACAGCCATTTTCTCCATTCCTCAAGTCGGTCATAAACGTAGCAGGACTTGATATTGATACGTACCAATCAGTATCATTTTACCGAATAGTGTAAGGAAATCGTCAAAACGTCTGAGCAAAGGTTCGAAGTAATAATAGTGTCAGTAATTTAATTCACACCATTTAATTTTATCATACGAAATTTGTGCTAGTCGACTGTTTTAATTTTTTTTTTTCTAACAGGATGGTAAAGTAACATGTACAAAAAGTACACATCTAAGCTTGTCAGATCCATTTCGTCGCTTTATGATTTTTGAATGTTCACTAATTCTATTGGCACTATGCAGTTTTGCTGTAATTCATCACAGGCATAAACGTTTAGAAAGAAAGCTAATGCAGAAAGTCAACTTTCAAATTGCAGCTGGTGTTTAATATGCTATCATGAATCATGTATGAACTTATTTCTTACTGTGATAATTTCTTTGGTAATTTTGTGTTTTAAATGGATGAACGGTCTGTAATCAAATGTTATTTTTTCCTAAGCATCGGACGATGCACTCTCTGATGTTTATATATTTAGGTATCTTTACATTTGGTTATCACACAATGTAAACTTAATTCAAAAATAACTCTCATGTTTATATGGTGATCTGGTAATAATCTTGTAATTGTTTAGTGTCACTGCAGCCTCTCAAAGTTCCCTTATGTAGAACACGAGTTGTGATGTGATTGTAATAATCTAACAGATAAGACATTGTGCTATATATCAATCAAATTATTCACGTCTACAGCGTAGACCCATCCTATCTTATTTGACGTTGAATTACTTTGTGTAAGATAGAATCGGACAGTAAACTATTTCAGTAATCGAATGAGTACTGTTTGGATATTTTGGATAAATTTCGTTTGTGTTGCAATAGTCAAACAGCCGAATGAAACTATTTTCTATCACAAGATTTAGGCTAATTATCTTAACGTATCTCAACAATATGATGTCATATAGGTGATTAAATCGTAGAAATGGTACGTCAAATATTTATAAATAGGATTCTATTTCACCTCGTGGGTCAGGGTTGGATTAGTCAGATGCAACGTAGAACTTTGTACATAAGTACATCAGTTCATGTTGCCGTACCACATCAGCACAGAGAAGTAATCGTCAATTCAAATCCAATAGTAGAAGAGGTAGTAAAAGTATTAGAAGTAATCGGAGAGGTTAGGGTTAGAAGATACTATTGAAGAAGTATGATTCAGTGAGAAAAGTTTAGAGAGTCGAAACTAGAGGTGTTGAAGAATCCAGAAGATTAGCATTTGAGAGAACACAGAATAAATGCACCGGCGCCATTGCGAACGATTTTGAGCCATGTCATTCAAGGTCTCTAACCATCGATTATTATGATCTCGCGGACCCCAACCAGGTAGTCGACAATTACCGACATGGCTCAGTCCACTAGTCAATGACTTCATCGATTTGTGCCATGTTTTGGTTTGTCCGCCCCTAGCTTCCAACCTATTTTTACACTACAAAACAAAACTCGTCGAGGCAGTCGGTGGTTGGGCGTACGCAACACATGTCCCAACCACCTCAACTGATGAAGTTTAACCACTTCATCGATTGATCTGCCATCCTTGCCTAGTACTCGTTTCCTAACGACAGCATTGCTTACTCGGTTGTCCCACGGTATACGATCAATGCTTCGAAGACACTGATCGAAAACCAGTAACCTACGAATATCTTCTACTCTCACTGGCCATGTTTCACAGCCATATAGGAGAACGGAGCGAACTACTGCGCAGTACACTCGTCCTTTGATTAGAGAACGGATATCACGCCTACGCCATAAGTGACGCAGGTTGGCAAAAGCCAATCGAGCCTTCTGTATCCGTGCTTAGATTTCGTCAGTCACCAGGCCATCGGCACTGATGAGACTCCCAAGATAAGTGAAGCGGTCAACACGCCCGACTACTTCACTCCCTATCACTAGTTCAGGTACCGATGAAACCCAATCCTGACGCAATAATTTGCATTTCGAGTGTGAAAACCGTACCCGGAGCATGGTTGCATTGTTGCTTAAGGTAATCAGAAGACTCTGCAGTTTGTCAACGTCTTCACCAAATAGGACTATGTCATCGGCATCTCTGACGGACACCACTTGAAGTAAAGAATTCCGGTGACAGTTCACCATAAGCTCTCAGCCGACCGGTGGTATTGGAGTAGAGACCCTATATAAGGTTAATGTGCTTCTTTGGCACACATTTTAATGACAGACACTGACACAGAACCTCACGATCCACAGAGTCATATGCCGCCTGTAGGTCCAGGAAGACAACTATTGTAGGACGCCTAAATGTGTGTCTATGTTCCAGGACCTGTCTGAGTGTGAAGACGTGGTCTATACAGCCACGTCCAGGTCGAAAACCAGACTGGTTTTCTCGAGTCTGCACTTCGCGAGCTCTAGTTAGGCGTCTGAGTATAATCGAGGCTAACAATTTAGAAACTATATTAGTTAGACTTATTCCCCTGTGGTTGTCACAAGAAGACTTTTGTCCTTTCTTATAGATCGGGACAATCAGTGATTGAGACCACTCGGATGGGATTGTGTCCAGTTCCCAGATTCTACCTAGGATCTCGGTCAGTCTAACTGTTAAAACTGGACCACCATCCTTAAAAATCTCAGGTGTCAGCCTATCAGAACCTACTGCTCTCTCTCGCTTCAGATTTCCTATAGCTTTCTCAACTTCATGAAGATTCGGAGGACTTAAATCGATATGTCGTTCAGGATGACTGGAGATCGTGGGTAACCGAAGTGTGGCCCGAGGCCAGTTGAACTGATCCCTAAAGTGTTCTGCCCATCGATCCAGTCTCCTGGATTGAGAATGGATAATAATCCCATCCTTTTCCGAGATAGTCTCACTTACACTAGGATTCCTAATACCAGTTTCCTTGATAAATCAGGAAAGTTGTCTAGTGTTGCCTATCGCCGCTGCCTTTTCCATCGCCTTTGCTTTCGCCACCCACCACTGTTCGCGGTCGTTACGTAGGCTTTTTATCAGTCTTCGCCTAAGCTGACTACGCTCTTCATCATGCTCAGAGTCAGGTGGGATGCGTTTTCGAGCATCCATCAGTTCGGTGGATGCGACTGATATCCACGGCTTCATTCTAGCCTTATGGTTTACCTTACTAGCAGATATCACTGTTGTTTCCACAGCCTTTTTGATATCATTCCAACCTGCTTCCGAATGCGAATCGCTTATATGGTTACCTAACTCTTTCTAGTTTTTCCTGGAATATATTCTTAGCCTCATTATCATTAAGTAAAACCCTAATAGGTTTCCTTGCAGTGTCTTTCCTACGTCCAGTAAGCCTCAAACAAATACGAGCTCGCAACAGGGCATGATGTGAATCTAAACATATGCCCCAGAACGAGGGATGGTCCTCTACCGAACCCCTCCATCGGTGGCTGATGGCAATGTGATCTAGTTGGGTCCATCGTTGAGACGACTTTGGGGGTCGCCAGGTCAGAGTTGTTTTTTCTTATGCCTAAAGTTAGTGTTTGCTAGAAATAGGCGGTTATCTGAGCACAGTTGCAACAGACGGTCGCCATTGTCTGTTCTTTGAGCCGCGACACCATAACATCCACCTAGGTGTCTTTCCTGCTAACTTTGTCTACCTACTTGAGCATTAAAGTCACCAGCCATTATAACTATATCAGGGTGCCTCAAATTTTGGAGGAGGTCCGAAAGCTTCTGTTAAACTCATCTTTTACCTCGTCTGAACTGCAGTTAGTAGTGGGGTATGTAGATAGGACGAAGAGGCGACGGCGTGTCCCTATCTCCACGAGTCCTTACTGTCCCGTTTAGTCGGACAGCGCACAAACGACTATCTACTGGGGTCCAATCTAGGAGAGATAATTCTGCCCTAGGACTCAATGCTATGCCTACTCGAGCAAGACCCCTGGAAGCAGCATCAGGGCTACCGGATACACGAAGAGTGAATCGGGCTGCTTCTTCGTTTTCACAAGGTGGAATCAGGTTATTGACTTTACTAGGATCCTGTATGCGCGTTTCCGAGACGCAGCATACATCGATGGCACGAGTTTCTAAAGTCCTAGCTAATGATGCCTGTTGCCCTATTTGACACAATGTCCGTACATTAAAAGCTCCAACATGTAGTTTAGAACGGGGTTTCAAGAGACCAGGAACGACGTTTCGTGATCTCGCTTCGTCTGCGTTAGCGGTGCAGTGAGAAAAGGGAGTGTGAGTAGAGTTAGTCGTAGAGATAAGAGAGACATTAAAGGGTGTAGAAAGGATTTGATTTTGACCAATCTGGTCTCGTGTGCTGTTACGGGTATGACGGCGGTTATCACTTCCCGGCTGCCCACACCGTGGAAGATTGTTTCTTGAGGAGCTTGAAAAAGAAGGTAGATTAGTGTTGGTCTTAACAATCTGGGAGCGTGACCGCAGAGACCAAGGGACAACCGCTTGAGGCCGGTCACGCACGGCGACCGTCTGTTGCAACTGTGCTCAGATAACCGCCTATTTCTAGCAAACACTAACTTTAGGCATAAGAAAAAACAACTCTGACCTGGCGACCCCCAAAGTCGTCTCAACGATGGACCCAACTAGATCACATTGCCATCAGCCACCGATGGAGGGGTTCGGTAGAGGACCGTCCCTCGTTCTGGGGCATATGTTTGGATTCACATCATGCCCTGTTGCGAGCTCGTATTTGTTTGAGGCTTACTGGACGTAGGAAAGACACTGCAAGGAAACCTATTAGGGTTTTACTTAATGATAATGAGGCTAAGAATATATTTCAGGAAAAACTAGAAAGAGTTAGGTAACCATATAAGCGATTCGCATTCGGAAGCAGGTTGGAATGATATCAAAAAGGCTGTGGAAACAACAGTGATATCTGCTAGTAAGGTAAACCATAAGGCTAGGATGAAGCCGTGGATATCAGTCGCATCCACCGAACTGATGGATGCTCGAAAACGCATCCCACCTGACTCTGAGCATGATGAAGAGCGTAGTCAACTTAGGCGAAGACTGATAAAAAGCCTACGTAACGACCGCGAACAGTGGTGGGTGGCGAAAGCAAAGGCGATGGAAAAGGCAGCGGCGATAGGCAACACTAGACAACTTTCCTGATTTATCAAGGAAACTGGTATTAGGAATCCTAGTGTAAGTGAGACTATCTCGGAAAAGGATGGGATTATTATCCATTCTCAATCCAGGAGACTGGATCGATGGGCAGAACACTTTAGGGATCAGTTCAACTGGCCTCGGGCCACACTTCGGTTACCCACGATCTCCAGTCATCCTGAACGACATATCGATTTAAGTCCTCCGAATCTTCATGAAGTTGAGAAAGCTATAGGAAATCTGAAGCGAGAGAGAGCAGTAGGTTCTGATAGGCTGACCCCTGAGATTTTTAAGGATGGTGGTCCAGTTTTAACAGTTAGACTGACCGAGATCCTAGGTAGAATCTGGGAACTGGACACAATCCCATCCGAGTGGTCTCAATCACTGATTGTCCCGATCTATAAGAAAGGACAAAAGTCTTCTTGTGACAACCACAGGGGAATAAGTCTAACTAATATAGTTTCTAAATTGTTAGCCTCGATTATACTCAGACGCCTAACTAGAGCTCGAGAAAAGCGGACTCAAGAAAACCAGTCTGGTTTTCGACCTGGACGTGGCTGTATAGACCACGTCTTCACACTCAGACAGGTCCTGGAACATAGACACACATTTAGGCGTCCTACAATAGTTGTCTTCCTGGACCTACAGGCGGCATATGACTCTGTGGATCGTGAGGTTCTGTGTCAGTGTCTGTCATTGAAAGGTGTGCCAAAGAAGCACATTAACCTTATATAGGGTCTCTACTCCAATACCACCGGTCGGCTGAGAGCTTATGGCGAACTGTCACCGGAATTCTTTACTTCAAGTGGTGTCCGTCAGAGATGCCGATGACATAGTCCTATTTGGTGAAGACGTTGACAAAATGCAGAGTCTTCTGATTACCTTAAGCAACAATGCAACCATGCTCCGGGTACGGTTTTCACACTCGAAATGCAAATTATTGCGTCAGGATTGGGTTTCATCGGTACCTGAACTAGTGATAGGGAGTGAAGTAGTTGAGCGTGTCGACCGCGTCACTTATCTTGGGAGTCTCATCAGTGCTGATGGCCTGGTGACTGGAGTAATCTCAGGACGGATACAGAAAGCTCGATTAACTTTTTCCAATTTACGTAATTTATGGCGTAAGCTGACTAAAGGACGGGTGTACTAAGCAGCAGTTCGCTCCGCTCTCCTATATGGATCTGAAACATGGCCGGTAAGAGTAGAAGATGTTCGTAGGTTACTAGTATCCGATCATTGATGTCTATGAAGCATTGCTCGTATATCGTGGGACAACAGAGTAAGCAATCCTGTTGTTAGGAAACGAGTACTAGGTAAGGATGGCAGGTCAACAGATGAAGTATTGAAACTTCATCAGTTGAGGTGGTTGGGACATGTGTTACGAATGCCTAACCATCGACTTCCGCGACGAGCTGTTTTGTGGTGAAGGAATAGGTTGGAAGAAAGGTAGGGGAGGCTAGACCAAAACATGACAGGAATTCATGCAGTCACTGACAAGTGGACTGAGTCATGTCGATGTGTGTGGAATACCTGGTTGGGGTTGGAGATGATAATAATCGATGATTAGAGACCCTGAATAACTTGGCTCAAAACCGTTTGCAATGGCGCAGGAGCATTTACTCTTTATGTTCTATGAAATTCTAACCTGATTTAATCTTCACCTCCATCTTTTTCTTCTTAAATTTATCTTACTGAATTATACTTCTTGAATAACATCTTCGAACCCTAATCTCTCCGATTACTTCTAATACTTTTACTACCTCTACTACTATTGGATTTGAATTGATAATTGTGTCTCTGTGCTAATGTGGTATGGCAACCTGAACTGATGTAATTACGTACGAAGTTCTACGTTGCAGCTGACTGACTATCGGAAGAGGATTATTGTAGCCGGCGGAATAGGTGCCGACTGAGGACTAGAATTCCGAATACTTTCCTCATTACCAAGTTAATTATCGCTGATAAAGCAGAAAGATTAGGTGGAGAATCTAGCTTAGATAACCTACTTTCTGTGATTGACTGCAGTTGTATTTACCTTTACCTTCAGTTACTCGTAGGCTGATAGAACAGTGAGTATTTTCAGAATTAACTCCAAAATGTATCGAAGAAATCGTTAGTGAATGGCCCCAAATCACTTAAAAACACCACAATTTAGTCTGTTTCAAAAGTGCTTGTAAAATTCCCGGTGAAAATCGCATTCCGTGAGTCTTGACTGCTGACATGTGCATACAACTCATTCTTCAAGAACATTGTCGTTTGTACTCCAACATAACTCAATTAACCTATATTTTTAAGGTTACCGACAATCGCAACAATAGGAATCAAATAAACAGGTCGTATCTAATATTAATAAAATTAGCAGATAGAGTTCACTAGACAGGTCCGATTCTACAACATATGGTCGCTAAATGCCTATGCAATTCGAATGATCATATATTTGAGTTAAAAAGAAACTCCAGTTTACACTTGGCAAGTAAAAGCACTAAAACAGTTTATTTAGCTTAAATTAAAAACCATGAATGCGAAGTCTTATGGTCTTAAATCTATCACATGCAAACAAACTTTGTTTGTAATATGCAGTATTTATTTAGTGAATCATGAAATGAAATGGTAAGATAGCCGTAGGTGGACATACAATACTGTCGAGCCATTGGGATGTAATACAATCAAATACAAGTTTCCAGAATATTTACAGAGTAACGCAATTCAAGTCAAAAGTAATAGTTAGTTGGATTTTATTTTCGAAAATACCAGGTATATGTACAAAGCTCGAGGAAAAATTCTGACGAAAGGGTCTACGATTAAGAGGAGTTCAGATTTCAATATCTTGACCAAGGATAAGTATTCCAATCAGCATCAAAACGATTGCAATTTGGCTGCTTCAAAGTTCCGTCGGGATTTCTTCTAGACTCAGCTGAATGAGTCATTGCTTTGTCCAGTCTTGAAAGACCACTATAACGATATTCATTTCCATCTTGATTCAACTTATATTTGTAGTGTGAAGTGAAAAACTCTTTGAAGAATTCACGGTTGGCCCATTTTTTGTTGTGCCACTTTCTTAAGTACTTACGACTTAAATATCTGAAATTCTCTTCATCGGGAGGTAATAAAGCCTATAGTGGAAAAGCGAAAAGTGAAACAATGCAAAGAATTTACGAAATATGAATCTGTTGAATCTTTCGACATTTTTTCTACAAGTCATGGGATCAAACAGCCTTATCAATACCATTTTAGTTAAGTTCGATTATAGAAATGTCGTTCTTGTGGCTACAATTAGGCTTTTATCGTTGTTTTAATAACAATATTTACAGGATTTTCCTAAATGAGATAAAGCTGACAAAATGCAATTTTAACGAGTTTGTTTTGCATAAGCGACTTAGATTGGTAAAAAAAAGACATTGTATTTGTGGGGTTATATATTGGTATGGTGAATTGTGGAATCAACATACCACTTTTGTTGAAAACGCATTGTTACTAGAATTTAGAAGTCAGAGCTGATATTTTCCGCGCAAAAAAAATGACGTTCAAATATTATAACGAAATCAGAACGATAAAAAAATCACTGCTGGGTATACTTAAAAACTGCAAATGTCTCTAGTGATTGATATCCAACAAAACTACTCGTATGCGTATGAACGCGTGAGTGTTTATATCCAACGAACTATCTAACCACTTTTAAAAATGTCTATAAATAAATCGAATAAGATTTAAGAATCAAACATCATTCCACGAACTTCGTTGCAGATGGGGACTATCTTACACTCAGTACTATTCCGAACTGCTTCGTGTACTGGAAAATATAATTCGGAATTCATTAGCAAACTAATACAAATAGTGAAAAACCATCTATTAAAGTAACCAGCTTTAGTTTTTATCTGAAATAAGCAATTGGTCGACAGATAGGTTAAGTAGTTAAAAAATTTGTTTTGCCACTTTCAGACTCGCTACATGAAGTTACGGTTTGCTGCGTAGTATCACTAGCCACTACAATACAAGTGTAGCTCAAAACTGAGTACACAAACCCATAGTGTGTAAATGAGTTACACCATAATAACTGGAGGTTTGTGCTAATTTCTAAGACAGCTCTTAATTTTACGTCATTAGCTTAACTTAATCACTCTCCAGACAAATTTACATTTTGAGATTTTATAGTTAGAGAAAAAATTCTGTATGACCTAAAAAACAAACATTTGACTAGACTAACCTTTAGATCGTTTGACGGGTTTGGATTATATACTGATAGGTTTGGTTCTGATGAGTTCGATAACGTATAATCAACGGAAAGACCCCTATGTCTGAAAAACCTGCCATCTGGAAGCAGCCTACATGTAAGTAAATCAGATTCAGTTGGCAATCCGTTCTCAAAAATAACAGGCTGCACCCGAATAAGATGTTTTACCTCGTATAATTCTCGGTTGACTGATGGAGTATTTTTAACAACTATCCATCTGTGATTCTACAAACTGATATACAATAACTTCTTATGTTACTTTTGTTTCACTCCCAAGGCCATATTTTTCAAGGATAGCTCTCTCGTAGTGAACAATTCCCTTTAGAGGCTTCAGCCGACAGACCATATGCAGTAAGGGAGGTTCTTTCGACTGGTTTGGCATTGGCTGAGATTCTTGCATTCGGAACAGACGTTTTGCCCATCCTAATGGATTTTTGTGGTCATCACTCCCAGGAACCGGTTTCGATTCTTTTGTATATGACATGCTGTTATGAGGTAAAGAAACATGAAGCGATCGACAACATGTCTTAAAACTCATCAAATTATAAGACCAAGGTCGGGTCATTATACGAAGGAGAGTTCCGTCTGAATGTTTAATTGTTCAGGAAGTACGATCTGTAATAGAAAAAAACACTACAGTGACTTAGAGGAAGTATGTCCTTAAATTTAGAATAATTTGTGCAGCACACTAAGGAATCCCGCATAATAAAAGTAGTGGCTTATTCTGATATGCATGCTCTGAAGAATAAGGGCAATGTAGTATTGTTTCTTGTGAACTTAACGAGAATCAACTTTGACAGTCTTCATTAGAAATACATTTTGTTAACCAAGTGAGTTGAACAGGTCGGAGAAGCAGAAACAAAACACAAAGTTATCGGTAATACGAAGACATACTAGGCCATAAAACGGATTCACTATTGTCCAAGTTTTCACAATGGACACAACTACAAAGAAAGTACGTCGGGACGTCTTAAACGATGTGGAGATCTCGATGTTAAATGTTGTAAAAATATTAGAAGTTGTGGCGGCGACGGAACATGATGTAGTAAACGATTTAATAGATGACAGGTATGTAGATCTAGTATGCCACAATTGATTATGATTCGTCCCATAATTTCCGACTATAATTTACAGCTTTAACGGAGGTTGCGACTGGGGAAACGACACTTTTATGGACAACTTTGGTCACTCTTTAAATGACTTTTGTTGACTGATGTTCACTATTTCTTAAAGTATCCATGCATCAGCAAATATAGCGAGTTAATTTATCCTGACAGAACATGCGATAAACAACTTTATTATTATTTCCTCTCAAAAGAATTTGCAAGTATATGCGAAGTTTAAAGGCTTTTAACTGTTTGCCTGATAAGTGACTACAAACTTAGGTGATTACACATACTATGAATTTACCAATAACTGAGACATTATCCCAAAATTCACATCATGTCCTCCATTATTTCCTCCCTTTTGTTGCTTGGGTAGAGCATCAGCATCTGGTTAGACTGTCACATTGACTAAGGGTGCAGTTAAGGATTGTAAAAAGAGAAACCAATACTAAGTTTGATAGGGCCAAAATATTTATAACCAAGAACTTGAAAGTTCTGGTACAGCCAAGATTGTGGAGAGATAACTCTTCTCGAAATGCCCCCATATGGCTATACACCACTACCAGGGAAATCCAACTCACTGCCTTCTTGTGACACAGGTGTCGTTTACGAGACTGAAAAGCATATGTCGACAGATCTAACCGAGTCTGTGTGTATGGAGGATCTACTTAGGAGAATTGGAAAACTCTCATCCCAAACCGATGGTGTATTTGCAGGATTCGGGATCCTGATGGAACAAATAGTATATGAACCCATTGTTGGTCACTAGCAACCATGAGACTGTATCTGCTTACGCCGACCCACTGCCTTGTGGGTTAAACATTTGAGTCAAAGGTTCAGGGTGTGACTGACTCACTAAGAAAACCACCGGCTCCCGATTGGACGTACGAGCAACATCCCTGCCAACCCACAAACTCATTAATTTGTGCGGTGCATATTTGGGTGCTCCTTTGCACCGACGTATTTGAAGTATAGTCATAACTTATAAACCGGAGTAGAACGTATGTGGTAAACTAAATTAATAAATAATAATTGCCATATCATCCGTATTTCTTAGTTATGGCTTGGGAAATTTGGTGCTTATTCGGGCGAAATTGCAATCGAAAGTTGTCGTCTTAGTCTATTCTGGGTAAATGAGACATTTAACCGTAATATTCTGCGTTACAAGATAAGTGCACTTTTCGTCTTTATTTTCTAAAGTTGGCCTGTATATTTAGGAAAACATGTTTCCCCATTTTGGGAGACATTGGTCTCACCTACTCTAATAAAAAATTATGAAAATACCCGTCCTAAATTTTTAGTATTTGAGGTGGCTTATTATATGGTTCTGGAGAAACTTAAGTTTCTTTAAATGAGAACATGATTTCTATCACTTGACAAATTTATATAGGTATGACAAAATTAACTGGTTACAGTAGTACATTTTACTTTGAAAAAAGCTACTGATCTTAAATGCGAAACTATGTCTTTAAAATACTCCATTTTCTGTCAATAACTTATTTGTCTATGACGTACAGAGAGCCACCCTCCTCACCGCGCTAATAATGAACGTTAAATGTTTCAATGACATGCTTCGATTTCGGTTGGACTTTCCTCCATGCTTATTCTGACTAGTTCACCTCATTTAAGATAACTAAGATAAAATTTCCAGGTTACAAGAGTATTCACAGCACTCAATGTAATATTGGAGGACCAGAACATGTAAGACCAGTAAAATATCACTGGGTCATCCGACAGAACGGTCAATGAATGTTGTCCATTTAATCGACCTCTATCTCAGTCAGGGATAAGCAGTGCTCATCAACAAAAGGCGTGCCATAGACAGTTGCGTGCGGCAGTCCTTTGGCCCGGTAAGCTATTGATACTAATATACGTAGTGACCAACTTAAAACATTTATTCTAACAAGTCACCTGGTTATTTAGGTAGTGCAATCCAGATTGAACATTACCTGTGAGATGTAACCTGGATGTAACCTAGATCAATTCACTGCCGTCAAACTCGGGTAGTCACACAATCATCGACACAGACTGCCTATGCCGGTGAATCACAAAGGAAATGCAGATCGTTTAATATCGAAAGTAAAAAGGGTAAGGAGAAAAATGGAATTCCCATGCCCAAGCACAGGTCACTTTAAACATGGTCATAAACGAATAACTTTGGAGACGGAAAAACAACTCTTACCTGTGCTACAGGAGGGCATACTGCAAGTAGGTATGGTAGCACCTTCTCCATACCTCACGGTCATGAGAGTAGTAAAAGCTATCAGTAGATAAATAGTATGTGTCAGTGAGGAAAGTCATTACAGTCCTAAACAGTATGCTTCAAATAAAGAGATGATCCTGAGTTGCAAACAGTTCAGATTGTCTATCACAAAAGGCTAGCCTGATGGATTCTGGACTCGGCTCTTAATTTTTCTCGAAAAAACAGTGTTACTTTGGAGTTCGATAAGACAGAAGATAGTTGCAGGTCAAATTAGCTGCCGAAATGTAAGCAAATCTAAAGGATCCCCACTGATTTATAACCAAAAGAAATTCTGTAAACTAGGCTGTGTGCCTTTGAGTGTTTGGATATCGAAGGTTTTACTATTTGATTAGCGACATTCTGACCTTCTTTAAAGAGCTAGGTGCTTTGATTTAGTAATAGTGACTGATGAATTCAGTCCCCAAGTATGTAGACTAAGCGATTTTGAAGGAAACTTGGGGGATATTATGGCGTCACGACTCAAAGATCAGATAATGGCAACCGTCGACTGCTCAGATAATCCCTTATTTATAGCAAACACTAACTTTAAGCCTAAAGAAAATGTTAGCCTCAAACTTAACCTATCAATGAACCCAGCGAGACCACATTGCTAACGGCCAATAATAGAGACGATTGATAGGCGACAGCCAATAATTCCACAGCACATGTTTAGATTCAGATCTCGCCTAGTACTAGCATTTATTTGCCGTCATCTGATTTGACGTCGGAAAAAGATATCTGACGACAGCAAAGCCGAGAATATATTTCAGAAGAAACCAGAAAAACACTCAGGAAACCGAGTGAGCGATGCTCGATATGAGGCGACTTACAATGACATCCAAAAAGCTGCGGAAACAAAGATTATATCTGTCAATGAAGCAATTCATCTGAGTACAACACTCTTGTAGGTCATATTTTTTTGAACTCATACTAAAACATTACAAGTCCTTACAATTAGTGGCCTGAGTGTGAAACATTTTCTTACTAATGTTCGCTCCACGTTATTTACATGCATTTTCGCTCAAATTTAAGCACAGCTTGGTCGACAAAGCTTACGTTAGACACAAATTAACCTTGCTAGAATCTCAGTGACCGAACTTGATTAGTCCTAGCATCTTACATACCCGTCAAGTTCAAGTCTTTATCTAGATAAACGAAGCAAGAACAATTCCGTATTGTATAATCATTTATTGAAATGCAGACATAACTTTGGGCCAGTAAGTATACAAGGCGTTAAAACTGTGGCAGGGACTTATATATATGCTTATTGCGTTGCATGAGTTGTATATTTAAACCAATTCTAGCGATATACTAGATGAAGAGCTTTCCCTATCCAGAAAGGATCGCCTAATAATTGATTCGAAAACGTGGAATATAGGATATTTCATCTATTGATTGAAACTGGTTTGTCAAAATCTAATGAACTAAGAGACATTCAGTGCCAAAAATCAAGTTTTTCATTGATCGTTCGAACGATGAAGGACCAGTTCACAATGCACAAAAATAAAACCCTTTTAAGTGCTGATTACGATATAACTTATTTGACTTATATATTACTTGTCATCTGTTACATGTAGTACCAATTAAAGTCGGTAACAAGTGACGGTATAGTTCTATCTGTACGAAGTGGAGTTTGAAAACTCTCTATCCTATTGGTGAGTAAGTCTGAGGAGTTTCAGGTGAGTAGTTGAAACACATCTTAATTTCGCTCCACTTACTTTCGTAAAACACGATCTGTCCTTGAATATCACGTGGCCTACAATTTGCTAAGTGAGGAACTGATGATTTTAAACTACTGTGATGCGTAAGATTTACATTTACGTCTAAGCCTTTCTTAACCTTATGATAGGTTCCCTGCCACATTGCTAAACAGTTTGTTTCAGTATATGAAAACACCATAGACTGTTTTGGGATTCCAAATTATGCAACGCCAACTTTCCAGAATGAAAATTAACGTAAACGACACCGCTAACCACATTTGAAAGCTATTAAATAGTTAGTTTCTTACTAAAAATTCTAACGAGGTCACCTAAACGTGTTTGTTGCGAATTATAGGATGTATCGCAGCCTTGCTTTTTAGTCCCTACAAATATGTCTTCATAAAGTCAATTGACAGACACATTATGGTTGAAAGAGGTTTATTCATCTGAGCGATCGACACGCTCAACCGCTTCATTTCCTATCACTAGTTCAGGTGCCGTCACAAGCCGATCCTTGAAGCAACATTTCGTATGTCGATGATGAAAATCGCATCCCGAATATGCTTGTAAATGTACTTCTTTGGTGCACCTTTGAATAACAGAGACAGTCAGAGAAACCCACAATCGACAGTCGTATGCCGCCTTAAGGTTCAGAACTACTACTATTGTGGGACGTTTAAACGTGTCCATGCTCTAGGACCTGACGTAGTGTGGATATCCGGTCTATACATCCACGTTCAGGTCAAAAACCAGCATGGTTTTCTCTAGTCTGATCTTCATGAGGTCTAGTTAGGTGTCGAAGTATTATTGAGGCCAATATTTTAGATACTGTATTAGTTAAACTGATTCCTTTGTGATTGTCACAAGAGGACTTTTGTCCTCACATGAGATATGGGACAGTGCTGTTACATTACATGTAGGCTCGACTATTTAGCTAATTTCGGTAATACTAAGTCATTTTAATGCTTTAAATGTTAAATCGACCCGTAATACTAACATTTGATTACATTTAGTCGATCTCAAAATTAGGAGCATCGAAAACTCCATTTTATATAAAACAGATATAACCCTGACCCACGAGGTGAAATATAATCCTATTTATAAATATTTGACGTACCATTTCTACGATTTAATCACCTATGTGACATCATATTGTTGAGATACGTTAAGATAATTAGCCTAAATCTTGTGATAGAAAATATTTTCATTCGGCTGTTTGACTATTGCAACACAAACGAAATTTGTCCAAAATATCCATTCTATTACTGAAATAGTTTACTGCCGGTTCTATCTTACACAAAGTAATTCAACGTCAAATAAGATAGGATGGGTCTACGCTGTAGACGTGAATAATTTGATTGATATATAGCACAATGTCTTATCTGTTAGATTATTACAATCACATCACAACTCGTGTTCTACATAAGGGAACTTTGAGAGGCTGCAGTGACACTAAACAATTACAAGATTATTACCAGATCACCATATAAACATGAGAGTTATTTTTGAATTAAGTTTACATTGTGTGATAATTAAATGTAAAGATACCTAAATATATAAACATCAGAGAGTGCATCGTCCGATGCTTAGGAAAAAATAACATTTGATTACAGACCGTTCATCCATTTAAAACACAAAATTACCAAAGAAATTATCACAGTAAGAAATAAGTTCATATATGATTCATGATAGCATATTAAACACCAGCTGCAATTTGAAAGTTGACTTTCTGCATTAGCTTTCTTTCTAAACGTTTATGCCTGTGATGAATTACAGCAAAACTGCATAGTGCCAATAGAATTAGTGAACATTCAAAAATCATAAAGCGACGAAATGGATCTGACAAGCTTAGATGTGTACTTTTTGTACATGTTACTTTACCATCCTGTTAGAAAAAAAAAATTAAAACAGTCGACTAGCACAAATTTCGTATGATAAAATTAAATGGTGTGAATTAAATTACTGACACTATTATTACTTCGAACCTTTGCTCAGACGTTTTGACGATTTCCTTACACTATTCGGTAAAATGATACTGATTGGTACGTATCAATATCAAGTCCTGCTACGTTTATGACCGACTTGAGGAATGGAGAAAATGGCTGTGTAAAAACTTGATCTACTCATTCAAAATTGCGTGTCGAAGCCACTGGGCTTGAAAACATAGGTCAGAGGCAACTGTAGATCTTTTTCATATATTCAAAATTAAGTTGAACAATTAATGCAAAAACTGCGTCTTATGCCGGCAGCCTAAGAGACTCAGAAAATTTCATTACGTTTCTTACATATAAAGAGAAATATATGACGAACTACGATTTTATGAAAAGGTGCAAAAATACTAGGGTATTGAAGTAATCAATCATTCAGAAAAGAAAAACAACTGAGAAGTAATAAAATATTCCAGTTATACCAGAGTGAATACATTTCTTGCCATTGCGGTTGAACGTTTTTAATCGAGGCTTTTAATCAAGAAGATTACCATCTCAAAGATTTTACCCGTATTTAGGATTACAACTGGCATTTATCGAATTCATGAAGAGCATAGCATCTTGGTCCGTTTATTTCTAAAATTTTCTTACTTAATCCTACTCAAGTTAACACTACATGTTGACTCACCTACCTCTTCTCGTAAAAAGTTCACAACCTAATCGCTGACTTGGTTAGGATCTGGGGTCGAGTCCTAACAATGTTTATTTGGGAGTTTTGCTAAAAACGCAAAGACATTTGTGGCTCTCAATGACTATTAAATTCCCATGGCACTCCAGAGATATTTATAAATCAACTTGTTAGTCACAACTGAAATTTCGGAAACTAGAAAGTTAAATTATGTATATACTTCAAAAGTTTAATGACAAACCTTTGTTACGCAAGCTGAATCAGTAAACGTTCAGGTCAAAAACCAGCATGGTTTTCTTTAGTTTGATCTTCATGAGGTCTACATAGGTGTCGAAGTGTTATTGAGGCCAATATTTTAGATACTGTATTAGTTAACCTGATTCCTTTGTGATTGTCACAAGAGGACTTTTGTCCTCACATGAGATATGGGACAGTGCTGTTACATTACATGTAGGCTCGACTATTTAGCTAATGTCGGTTATACCCCGTCATTTTTGACGTCTGTAAGCCTTCTGGATACCAGCTGCAGTCAGGTTACTTGGCGAGAATTCAGTTGGTTTTAATTGGAAGAACAATAATTCAAAAAATGTGATGCTTCGATTTCGAATCTTGTGAATACGTACTTACTTACTTACGCCTGTTACCCCCAATGGAGCATAGGCCGCCCACCAGTTTTCTCCAACCAACTCTGTCCTGGGCTTCCCTCTCCAGTTCTGTCCAATGTTTGTTCATTCCTCCCATATCTTTCTCTATTTCTCGGCTTAATGTGTTCCTTGGCCTTTTTCTTTTCCTTTTACCTCGAGGGTTCCATATGGGGGCTTGTCTCGTGACGCAGTTAGGTGCTTTTCGTAGTGTGTGTCCTATCCAGTTCCACCGCTTCTCCCTGATTTCCTCCTCCACTGGAATCTGACTTGTTCTCTCCCACAGTTCGCTGTTGCTGATGGTGTCTGGCCAACGAATACGAAGTATTTTGCGTAGACAACTGTTTATCAACAGTTGTATCTTCTGGATGATGGCTTTCGTAGTTCTCCAAGTTTCCGCTCCACCTAGTGAATAAATGAATAAATAATAATATTATTAGGTTGTAAAGATTTTGCGTGAGGTGTAAGACAGGTAAAAGAAGGAGACCTAATAAGCTAGATAGATCTAGTTAATGATCTGAGAATAAATGCAATAATTACAACTAGCAAGTCTCAAAACTTGCTTCACACATAGCTGCCTCAAGAGGGCACGTTCTCACGGAACTGGCTTCGTTGCAAACTTTAGACACGAGATTGATGTCTGTTTTTTCCTCGAGCTTGATTTGCTGAGTCTTTCGTAAGGTGCACTGAGTTCGATAGCTTATTTATCGACATAGTTCTGTAGGTCGTGTCGGGCTCACCACTTTAGTGGTTCGTGTTGAATCCTGATCAGGATTCGCCATTTTAGCGCCCCACGCTTTGGGTCTACTTTGGACAAATGATCGAGTGTGCGATGAAGTAAAACTTCCAAACAAAGCATAATGAATTAGAGAAGGAAATTGAGGCGACCCTCATGCCCTGAAGCATTACTAAGTATTCATTCTCATGCAATAATAGGCCAGAAATGTAATAAGCGAGTGAAGATGCTCAGACACAATCAAGTATACAATAATCTATACTGTTATTGTAGAATCCTTTTTGAATGTTTTGTTTTTTGGAAAATCCCTCCATGTTTACATATTTTTGCTATGACATGACGGACTTTTTCTGTTAACATTTTTGGTATTTTATTTGATTCCAATTTGAGATTTTATCATTGTATATTGTTATTATTTCTATATTTTGTACTTATATTGAAGGTTTTGTGTTTGCTTCTGAACTGTACATATGTTGTTTAAATTTGATATAATATGGCTACCGCCACATTTTTGAATTGATGCAGTGGCCGCTGGACTTAGCGTCACTTATCTGTCACTGTGTCTGATACTCTGCGGAGTAATTGTACCCTGGAAGAAGCACTATTTCCAGAAGCTTTCTCCTAGAAATTTGTCCTTTTTGAATTGGTTGGGACCCGGAACTAGGAAAAGCGTACAGGAGTGCCTCTATTGAAACCCATTGGAACGGCCACTGTAGAAATTCATCTACAGTTGTCGAATCATTTCTATAAACGATTATATCCTGGGAATATTCCTAGGAACGTGTATATTTTGGAATTATCTATTACCTTTTGATAAGACGAACAATTACCGTTGGATTATTAAGAATTATAAAGAAACATTTGGAATTTTAATCGTTTATCACACTAGACTTTCTTGAAAGAAGAAATTTGGATTATTTATCATATTCTTGAAATGAACTGTGGAATTACTATATTTTGTATTTGTTACTTTTCTTATATTGAACTTCATTTATGATGTCAAGCCGAAAGAAATCAAACATGAGGAGGGTGGAAGAGCTCGACGGATCCCTGAACTCTAAGCAAGTCGTTAATGATGAATTTTTTATGGGTAACCCACATGTTATGTCTGATACTTATTATTGTAAGTCACCTTTGGCAGGCATTAAGGAACCAGGATTAAGTGAGAGTTCTAAGGTACCAGAGACGCATCAGATACTTAAGACATCGATAGTAGGTTTAGAACTACCTAAGGTCGAACTTTCATATTTTGATGGAAAGTCTCGCGATTACTTTAGGTTTATGCGCCAAATCGAAACGTTTATAGAACCCAGAATAAAAGATGACCAAGTTCGTTTATTGTATTTAATTCATTATTGTAAGGGAAAAGCAAAAAATGCGATTGAAGGCTGTATTATTATGGATCCACAAGCAGGATATAAGAGAGCTAAGGCCATCTTAAAACAGCTCTTTGGACAGTCGCATGTAATAGCACGGGAAACCTTAGAGGACTTATTTAGAACTGGGAACGCAGATGTTAATGATCCTGAATTATTGACGAATTTGGCTATTAAATGCAGAACGCTGCTTTAACCTTAGAACAGCTAAATTGCACAACGGAACTTAATTCCATGGTTACTTTAGAACGAATAGTAAGGCTCTTACCTCGTCGAATGCAAGCCCAGTGGGCAGAGCTAGGAATCAAGTGGGACGAAGAGGAGAGAGAGCCTAATTTCAATGAATTGACGGAATTTATTATGTCTCGTGCCAAGATAGCTAGTAGTAGGTTTGGAAGATTAGCTTATCGGGCTAAAACAGAACATAATACGGATGCTACTAGTGGTCTGCGTGTGAGACATGAGGATTTTTCGTTTCTACCTAACGCACGCTCGGAAGATAAGAGAGTTGTCAATTATATCACGAAAGCATACGCTGATGAAGGACGAGTATGTGACCGTAACGATGTAAAACCTCTTGATGCGTATCCTAGTAAGAAGCCGGTTGGTGTAACAGATAAGATGGCTTTTCTAAGTATAGAAAAGAAAGAAAAAGGTGAAAAGTGTAGGCATCAAGATGGATCCGAAGTGTGTGATGATAAAAGCCTCTTAGCTGCTCGAAAAGCCGGGAACGGTTATTTGGATTCGAGTAATCAGAGGTTAATGAGTTCAGTAAATATGACGAAGGCCCAGGCAGGATTGTCTGAACGAAATAAAGCCTATTTTCGGAACCCTTCATTTAGGGTAAATTATATAACGCGTATTATATAGCGCGTACTTTGAAGGTTGTACCTTTTTTCACGTGTATTTTCTTTTTCGCTTTCCGATCTTTTTACCCTAGTTCAACGGTACATATTAACTCATCTCTTACAAATTCTCCTCGGTTATTCTTATTTTAGTAATTTTCGCTGTAGTTTTTGGCTTCATAATTCCAAACAGACATTGTGCCTATAGTAACACAACTCTGCTTACAAATAATTCCACAAAGATGTCACGTTTATCTAAAAAACACTTGATTTCACCTGTCGAATATAACATCTGTAAAAGATCCAAATCAGCTACTAAATTCGATAAAATCAAACGTAAGAACATTGCTCCATCCGTATCTTATTCTGATCTCCCCACTGGCTCAATAGAATCTTACCGTGAACTTGTAAACGACTTCTCTTTACCGTGTATCCCGCTCGTTGATATAAACACAACTCACCTCCTTCCGAGTGACTCGACACCATCCACTACTTCTTGTGTTCCATCTGAAATAGACTCCTGTGAGCACTTGGTAGAAAGTGTGGCTGGTCTTAAACATTTGACGAGCCCGCAAGCGGATCAAATTCATAGCAATCCGAAAAATGTCTCTAGGCCTTTTTGCCATAGGATATCCAGTACTGTTGATCTGGACTGTTCACTTTCTGATATGTTCATAACTTCGGATGACTTTACGCAGACTGAGCAACCGCAAAACACTTGTAGCAAGTCTGTTCATCATCCTATTCGCCTTAACAGCTGTGACCTGAACTCCAATAGATTCCCCACTATTAGCTCTGAGGACACCTTAAGTGCATTCGATATCAAGCAAACCATTCAGGATTTACTACCTTATAAATACCTGGTCAGTGTTCCAGAAAATCCTGATCTCGATATCATTAAAAAAACGGAAATAGTAATTGACCACATATCCTCTGAAGTGTTAAAAAGACTTCAGTGCATGCAGAATGCGATTGTTTATAACGTACCTGACAGTGCTAGCCTCAATTCTGTTAAAAACACTCTCCTTAAAGAGTGTGGATTGTCCGGCTCTTGGTGCGTAGCACGCAGGCTTCGTAAAATTCAGTCTAAATATTCCTGTCCCATTCTTCTTCAATTTAGTACTGTCATCGAAGCCAATCACTTTATTAACAGTCAGTCACTGCTTAGACACATTCCTTTGTTTAAGAAGATTAGAATTATCAGGGATAGAACTACTATACAGCGCCGTATCACCAATGGCCTTTCAACTATGCCGGTCGATTCGTGTACTAGTAGCAGCGTCAATCATGAACGTCACATTAACCCTACTATACCCAACTCCACCCCTCCTAAAACGGAGCACAGATCCAAAGTGACTATTAGTCCGAAGACCTGTCCCCTGAACAAAAGTGCTGCCACTTGTCCCGTAGTCAAAAGCCCATCTACATGTAAACCACAGGTCAATCGCACTTTTGTAATACATAAACATTGTCCTAAAGATAAAGGGACAGACCTAGTGGTTCGAAATTCCCACAAGAGACGTGCTACTCGCCCTAACCGTCAGTCTGCAGTACTTAACATACCTAATAAACAACAATGCCTGCCCCCTACCTCTCCTACTCGGGACGCCACTATACTTCTAAAATTGAAACCTAGGACTCCTGAGAATACGGACACTCATACCATAAATACCTCCCTAAACTCTAACCGTAGGCGCCTCCCCGTTTCCAACCCAAAGCCTTTACCCTTGATTGCGTACAAAAAGACTAGGATGCCTAGAGTTGCTGAGATAACTCGTAACACTAGCCTGCTTGGGCATCCGCCTAATGTTCCTAGACACCACCCTAGCCGTAATTCCTTTTGCAATTCTTCAGTCTCTCCAAAAAATGTACCTAACCCTTTTTTAACGCTCACCCCCTCAACAGAGTTGTTTTTCTACCTCCAGCTGTTGAGGGCGATATTTCCCCCTCCTTCAAGTCATGCTTTGCATTCTGTGATGTAATGGATGACAATCGATCTTTGACTCTGTCTTCCCCTTCTAGCTGTAATACCTTTATGTCTGGTCCTTTTGTCAAACCACCTTTCACATTGTCCAAAGATTTGACTAACTCCACTATACCTTATCCAATGGACTTACGAAACGATCCACCCTTATGCCCCCTAGCGACTTCCTCATCTGTTCTTTGGGAGTCATCAGTTAACTCTGACGAACAACACTTATCATTTCCTACCTCACATGTTTCTCTCCCCATGCCTGTCTCTGAATACCTTTCTCCCTCTAACTATATCGCTCCCAAACTAACTGATCATTACAATCAAGCCTATATTCCTACTCCCAGACCTTCTTTAGAACACACACCATACAACCCTCCAGATGCCCATCGTGCATCCCTGAAAGATGAGTATTCGTCCTATGTTACACTAATGCTAATTAATTCCCGATCTGTTATCAATAAGATTACCCACTTACGCTCTCTAGTACATCTAAACAATCCTTCCATTGTCCTGATTACAGAAAGCTGGTTGTCCTCCGATGTCCCTGACTCATACCTTCTAATAGACTCTTATGAACTCTTTCGCGGTGACCGAGGATCTAAAAAGGGTGGTGGTTGCCTCATCTATGTATCTAAAGACATCAAAGCAGAAATGTTTTATGATACTGTTCTTAATCAAGTGCCTGATTCGATATGGCTGACTGTGCACGCCCATGAATGTAAAATACTGGTTGGATGCATATATCGAGCTCCAAACACTCGTCGATCGGTTGACGTTGCTATTGGTGAGTCGTTTGCCAGGGCTGCCTGTCTTAAATTCACCTGCAAAATTATTTGTGGTGACTTCAACCTCCCTGGAATCAACTGGCGGACACATTCCGGCCCACTACGATTTGATAGCTTACTTGGTCCCCTAGACACACACGGTTGGCAACAACATGTGCACCTGCCTACTAGGAACCACAACATCCTCGATTTGGTATTTTGTCACGATGTCACCCCGACATCTGTGTCTGTCTGCGAAACGTTTCACAACAGTGACCATAAAATTGTCCTCTGCACCCTTCCGTTTTTTGCTAAATGTGACAAATCTAAAACAGTAAACCGTTTTCAATACAGAGACTATAAACATGCTGACTGGGACAGCTTTCGGTTTCTAATTCAGCACTCCGACTGGACTGAGTTTTTTTCTTGTCTTGAACTTTCTGATGCATTACATATATTCAACGTCACCATCAAATCTGCTCTAGACACGACTATCCCACTCAAAACGTCTTTCAAAACAGTTACTCCTTATATCACCTACAAAGCTAGGGCTAAACTACGTCAACTAAAACGGGCGTATTGCAAATCTAAGGACTTCAGCATCCTGTACCAAATTTACGCTTTACTTGACGGTGTTAAACATCAACATGAAGTGCGTAGGCAAATCGAAGAAAATAATGCTCTCGCAACTGAGTGTAAGTCCCAAAACCTCTGTCGTTTGCTTAACAAACGCATGAAAAAGGACTCAGATCGAAAAATTCATTATATACTACATGATGGACAGACTTATTATGACGAAGCTGTTATTTGCGAACTGTTTAGTACATGGTTCTCCCTCAATCTGAACACATCTCCTACCCCTGATACTAACACTAACTGTAGCAGCATGCATAATCTTTGTACCATCAAATTTGATCTTAATAATATTCAAGCCGCCATTAAAACCCTTAAACCCAATGGCAGCTGTGGTGCGGATGAGATACCTTCCATACTTTTTAAAATGGCAGGACCGAACCTTTCAGCGCTGTTGCTTAAAATTTTTACCTTATCCCTTGAGTCTGGTACATACCCCGAATCGTGGAAGTTGACTCATATTGTCCCAGTACATAAATCTGGACCGAAAGACTTAGTCCAAAACTACAGACCGATTAATATCACTCCTGTTATATCACGTGTGATGGAGAAAGTGATAAAAGATCAACTATCTGATCACTTACTCAGGGAAGGTCACATTGACCCCTCTCAACATGGCTTCATTAGAACTAGGTCATGCACCACATGTCTTTTAGATTTCTTTAATGAGGTTACCAGCATACGCGATCAAAAGCAACTAGTAATCGTGTTGTATTTTGATATCAAAAAGGCTTTCGATAAGGTACCTCACAGTCTTTTAATCAACAGACTTCAGTCCGTCGGTATTAGTGGCCACCTGTTGCAATGGATTAGGTCGTTCCTCACAGACAGATATCAGGTTACCAAAATCAACTCACATACATCTACACCTCGACCAATTACCAGTGGTGTTGTGCAGGGCAGTGTTTTGGGTCCACTACTTTTCATAATCTACATCAACAGCATATGCAGTTGTTTCAACACTGGTAAAACCTACCTCTATGCGGATGACCTAAAAGTGATTTATCAAACTAGCAAATCTGACTTAGGAAACTTGTTGCACACAATCCAGCACGAACTCAATACTGTAGATGTCTGGTGTAAGCAATGGAACCTTGAACTTAATACTGAGAAGTGTGGCTGGATGTGTTTCGGAGACGCTGCTCCCAAATTAGATCTCATTCTCAACAGGAGTGTATTGCCCAAACTCACATCCGTAACTGATCTTGGAGTGCATTATTCGCACAACCTTAACTTCTCCGAACATATCTCCAATAAAGTTTCTCGAATGAGAAGAATGCTTGGTTTCATCTTTCGTAACTTCCTTCATAGAGAATCCAGAACAATTCTCTATAAAACATGCGTAAGACCTATTGCTGAATACTGCTCTTTCTTATTTTCTAACGTACGCCTGTCTGATATGTTGAAACTTGAAGGAATACAAAGGAAATTTACTCGTAAAGTCCTAAATCATAGCTCACCCATTGACTATCCAACCCGATGTATTGAACTCGGGCTCGATCCATTATGGAAAAGAAGGCTTAAGTCCAATCTGATCCTTTACTTTAAACTCCTGCACAAGCTCACATATTCCTCCTGCAGTTTAGTCCTTATCCATGGCCCTTGTACACATAACCTTCGAGATAAAGTATCTACGGTCAAACTTGAGAAGTATAGATCCAAAACTCGAGAAAACTTCTTCCTCTCTAAGTATGCACTTATATGGAATAGGCTTCCCTCTAAAATACGCATGGCAAGTGGGTTACATGAGTTTGTTCAACTTCTTAATGATGCTCTCAGTTGCACTGACTCTTCTGCGCTCGTGAACTCACTCGCACCCTGCTTTCATATTAATAGCTCTGCATACACTTTAAACACAATGAACTCAGTGCTGCGTCTTATTTAGTTATTTTTACACTCCCAAGTAGCACTAATTTTTCTAGTTGAATATAAATCTCTTTAGTTTTTATTTGAAATAGACAGGTTACTCTACTAACTGGGTCGTTCGACACTGTTCAACTGTAAACTGGTTGATTAGAATGCACTCTACTCTCCTGGGCGCAACCTTATCAACACTTACAACTGTGTGAGTTTCACATTGCCTATTATCAATTATACTGTTCTCACTTACACGCTATTGACTTACCTTGGCCCCTTAGTGTTATCTATTGCTCCGCTTTTAACCGCGATACTCTTTATATCTCCTGCTTAGCTAGTTAAGTACATCTTCCCCACTACATTCAAAATGCTTATATCTTGTTTGAAAATTCTTACTATTTCTCCATAACTGTTAACTGTATAGCATTGATGCCTAACCAATAGTTCATAAGTTGTAATAGCCAGACGAGTTTGTGAAAGGAACTTGCAGAAATAGTGTTTCTCAACAGGATGCGAGACATAGAACACCAAGTAGAACTCAATAGCTTCTTTTAAACATTTAACATGAGCCTAACAACACAAAAGGAGGGAGGGTGGAGTTACTGACCAGCAAACATTGATGGTATGGGCGATAACTTCAAACAACCCATGTTTGTGGGGCAGAACATTTTGTTTGCTTTCGGCTCTTTAGATTGATGAGACGACTAATCAGTAACACTGAGGTTGCTCTTATACGCTTGCTACTTCTGTGGTTCATGTTTCCAAAACTATGCTGAGGTCGCTATTCTGTCGAGACACCTGCAACATTCTTACTCAGGCGCTTACAGTATGACTTAGAGGTTGGCATTCAATAATAAAGAAAAAAAAACAGTTAGACAGTGCGAGATTTTATTCGTCAAATATTTATTTTTACAAACTCTACTCTTTTAACTAGAATTTCGATTTCAACGTACATAAATCCAGCTTCTTACTTCGACTTCTCTTCTATCCACCTGACACTGCACAACTCTCCCTTCTTTTTGCTGTACTCCTTTATCTGTGCGTTATATTCTTATATTCCCATAATTTACTTTAATTTAAGTGGTCAGTATGAATGTTATCTTGACTTACTACTGTATTGACTACTTTAACATGACAGGTTAAGTAGTGCTTTGGTTATATATATACACTTGCCACACTGCTGCCTTTTTCTCTCTCTCTTCTCCTTTTCAGAACCCCATTCACGGTGGGAAATCCTTGGCAACTCTAGGGAACATGCACCCAATGTACATGACTGTCTGGATCACAGCTCGTATCAAGCGCGTTCCATATGACCTTTCCCAACAAATTCACTATTGATCTCGGCCAATCGCCAATAGAACCTATTGTGCACCTTCCTCATTTGTACTCTAATATTGAAAATGTGGCTGTATAATACTGTTTCTGTCAGTGATATGGTGTAAATATGCAATCAGAAACTGTCTCTTATACTTAATTTAACTGCTATAACTTTTACAGTAATTGTAAAAGCATTTGTGACAATTTGATCTAGCCTGTAAACTGGCGTGACTCTTGTAACTTAGTTATTTGAGAATAAATTATTATGATAACTGGACCTAGAGTAGATTCTAGGATAAGTGATGGTGGTACTGTAAAGGCTAAGAAGCCTAGGAGACAACATGATGCTACTATTATTAAGAAGCCTAAACCTCATGCTCTTTCGGATGCTATGACTAGCAATGGAAATAGTAGCCATCAGAATCCTAGTAGTGGCAGCGATAATAAGGAGATAGAAAGTGTCAGCAGTCCTCTTATAGTGACTAGTCTATCAACTTCATCGAATGAGCCTCCTAGTGTTTCGACGTCATTGGACCTCGTCACGAATGTTAAGTTGACTGAAGATGCACAAGGTTGTGCAACTGTAACTGTTCCTATTCCGGTTGACTGTCAGTCGAGTGATGATGAGAAGAAAGTGTTTGACGGTAACAGCCAGTCTACAGTGTTGTGTGATGACGATGCTATTAATGAGCATATGTCTTGTGTCTCTGAAACGTATGCTAATGCAGACCAAATCGACGCGACTTGTCTGACAGAACGGAATTATGATGACGTTGATAATAATCTGGATGTCACTGATGTGACAAATGAGTTACTGACGATGACGAATACTGATCAAACCTCCTCTGTATCAGGAGATGGAAGGATAAATATTGATCCCACGTCATGCTACTTAAAGTCTTCTGGAGACGATGAAATGTCAAAATTGGAGATCCCACCCTTGCATATTATCTACGGGTCAAGAATTTCTGTTGATAAGTCAGCATCACGGACTTCATTGTATCTGCTGATCGGAGCAAGTGGTGGTGGATTGGCGACTCGTCCCCATGATAGAGAATGTAGTCTTTGGATAGGATATGACCAGTTTTACGACGTGTTGTACATGTTCGTGTGGGTTAATTGGGTAAGGTTTATACTACCGTTAGGTCATGCCACGATAGATAGGGGAATCAAGGGCCTGATGGGAAAGTATAGGTACCTAGTTAACACGATAGGTCATATCCATGTTGGATGGCGGGTAGGCGTACTGCTGTAAGTCCTACACGTTATTCCGGTGTGGATTAGGGGATAATTGGGAACCCTAAATAAAGTGTCATTAACGCTTGCTCTTTTTGCATGGAGGGATTTTGCGGGCCGGTGTAGAATTCTTTTTGAATGTTTTGTGTTTTGGAAAATCCCTCCATGTTTACATATTTTTGCTATGACATGACGGACTTTTTCTGTTGACATTTTTGGTATTTTATTTGATTCCAATTTGAGATTTTATCATTGTATATTGTTATTATTTCTATATTTTGTACTTATATTGAAGTTTTTGTGTTTGCTTCTGAACTGTACATATGTTGTTTAAATTTGATATAATATGGCTACCGCCACATTTTTGAATTGATGCAGTGGCCGCTGGACTTAGCGTCACTTATCTGTCACTGTGTCTGATACTCTGCGGAGTAATTGTACCCTGGAAGAAGCACTATTTCCAGAAGCTTTCTCCTAGAAATTTGTCCTTTTTGAATTGGTTGGGACCCGGAACTAGGAAAAGCGTACAGGAGTGCCTCTATTGGAACCCATTGGAACGGCCACTGTAGAAATTCATCTACAGTTGTCGAATCATTAAAACACTAAAAATGGTAGATACAATCGTCGAATATTTTAAACGATTAATTATTAAAGTTAATATAATGAATAAATGGTGAGGTGCTACAATGGTTCCCTCCTAGCAAACAAAGACACAAAACCGTATCTGTATTTTAGAAAAGACTTTATACATATAACAGAAGAGAAAATATGAGATCTTATGAAATTCAGATGTAGGATAGAACTATCGTGTAATTACTTACAGTTACCTGTGAGCCTCAGTCCCTGTGTTAAGGAAATGTTAATACATAGGACCATGCATGCCGGATAAATAATACCGACTTATATATGACGATTGTAAGTGTTTCTTTGTGAGGCTAGTTCTAAACTATGCGTTCTTATTTTTAATAGTGTGAAATGTTAATAACCTCAGTAGTCGTGCAATGTTCTAGTGTAATGAATATAGTTTGCAGTTACTTATGCATCAATAAATAAGATGAATTTTAATGAATGTATAGACATTAAGGCAAGGCTCATTGAGTAAGCAAGTGGTTTTAGAAATATGATAGAAATTTGGTAGATAGTATCGTTTAAAATATTGAGAACAATGATTGCTGAGTACAAATGTAATGCATAAATTTAGTTGCATTTGGAGGACATAAGTTGCTGCTGCTGGGAGTATGATCCCAAACTAACTGTAGTCAGTGTTGAGGTAGACGAAAACACAATGTGATCATCTTGAAGGAGGTTGGCTAGACTGGTGGTTCGTGAGCGTTCGCACCTCACCATACCTCCAGTTTATGCTTCCTGAAGCTATCCTCTGAGGAGGCTATTATCACCTCGGCTGGGAGCATTTCAATTTGTCAAGATTCTTAAGGAGAAAACTTTTACACGAATATGGGCGTGCACTCTTTTATAGTCAATTTTTCGAGGGTTACCTAGAGAGGCGTGGTAGTAATTATGTGGTAGGATGTTCGCTTAAGGATGCCTCGGCGTGCCTGATATGTGTGCCATTATCAGATCATTTGTGCCACAGGAAGAATGTTCATAATGTTACATTTTGACTCGTTTAGTTTTAGACCGTTTTCCACTCCCTTTCCTGAATAAACCTACGGTCCTTTTGAAGCTCGGTCTGATCCTATTTGCTTTTTATGGACCTCCAGATCATTGCATCATCTAAGCCGTTTGCTAATTTTGTCTAACAGATCATTATTGAATATCAGGAGGAGGAGTGGACCTGAGATGGTGTCCTGTGAAACTCCTGGTGTTCAGACTCGCCAGCTCGTCGGCACTTCATTTAACTTGATGCCAAACTTACTATTCTCAAGGTTATTTTTGAGCCAGTATAGAGGTGGCTACGTGAAACCAAGTTTCGTGACCTTCGTGATTAGGGCTGCTTGGGGTACTGAGTCAAGACTGATCAAGTGAACCGGTATTTTTGAGTCACCGCAGATTGTCTAACTGTCCCAAGATATTAAAATGGTTGAAATACATGACCTGCATTTACGAAACCCGATTTCAGCTTCATGGAGTATAACGTTTTCATCTATGAACTCCCTACCTTAATCATTCACCAGTTCTTTTGCTACCGTCGGCAGTATTGGTAGTAATGCGACTTGTCAGTAACAGGCTGGATCTTTATTTCCTGCTTTGATGATTGGAGAGAGAGTAGCTCGTTTCCATTCGGTTGGGCGTTGTTGTGACTTTAGTGAATTCCAGAACAGATCACATATGGGTGAACTTGGGGCTTCTGAACACCGTTTCAAGATTACAGAGGCAAACATTGTCACATCCCGGTGACTTTTCTGGACACAAGGTTATTAAGTTTCTTATTACGAGGTCAGGAGTAAGCCGAATATTGCCTAAACCATCGTGGTACTATGTTCCGGTTGCACTCTGAACGTAAAGGTACTTGGTTTAATTGATTGGTGAGGTTGGTGTTTAAGATCTTAGCCATTTCTAGGTTGATAAGTTCTTCGCTTTTTGAACCTTCGAAAGCACAAACACCCTGGTTTGTATGCTTTCCTTTTGCTATGAAACTAAAGAGATGCTCAGGCTTTGCTTGCATTTTGGCAGCTAGCTTCATCTTGAAGTATCTCCTCTCAATTCGAACTTAGGCGTTGAATCCTTTGCTCTATGCCAAATAAGAACTACTTCCGAACTCCTTTAGAAAGAAGTCCCACCTATACCAGGCTCTCCTTTTCGCCTGTAGTAAGCTTTCAGTGCCTTGCTTCATCCAGTCTCTTCTCTTTCCGGGTGCCTGGTGTACTTAAGGTACATTATTTAACGCAACATTCTGTATGATGTCTCTTTCTGTTTTTCGATGATCATCTTTTGTCAACCTCCACTATTCCTGTGACCTTGAGCCATGTAGAAGACAGTTTCTCGTGCTCGTGAAATCCGCCCTAGTGTAGCAGGGGTAGGGCTCGTTTTCTAGGCTCGTTAATGTTTCGTTTATGACCAAGTTAAACTTGACTGCGCCATGGTCACTGCTTCATGTTGGTGCCTTGACATCGTAATCCTTGATCAGCAGCTGACCAACTGTTCACAAAAAAATCCAAGCCTAAGAATATTTATCCTTAGACCATCTAGTGGCCCTTCATACATGCTCAGTCAGTCCGGAACTTTAAATAGCCTCGCAAAGTCGACTTTGGAACCTAACTGTGGGGGTTGTTCGCTGTTTACTGAGATTTAGAGATTGATTGTTAAAATCTCCGGCTAAGATTATTTGATTAAATCTAAGTAGTGGCACTTACAGTACTGACTGAGTTGGTTTATATTTTTTGATCCTTGCACTTGAGGGGGCTGGTAAACCCCTACAATTATGTATCTGGTGCCGTTTGTGTTGGGGCAACAATAGCATGATTCTTTCAAATTGGCTAGCTGGGTTCCGTGCAGATTTTCTCTTTGAAATGACTGTTAATATATGCAGCCACTCTAACTCGTCTGATTTACCTTATCGCTTCAGAAGAGTGTCATGCCTTGCAACCGCACTTCATCGTCTGCAGTGTCAGAGGATTGCCATATTCCAGCCATAATTATGACCTTCAGATCCATATGAGAGAAAACATTCCTGATTTCAAACAGATTACCTCTTAGTCCTCTAAAGTTGTCGTAGAAGCACTTTGTGGTTTGTGTCACCACCTAATGAAATTCTACAGCGACAGCCTTAGTCGGATTTTCAAACAAGTTGTTCAAACCGAGTTCTGCAGGAACTGCAGGTTTTCTCCTTGCATGGTGTGTGCAGTCGGCGAGGCCATGATCTTCATGTTTTGTGCAGTGAGCCGTTGACCGACCTCAACCGTCATTAGATTACACTTGTTTTGGCCTGTTTGCTGTTGTCTCACAGATCTAGGTCGGCACGCGCAACATTTGATGTGACTAGAAAGATCGTTCTTTGTGATGTACCAAACATTAAGCGCTTCCGTTAGATCTTTCCGATTTCTGAAGTATACAACCATCAGACGTGAAGACTTAATAGTCGCAAGATGTGACCGACGAGGTATCCGGGAAATGCCTGTTGCCATGGTGGTTTGAAGGCCCGTCACACATGATAGCCATTGTTGCAGGTCTTGTGCATGAACTTCATCTATGCTATCATTAACCAGGACGGGCATGCCATGTAAAACTATGCGAGTCTGCTCTAGGGTGTTTTTTGATCTCCTGGTGGCTGCTCGTCCTGTCCACGCATTTCGCGCCTCACTCGGATCGGGGAGGACAGTTTAACCGAGTTTCTCCGAGATTTGGGATAATTTCTTCACCAACTTGTGCCAAGTCTAAGGTTAGCCTCACTGGAGAGGGAACCCTTTAGCGACGTTCTGACCCTAGTAAAGACGGAATGGTCAGTGCTCATTCCTAGAATTTCGAAATACTTGTACCACAGTTCTCTATCGAAGGCAGCTCCATGTTATAGTAAGTGACCCTTCGACACTGGCACATTCAGTAAAATTTGTGAATTTAGCCTACTGTTCTTATCCCTAATTTTTGTTGCCCATTCCATTCCTAACGCTGACCCACTGCTCCGTACTAACACGTACTAGGGAATTTAAGACAACCAGCAGTTCCATCGCTGTATTCGTCCAGCTTTTGTTACCATTGTTGCCTACACGATTGAATGGAACTAGTGCAGTGAACATTACCAAACTCAGAGCTGTACCGCAGCAAAAAGAAGCTAGCACAAAGAACTCAGTTGGTTTATACAAGCGCGTGATGATGCTTTCAGCATTAGTAGAGTTAAACTCTAAGTTCATTATGAATTGTATTGATGAAGCAGTCACCAGCGGATTTTCATTAAATTAACTACCACAAAGATATATAAAATAGCTTGAATCAAGCACAATCATTGAATCCCATTGTTGTACCTCACACACATTTCACGTCGTTCACACCTGATTCGATTAAGCCCTTTTTAATTTATTTAACAGACATTGATTCGTATAGCATTTAAATAAATGTACCATCGGCTATTATTATTTTCACGTTTTTATGATCAGGTACGAGGTGTGTATTTATTTATTGGCTCATCTGTCTTCGTATATATATATATATATATATATATATATATATCATTCACTCATTCATTCGCCCACTCACTCACTCCCCAGCTTGCTCTTCGGCACTCTCACAACATCTTCGTTTCGTGTTCCTGTGGTTTTATGATCATTGCGGTGCGATAACAAATGTCTTTAACGCTTCGTATTCATCTCCTGAGTTTTACATTGTTGAGCGTTATCTATTAACGGTTATCAGCATGAATGGTGTATGAAGTTTATGACAGAGAACTTACTTACTTACGCCTGTTACCCCCAATGGAGCATAGGCCGCTCACCAGTTTTCTCCAACCAACTCTGTCCTGGGTTTCCCTCTACAGTTCTGTCCAATGTTTGTTCATTCCTCCCATATCTTTCTCTATTTCTCGGCTTAATGTATTCTTTGGCCTTCCTCTTTTCCTTTTGCCTTGAGGGTTCCATGTGAGGGCTTGTCTCGTGACGCAGTTAGGTGCTTTTCGTAGTGTGTGTCCTATCCAGTTCCACCGCTTCTTCCTGATTTCCTCCTCCACTGGAATCTGACTTGTTCTCTCCCACAGTTCGTTGTTGCTGATGGTGTCTGGCCAACGAATACGAAGTATTTTGCGTAGACAACTGTTGATAAACACTTGTATCTTCTGGATGATGGCTTTGGTAGTTCTCCAGGTTTCCGCTCCATACAGTAGAACTGTCTTCACATTTGTATTGAAAATCCTGATTTTGGTTTTGGTTGAAAGTTGTTTGGAGTTCCAGATATTTTTCAACTGTTGAAATGCAGCCCTCGCTTTGCCAATCCGTGCCCTCACATCTGCATCGGATCCACCCTCAATGTCGATGATGCTGCCCAGATATGTAAAGGTGGTAACGTCCTCCAAGACATCTGCATCAAGAGTGATTTGTTTGGTGCATGTTGTGTTGCATCGAAGAATTTTGCTTTTTCCTTTATGTATGTTGAGACCTATTGCTGCAGAGGCTGCTGCTACACTGGTCGTCTTCTCTTGCATTTGTTGTTGAGTGTGCGATAGAAGAGCCAGGTCATCTGCGAAGTCCAGATCGTCCAGCTGCGTCCTAACTGTCCAGTTGATACCGTGCTTCCCTCCAGATGTCGACATCTTCATAATCCAGTCGATGACCAGGAGAAAGAGACAGGGTGAGAGTAAGCAACCTTGCCTGACACCGGTCTTCACCTCGAAAGAGTCTGTCAGCTGACCTCCGTGCACGATTTTGCAGTTGAATCCATCATAACAATTCCGTATGATGTTGACTATTTTCTCAGGCACACCGTAGTGTCGAAGAAGCCTCCACAGTGTTTTCCTGTCCACGCTATCGAATGCTTTCTCGTAGTCGATGAAGTTTATGTAGAGTGGTGAGTTCCATTCAATTGATTGTTCCACAATGATCCGTAATGTAGCAATTCGGTCAGTACACGATCGATCCTTACGAAATCCGGCCTGTTGATCTCGAAGTTGGGCGTCTACGAAGTCCTTCATTCTGTTTAACAATACTCTGTTGAAGACTTTGCCTGATATTGAAAGAAGAGTGATGCCTCTGCAGTTCTCATACTTTCTGAGATCGCCTTTCTTTGGTATTTTGATCAGGTATCCTTCTTTCCAGTCTGATGGTACTTGTTCCTCATCCCAAATCTTCTTGAAGAGGATGTGAAAAGTTTTCGCAGTTGCTTTTACATCTGCTTTCATTGCCTCTGCTGGAGTGTTGTCTGGTCCTGCTGCTTTGCCGCTCTTGATTTGTCTGATGGCTATACTGATCTCCTCAATCGTAGGTGCGCCAACATCGATCGGGAGGTCCGTGGATGCTGCTTCGATGTTGGGTGGGTTCAGTGGAGCTGGTCGATTCAATAGTTCTTTAAAGTGCTCTACCCACCTATTTCGCTGTTCTTCAGTGTTGCTGATTACTTTCCCTTCCTTGCTTTCCACTGGTCGTTCTGGTTTTTGATAGTTCCCGGCGAGCTTCTCTGTAGTTTCGTACAGTTGTCTCCAGTTTCCTTCTCTTGCAGCCTTTTCCACCGTCATTGCTAGATCTGTCACATATTTTCGTTTGTCTGATCTGATGCTCTTCTTCACTTCCCTGTTTGCTTCTGTGTATGTAGCTTGTGCGGTAACTTTCTCCGCTCTTGTTCGGCTGACATTGATTACTGCCTTCTTATTCCTCCTTTCTTCAATTTTTGCGAGAGTATTAACAGAGATCCATTCCTTGTGATGGTACTTCTTGTGACCCAGAACTTCGTGACATGTTGAAGTGATTGCCTCCTTAATCCCTTTCCAATTGTCCTCCAATGTTGCTTCCTCTCCATTGAGTAGATCCTGAAAGGCCTGGAACCTATTGGTGAGGGCTATCCTGAATTCGTTGAGCTTTACAGTATCCCGAAGAAAGGCAGTATTAAACGTGTGTGCTGTCGTCTGTCCCGTTGTCCAGTGCTTCTTTAGTTTCAGTAACATTTTGGTGATCAGCAAATGGTGATCTGAGGCTATATCAGCTCCTCTCCTGGTTCTCACATCCTCCATAGTCCTTCTGAACATTTTGTTGATACAGATATGATCAATCTGGTTTTGAGTAGTGTGATTCGGTGAAATCCATGTAGCTTTGTGTATGCGTTTGTGCGGGAATATTGTGACACCGATGACCAGTTTGTTGAAGGCACATAGGTTTGCAAATCTCTCACCGTTTTCGTTTCTTTCTCCCAGTCCATGTCGTCCCATGATGTCTTCATATCCAGTGTTGTCCATTCCAACCTTGGCATTCAGATATCCCATAAGAATCGTCAAATCCTTTCGTGAACATTTATCGACGATTGACTGCAGCCTTTCGTAGAATTGATCTTCATCGTCGTCATTGTGGTCGTTGGTAGGTGCATAACATTGGATGACGTTCATTGTAATGTCCTCTTTCTTTGTTTTGAAGGATGCTTTAATGATCCTGGGTCCATGAGATTCCCATCCTATTGGTGCCTTTTGTGCATGTTTGGACAGCATCAGTGCAACTCCTTGTGTATGTGAAGCATTTTCCTCTTCATGACCAGAGTATAACAGCAGTTCCCCTGAAGCTAGTCTCAGTTGTCCTACCTGTGTCCAATGCGTTTCACTGAAGACGAGCACCTCGAGGTTGTATCTTTTCATTTCGACCGCAACTTGAAATAGTCTTCCAGTTTCCCACAATGTACGAACGTTCCATGTACCTAAGAGAATGGTTGCTCTGGTTGTCAGAAGAGGCATCAGCCTTGTGACTTCCGAGGGAACTCGGCTTTCATCACGAGACGTCATAATTCTTCCTCCAACTCCCAGGGCAGAGTTAAAATGGTTTGAATTATTTGTTCTGGTTAGCGTTTTTTGGCAAGTTAGTTTTTAGTTGGGATGGGGTCGCCAACCCCATGTCCAACCCTTCTCCTTTATCCGGGCTTGGGACCGGCAGTAGCCCCTAAGTTTCTACTGGCGGAGTTATTACAGAGAACTAATGAGCCCATATCCACCATACTATGATATTTTCTCCTTTCTATCGATTAAACAACTCCTAGAAGTAATGCTCACTTGAACATGAAAAATTTTGGTTTAATATTTCTGTTTGATGAAGTTTTATTCATCAGCATTATTTTTGTTTAACGTTTTAACTCTAATAGTACAGACTGACCTTTGTAATGATGGTTATTTTAAAATACCCTGAAAGGTTTGTCTTCTTGTTCTAAAGAAATAATATATAGTAGGCTTTTGCTGACTGTAAAAAATCTTTAGTGTGAAAAATCATTAGTAGCAAATAGTTAAATGTACTTTTAGAACTTCCTATCAGTCTCATTTTGTATACTAATTGACCTTATGGTTTCAAAATAAGCATATTTAAATCTTAATGATAAGATCTATTTCGTGACCTCTGCATTGTTATCTACATTTCAACTAAAGTTTAGAAGCATTCTGCATCTACCAGATTAGATACAAAATTATCTCTGTTTCAACAGCTCGACAGTAAAAAACGTGTGTATGTTTGATGTTTAACTCTGTAAACCAGTTGTTGTTTCCATTAAAGTATCGTCAGCTAAAAGGTTTACCGTGTAAATATTTCTGTATTATCCATCCGACTTATTCCTAAATACTCCCTTTGTTCTCCAACTCTTTAACGTTATTTTAACTTATTTTCTTACTTATTTTAGCTGATTGTCCAAATTAAGGCTCTCTTAATTTTTCACTCATAACAATCCATTTCCTACGTGTACTAAACACACTTTGTCTTACGAACTACCAACGTTGTAGTAATCATGTTTTTGGAGGACTTGGAGTTCGAAGTGGCTTCAAAACTTCTGCTTCATCTTTTACATCTAGAGATGTTTCCCAAGGGTATTATAAACCGAGTCACGGTTGTAACGTGTTGTAATGAGAATCATCGCTCAAGCTCGGAAGAAACTGTCGACAAAACTTACAAATCCGAATTTCGAGGACTGATTTTAATTCATATCACCAACATGAAACTTGATAGTTTCATTACAAAAATTTAATGACCAAACTAACTCTCTTTTGCGAAAAATATGGTGTCTACTCATGCGAAACGTTTTCGAAATATTCCACCATCGAACCTGAAATTTGCTGTATTTGGTGAGCAAGTAATGTCTGGGTTAGGCTTAGAGTATTTAGCACATGTAACCAATCATTTGATAAAGTAGTTAGTTTTCATTGACTAGAGTAGTTACGGCAACGTTTACCAATGTGGAAGTAAGTCAGAAGGCTAGGGGTGGCCGGATAAAACTCAGGATCAGTCCATAAAGTCATTAACTGTTAATCTAGACCACATTGGTAAATGCAAACTACCGGTTTCGGGTTAGAGTGATACCTGCAACCGATTGTTGGAAAATTTGGATGACATGAATTGGGATCGGTAGCAATGGTATATGTGCATTGACTTTTTATATCCTAAGTACTGAGAATACTGTACTGGGGTTCTTTTTGCTCCATTATTCAGATGTGTTTTATTGTTTCTATCTCATCGTTCTGAAGAATTGTAACTGTTGCTGACACACATCTTTATCAGGCTACATGTCGATAATGTCTGTCTGTTTTTGATCAAATAAATTCTCAACCGACCCAACTAGCACGTTATGGTTTCCGAGAGTCAAACATATTACCAGTATGGTTTGTATTCGGTCATTGTTGCAGATTAGTCCTGCTCCTCCTCCACTGGTAGCATTTATGCTTTTGTTAGTATATAAAAACGTAAATTTATTCTAACAGACATGTGTCGATGTACTTGATTAGGTGAGTCAATTATTGTATGAGTGCCGTTATTACGGTCCAACTACTTAGTCCTCAGTAAATAAGTCTTTGAGCCGAAATCAGTTACATCATTCCTCCACTTATTGTTCATTTGGTAACCATTATTACTTCTAACTACATTATCTGGTTTTAACTACTGATAAAACAGTTAAATAAAAGTCGGATTCACTTACACTAAAAATTCCTTAGCAGTGTTCGAGAATTTTAGCGTAATAATACTTTTACCTAGTATTCATTCCCTAAAAACGACACTACTTCCATGATTGTCCGAGGATATACGAGCAATGCTCTGGAGATACCTATGATCGAAACTAGTAACTTACGAATATCCTCTACTGTCGTAATAAAAACTCATCTATCCAAATAAGCTCCAAATATATGTACATCAAATATTAACTTTTCATTAAGGATTACTCGTTTCTTTTTTGTTTATGACAGCTCAATGTAAATGCAATGATATATGTACACAATATTTGAAAGTTGAAAATATAATTCACATAAAATTACTGTTGAACTACCATCACTTGATCCTTATCTCTAACTCTACATGGAAATGTCTTCTTGGTCCTCGGATTTTAAAGAACAATCAAGATTGTGCAATGATCTAGACTGTGATATGGATTATTTACTATCTGGGGGGTATGAAAGACTGGCATCAGCCTACACCACTGTTAATTGTAATTCTATACAGTCCGCATTTGCTTTACCAATATCAACAAACTCATCCTTTTGCTCATCAAGTCAAATATGTCCTACAAATTCAATATTCCCTTGTAGACAAGTCATTACATGTTCTTGTCGATGCTGTGACCCATGCTCAGATAACTTCTGTTTTATGGCAAATAGAAACATAATTCAATTACGTGATAAAAATTTAGACTTTCCAGATATTTCTGTGAATGATAATAATGTTGATATTGGCGATGGAGACGATGAACATCCTAAATTAAGCCTAACTGATCCATTAATGACAGATATTGCAGTGGGAGAATTAGGTTAGTAAATTGACTTTGTTGCTATATTCTATCTATGTTTTACTATTGAGAATTTTCACTACAATAACCATTTGTACTTGTTTTCTTTATCTCATTCTAATATATACATGATACTGTACTAATTAGTTGCGTAAATAACTTACTGACCCTTAAGTTTCGTTATTAGTAGTTTTTGGAAACTACTACATTCGGTCTATTGCTGACATTCATTTACTGGCTACTAAAACTGTACTGATTTAACTAACCTGGACTGTGTTGCTCGAGATCTGATATAATAGATGCTTGAATGTATCAAGTAAGCTAACTGGTTTGAATTAAGATGAGAAACATGTAGCAACACTAGATTTGAGCCAGGGTGGAGTGTGTTAAGCTGCTTACTGTAAAATATTTGAAAATACCTAAAAAGTAGCTGATACCTTTGAACAACCCACAGCTATTCTGCTATCGAATTTCTGGAAAATGAAGTAAAACTTTAATCGAATAATAGTTTCCAATAAATGATAGGAATGAAACTCCATGGCAAACTCCAGAAGTGATGTGATTTCTGCAATTCTGGCTCTTGAATAAAACATCTTTAAATGCTACTGAGGAACCGTATGTTTATATGATTGATGTGACAACTTGGATTAACTTATAATTGTACCAGTTTGTACATCGATCACACCTGAGAATCTTTTGGATTTTTACTTTTTTATAATATATACCAATTCTAACTGTACCACAATTACAATTTAGTGGTGATTACCTGCTTATCCTAATTAAACAATAAACTTCGAATGCAAATGTAAATTTTAGTCTAAACAAATGATCCTTAAAATGAATTTATCGTCCCATGTGTCCATATTCGTGTTGATAAGTAGACTCCGTTGTTTCATATTATCACATCACAGTATTTCGTAAAAGCCAATCGAAATTTATTTGGCGCCCAAAATTTTTCGAAACTTTATTGCCATACAACAGTCTGTAGAGGACTTTCGTATAGGTTAACTTCGAATTATGATCCTCTATAAGAACATAGAATGTCTTCAAAAGACTGGATGTGCAGCTCTTTGTGATGGTGACCTCTGGTTTTCAGCTGTAAGATATGACTTTGCAAGGTGAGAATATGTAACAAATTTGTACTCGGTCATTGTCGTTTTTATGAAACTGCCTACATCCACTAACAATACTACGGAAATAATTTTGATATCGAGTGATGTTCACGTATTTGAGGAAGAGAAAGGAAGCAATTCTTAATATAAGTTTTAATATTTGTACAGACTAAGTATACTGCCTCATTGGCTACCATATCGTCCATCGCTATCATCAGAACTGGTTTTAAGGGGGAGAATTGTGGCCGGTTTATGGCATAACTCTTTATGTAGAAAAGGATCTATCACGCCTTTGTTTACTTATTTAAATACATAATTATTAGTACAAAGGGGCACCCAAATATTTGCGCGCCACACAAATTATTAGATTTAGGAGTGGGCAAGGATATTTCCTTTACGTCCAATTTGGAGCCAATGGTTTTCTTAGGCAGTCAGTCACTCCTTGAACCTTTGACCCAAATGTTTAACCCACAAGGCAGTGGGTCAGCGTAAGCAGATACAGTTTCATGGTGGCTAGTGACCAACAATGGGTTCATATACTATTTGTTCCATCAGGATCCTAAATCTTCCATACACACCGACTCGGTTAGATCTGTCGACATATGCTTTTCGTCCTTTCAGTCTCGTAAACGACACCTGTGTCACGAGAAGGCAGTGAGTTGGATTTCCCTGGTAGTGGTTATATACACCATATGGGGGCATTTCGAGAAGAGTTATCTCTCTACACTCTCGTTCGTACCATTGCATTTGTCTAAAGCTCCTCAGCCAATCAACCATAAACAACACAGAGCCTGGTACATATGTGAACTAGTTCAACTTGCTACACGTTAATAACACGTTGAAATAAAATTGGCAAAACAGATGCCATTGTAGTAGTAGAAGTAGTAACAGTATAATTGGTTATAGAAAATTTTATGCGTAGACAGTATGATCTGAACAGAAATTATGAATCTGCCAAATAAAAATAATATAAGGTAATTTTCGAACTCATGATATGAAAGAAGACAAAACGTGAACTCATCTACACCATTGTGACTGGTTCTAAACCTTGTTATACAAAATTTTAATTCCCTGAATATTACTCTAGAAATGACATAGCTAGAAAATGTTGATCATTATTCAAATCAAATGATCGTTTTGGTTTTATATCTTCTACTTAAGCAATAATTTAAGTTTATAAAACTGTTTCACTATTTGTAATACTTAACCTTAGAAATCTGCACCACCTCTTTCGTTTTAGACAGCTAGAAAGTGTCACTAGCTAGCCGAATAAATAATCCCGTACGTGGTAACTGAGTTAGTTACATTGTTACTACACGTTAGGTGTGGCTTAAGATGTATTATATAAATCAGTATGTGGTTACTAAGCTTCATCATCCAAGTGAGTATGTCGTCTATTATATTCATAGAGTAAGTACAATGAATGTCAAGTATATATTCATTGAAGTAATAGAAATCAAATCTTATTTGATTTTCTTAGATATTTATGACCATTTCATATTGTTGATTTAGATTAGACTGGGTTAAGTATGTTGCCTTACGAAGTCCTATAATCCTGTCGTAAATGATTCATAACGAGTTGGCAAAAAACCTGTTTTCAAAAACACATACACATTTTGGAAGATAACCTTTAATTCATGTATTTGGAGTAAAGTTTAGCATCATAGCCAAACCTGCTAACATAGTTCGCATTTTTTAGCGAGTTATTTTTCTACGGAATGGGTTCGCCAACCCCACGCCCAACACTCCTCCTTTGTCCGTGCTTGTGACCGGCAGTAACCCCACAGGGACTCGAGGAGAATAGATATCAAAGATGTAAAAGATTTTTGAACTATACGTCTTGAATACACCTTGTGGTATAAGTGCCTTTCTTTTTATTCATGTATGTGTTATGTCTTGTAGACCGCTGACTAATATCATGCGCCAAGTCATCAACCGAAATCCTAATTCTTATTTGGTTTTTTTCACGTCTACTATTTCTTAGACAACCTAGTGTTCCCAAACTAACCAACAATACGCTCTTTTAGCACCACTGACTTTGAGCTGGCACGTTGGTTCTCATTAATCCACCACTTCCTAGTTTTTCTTTAAGCTTAACCTTGAGTTCAGGAGTAGCAACCAGCCTCTATTATATCTGTATTTTAAACAGACATGATATATATATATATATATATAAACTTACTGGACATCATCACACCATATTATATAAAATAGTAATTACAGATAAACAAGCCAAAAGTGGCTGTTAATAGGAAAGACTGTAAATAATAAACTGATAGCAAAATAAGAATAGTAAGTCTCATGACAGTAGTTTATAGGTTAACCAGAAGTATTTGACAAACGGAATGCATGAACATGATAATCTAGATTCTTGATGTTATACAGCAATAATACATTATAGTAATAATGACAATAAATTACTCCTGGAAGTTACCATTCCTTCATTCTGATGTAATTGTGTCTACTCTCTGACATAAACATCGCGTTATTTAAACATTAAACATATTCAATAACCTTTTAGTTTTATTGAAATATATACTTTAATGAAAACATGATATACTTATAGAAATAGCGTGAGTTTCAATTGGACTTAAAACGTGACAATCATGATAATTTTAGTATAAAGTAAATACATTAAAATTCTTTCTTCTTTTTTCTATACACGTATGATAATTATAAACAAAAATGTAAAAAAAAAACATTTTAAAAATGCACTAAACCAAATAAGAATATCCTTTCTATTCGAACTATTAAGCGAATACAGTTTTTAGTTAACTCGAATGTTTTGATTTGTTTTTTGTCTTTGAAGATGAAGAGAATAATGAAAGAAATGAACAGAGGAGGAGTTCGATAATCTGTATGACAATAATAATAATAATAATAATAATAGTAATTTTTATGATAGAGTTGTGAATATTGTTGCGTTTCATTGAAATTATGAATCGATCATTGTTAGACCTGGAGGTTCAGTGTTTGACACGAGAGACCAAAGGTCCTGGGTTCGATTCCCGCGGGCGATGATCGTGAGTACGGACTATTGATGAGTCCCATACTAAGACGAAACGGCTGTTCAGTGATATGAGGTTTCGATTGATGGTCTAACATTGATCGATTCACGATTTTAATGGAAATAAAAATGTTAATAACAATAATAATAATAATAATAATAATATAAATAATCAGATGTTACTGATCTTGGGAAATTATCCGATAAAAACTATAATAACTATATTTGTCTTTTTTAATATTTGGATTTAATTTTTCAATAGCTCTTCACTTTATCATGATAACATCAATCAGTCAGTAGAGTAGACCTATAAGTATCCAAATTAAAATTCATTTTATTCGATAGGTGTTGTGATTTGCTTTATTCATTGTTTAGTGATTTCTAGTCGGTATTTGTATTTCTAGCCTATTTATTCTTTAATTTCATTGAATCCTTTTTTTTTCTATTTTGAAACGCATCAATTCTATGTGTCTACATATAATTTCATTTCAGTCGAGATTAATTCTCCGCTTGTTTTTTTATTTTCTCGTTAATCTTATTTGATGGTTTTGTTTTGTTTTTTGTTACTTTAAAATGTGTTATTACGAGTGAAATCATCGATTGAATATACATTTTTAATGTTGTCACTGAATTGATTGTTTTCAGTAATTTCATTTGAAACCTAAAGTTGTTGTTGTTGTGTTTCTTTTTTCTTTGTTTGACAGAATTCATATTTCTTTTAATTTTCTTATTTCCTTTAAAAATATGGAAATAAGTATGTACAGATTACAATTGAGTCAATCAATCAACAGCAACGTAGAAGTTCATACGTACGTGTATCAGTTCAAGTTGCCATACCATATTGACACAGAGAAGCAACTGTCAATTCAAATTCCATATTGGTAGAGGTAGTAGAAGTATGAGTAGTAATCGGAGAGATTAGGGTTCGAAAATGTTATTCAAGAAGTATAATTCAGTAAGGTAGATTTAGAAAGACAAAGACAGAGGTGTTGAGGAATTCAGAAGGTTACGATTCGATATAACACAAAGAATGAATTCACAGGGGCCACTGCAAACAGTTGTGAGCCATGTCATTCACGGTCTCTAACCATCGCTTACTATCATCTCGCGGGCCCCAACCAGGTAGTCGAAACCCACCGACATGACTCAGTCCATTTGTCAGTGACTTCATGGATTTCTGCCATGTTTTGGTTTGGCCGCCCCTAACTTTCTTGCAACCTACTCCTACACCACAAAACAAAGCTCGTCGAGGCAGTCGGTGGTGGGGCATTCGCAACACATGTCGTAATCACCCCAACTGATGAAGTTTCAATACTTCACCTATTGATCTACCAGCCTTACACAGGACCCGTTTCCTAACAACAGCATTGCTTACTCAGTTGTCCCACGATACACGAGCAATGCTTCGGAGACACCTATGATCGAAAACCAGTAACCTACGAATATCTTCTACTCTCACTGGCCATGTTTCACAGTCTTAAAGTAGGACAGAGCAAACTACTGCGCAGTACACTCTTCCTTTAGTCAGCAAACGGATATCTCGCCTGCGCTATAGGTGACGCAGGTTGTCAAAAGCCAGTCGCTCTTTCTGTATCGGTACTGAGATTTCGTCAGTCACCAGGCCATCAGCACTGATGAGACTCCCCAGATAAGTGAAGCGGTCTACACGTTTGACTACTTCACTCCCTATCACTAGTTCAGGTACCGATGAAACCCAATCCTGACGCAACAATTTGCATTTCAAGGGTGAGAACCGCATCCCGAACATGCTCGCATTGTTGCTTAGGGTAGCCAGAAGACTGCATTTTGTCAGCGTCTTCACCGAATAGAACTATGTCATCGGCATATATATATATTTCATTTGTTTCGTAAGTTAATGATGACATATTTTTTGATTTTTATTTAAAAATCTGTATCATTTCATATTATAAACTGTTGTAACCTATGTATGGCGGATTAATTTTTAGAAAAAATGATTTTTCCATGAGTCGATTCAATAATAAAGTTTACTCTTTTGTTTAAACATTTTCTTAATCTTTATTGAATAGATAGATATATAAATAAGTAGATTTATTTATACGATGTGTATCATTTCATTGTATTGATCAACTATGAGATAGATACATGTGATTTTTGATAATATCAAGTATTATAAACCATATTATTAGCATACATGTGTATTATAGATTGAACAATTTGCTTAGTGTCATTAGTGTTTTAAGTTTTCTACATTATGTGTGCTATATGTTGTCATACTGCTTGTTTGAAAAATTCACATAACCCTGGATATTTTTCAAATGTAATTTTTAAAATAAATTGTTTAGTTTTTTTCTTTATAATCGAAGTAAATCACACCTTGGAATAATTAACAAACAGATATCTTCTCTTGTTAGGATTATTATTTTTTCAAAAGAAAAAAAAGTAATCAATCACTTTAGATTAGATTTGTAACAAGTAAACTATTCAAATTAATAAATAATCAATTATTTTGTTGTATTTAAAAATTTTGATGATTGAAAAGTTCACGAAAATCTAAATGCTTTATGCATGTAGTAGTAGTAGTCATGTCTAGTAATTGTTTATTCAAATTCACTATGATCTATGGAATAAAAGTAGGTAGGAATGAGGTTTAGAAGTTGACTCATAGAAGTCATTAATCTATGAAACGGCTTCATCTAAGCATGATATACACGGAAATCGAAGGGAAGATTTATTTATTTCATAGCATAATCGTTTAAATTGGACTCAGATCACTGGCCACTAAAAATCTATTGTAATGGTTATGCTTTATTTAAACTAGAAATGATATCACACTAGTCACCGTATGAAGCTCAACTTATAAGATGTAAACATCACAAATAATTAAGAGAAAAACATCAATAAATGGTCATGACGATTCTGAACACTGATTACTTTCTTTTAACTCATCAATTCTTTACAACATTGACAATTGTATATTACAGAAATAGTATTATTACTTGATATTTTCTGTTGAACAAGATTTATGCATATCATCTTTAAGTTTTTTTATTATGAAACATTGGATAAATCCTGTTTCAACGCAAAACCTAAAGACAAGAAGTTAAATAGTCTTTTCAACAGTGATGGGTTGGTGTTTGTTGAAGTTTCGTTTGGCTTTTGCTAACTTATGTTGTTTGTAGCGTACGCTTGATAATCTCTCTGCCAACCAAAAGAAATAATATGCTGTGAAGCAGTTTATTCTGTTCTACTTTTTGGTTAGGTAATATGGCTCTTAAAAGTAGAGAATATTCGTATATGTTTTCAAAGCATTAGTGGCTTATGTTCTGACCCTCGAGTTATATTAAACAAAGGATATATGGGAAAGATGCCTTATAGGTTGATGGGGTTGGCTAAAATCGTTGCCCTTTGAGGTGTTTGAGATACGATGTTTCTTGTTTACGACCACCATCTCTACCTTGACGTGCGATTTCTGCTGATGTAAAAGTGGATTGGAATAAACCTAAAAGTGACCAAACTAAAATCTGGCCTATTTCATCAAGTTGTTGACTGTTAAACTGAGCCATGTCCACACAGTAAAGTATTGTTACAACTTCTTACATAAAGTATTCGGCTTAATATCAAGTACAATAATATGTACTTTATCAATGAGTTAAACAAAATGTTCAATACCATTGAAATTAAGAAAAAACTATGTTTTGTATTATCTCACTTAAAGTTTCTTCTGTCAGTAATCTCTTCTCTATTACAAATGTGTACACTACTAAATCACTGAATCATATCATTTTCGTATTTCTTTTTAACTAAATGAAAAAGCTATATAAATATAAGCTAATTTCAGATTGATTGATTGACTGACAGAATATTTTTTTTGTCATACGCAATTTTCAACTTGAGAATCAATTTTCTATAATATTGAATCATACAGCATATATAATAAGCATGACCTTGATTAATTATATTTTCTAATGATTAAAATTTCTTTGTCACTTTGTTTTCTTGCCTTATTATTTACTCACTTCAATTTCAATATCAATAATAACTGTAGTAATTTTAGTATTATTCATGTAATTAACATGTATTATTGACTATAATAACAAATTATGGTAATTGATTAATAGCCTTTATTATAATTGAACATAATTCAATATTCAACAAAGTATTGATTAGTTTATGTTATTGTACTTTCGAATATGTTGCATAATGTAAGTGAAGTTTATATAATCATTTGCTGATTTGCTTTGTGTATTTTCTAAATCGATTTTGCATTCTGTTGTCGATTGGATGACTTAATTATGAAACTTTTATTATTTTCCGAAATAGTATTATTTTCAGTGCAAATGTCAAAATGTATCATTTTCTGATATGATGACCATTTACCATCAGTTACTATTTGTTTAGTATGTTCAAACTGTCGCCACGGAAATTAAATAGTCTGTTATCATAGGTATGTTAAAAAACAAGTTAACATCAGAGAGTTGCTAATCATTGATTAATTTAAAGTTCAAGTAAAACCAAGATATCTTTGGTTTGGATTGCAGTTAGCTTTCATCTTGTGAAGTGACATACTAATTAGGAGATTATTTAGCCGTAAATAGTTGTTTTATCCTAGTGTACAACTCCTGAGTAGCACATAATTATGGCTACGTTAGAGTTCTAATTCAAGACTCAAAGTTCCTTTAACTCATCAATAATTATCTATTGATCTCCAGTCTTTAACAGTACTTGAGTTTATGTTACTTAATCCACCTACCAACTTTTATCGAATTTTTAATTGGAGAACACGGTACTATTCATTGAGGCATTGAATTCAACCCACAAGAACGACAGATTAGAAATCAGAGTTTTGTCATTATCACAAGATAATTATTTCTTATGAGATGGTGGAGAAAATTATACAACTCAAGTGAATGCTGTATTTTCTGAATCAGATAGTTTAATGAAGGATTTTTCATTCCCCATAAATTCAAAATACTGCTTCAACAGTGATCTGCATCAACACCTGGATTAGTGATAGGATGTGTAGTGGTTTAGTACGTCAACCACTGCTCATCTTGGAAATTTCATCAACCTTATTCAGTTTGTGTCTGAGGAAATATCTACATCGATTCAGAAAGCTTCTTAGCTCATGTCACTTGTGATTTGAGCGAGAAGTCCGTTTGCTAACAAAATGGTATATGTACTGAGCAATAATCCTCATTATTCTACTTTTTGGTTGTAGAACATGATCTGTGAAAGGGTGTATGCTACATGTGCACAACTACCAGCTATCTCAACGAGCAACGCTTACCAGTGTAGAAATAAGTTAGAAGAAGGCTATGGGTAGCCGAAAAAAAGTTAGGATCAGTCTATAAAGTCATTAACTGTTGATCTAGACCACGTTAGTAAATGCAAACTACCTGTTTCCGGTTAGGGTGATACCTGCGACCCATTGTTCGAAACTTTGGGTGACATGAATTGGGATCGGTAGCAATGATACATGTGAATTGACTTTTTATTTTTTCAATACTGAATCCGAGTATCCCTTTGTACATACCTTCGCACTGGATTTTTTTTCAACCGTATTTAGAAGGTTAAGTACTTGTCATTGTTCTTGTTGTTACATTATGTAGTTGTTTTTTATTGTTTCCTTCCCATCGTTCTGCGAAATTGTAGCTGTTGCTGACATACGTCTTTATCAGGCTGCATGTCGATGATGTTTGCCTATCTATGAAGCTTTTGTATTCGTTCTGGATAGCATCATCAGCCCCTACTTTCTGTAGTAGTGAGATTTTCAGTCATTTCACTAGCGTTATACCAGTTTTTTCTGATGACCTTGTGATTTATTTTCTTCGTTTGTTCCTACATTCATGTCAATTGTTGTTCTTGATTGAATTTTAAACCTGCTGCTAATTGACCTTTCTATCTGAATTGATAGATTAGATTTATGTTGATGTGTTTATAGATTGGTAATTAATCCCCCCTATATCATGCTTTGATAAATGTTTTCCCATTCTTAAAATTTCCATGATGTAGACTTTTGACGTGTTTCAAATCAAATTAATATCTATAGTTGTCCACTTGTATTGATGTCATTGATAATTTATTACGTCGGCTTACTGCTCATCAATGTATGCTTAAATGAGAAAGGAGTCCACTTAGTCAGATAAAATATTTCTAACGTTTTGCGCCATTGCACATCACTACTAAATTTGTCCATCAAGTAAAAATATCATGTTTTCTTTTATCAAAAATAGTTTAAAAACATTGTAATGGCTATATTAAATTTATTTCATAAGTATTTGACATTCAATGAGATTATTCCTACTACATTATTTTAAATTTATATTCATCGAATGAATCCCCGCTTTCTGAAGTTGAATTCTTTAATATTTAATCTGTTTTATTATGATTGATACTAGTATTATATTTTGAATCTTCTTTTATTAAGTCATCATAGGCCAATTTATTCTGTAGAAACTGTCGAATTAATTGTAAATTAAGTAGTTGTAATTGATTGTTATACGCGATAATTTAATTCCATCAGATAAGGTTGTCTGCATTATTTTCAATGTTCAATAAGTTTTGTTTCTTACCCAGTTTTTCATCCATTTTCTAATCGATTTAACATATAAGATGCTTCATATTAGAGTGCAAAGTTCTTTCAAGATTTAATTTTCAACATTGAGTTAATCACATCTTGTCTGTTATGAACATGCTAGTGTAGTTAGTAGTTCAGGTCAATAAACTGAATAAAAAAGTAAGATGAGCTTGAAAGCTAATGATTGGAATAATATCTTTAATGAATATTATACTCTAATATCCTTAGCAAACGTTAGAAAAGTTGTCAACAACGTCAGCTATTCTATTAAATAAATATATCTATTAGCTACCAGATAATATAAGGGGATAACAGAAATGTATTCATTGCAGGTGTATGAATTAATTCACTATAAACTATTAATAAATGACAGTAAGTGAGTGATCTTTGTTCTTCTATAAATATTAAATAACTTCAATGAATAATAATATATTCTTTTCTTTTTTAACTTCATTGCATAGAAAGATTGAAACATTTTCACATTGTAACACATCAAATTTCATTGATCCTGTTCACCTCATGATCTCTCTCTCTCTCTCTCTAGTGCTTAGTTTTATTTTTAATCTTACTATGTGCGCATGCGTACACATGATTATATGTATTATTAAAATGATATAAATATACAGTAAACGTGACCTAATAATTGTAACGAGCTTTTTCAGTTGGTTGATTGGATTGTAGTTATTCACGTGTCTGAAAGCTGTAAACTCACTATTCTGATATTGATCTTTGCATAAGTCAATAAGTATTTTGTGTTAATGCTTATTCGAAGTGATGTTAGTATTCTTTGATGTTAACCGAAACAATTGTGTTCTGAAGACTTATTCTACCCCCTGGTCATTGATTTTCTACTCTGAAAATGTACGGTGTGGAATTTGTTCCATTCAGCTGATTACAAATTCATCCTATTGTATGAATATGTGCATGAGAAAGAAATCTGCGCTGTTTGAACTTCCAAGACAACTAAAATTAAATCGTGTTGATAGTCTTTTTAGTCTTCGTATAGTATTTCGCATTGTATACAAAGCTGTACTTAGTTTTTGAATTATATTGTATTGGAATATGTTTGTGTTCCCACCAAAACTCAACTAATACTTGGTTTTTTGGGACATTAACTTTTTTTATTTATTCAGCTCCTTTGAGAGCGATGGATAGAGTTCAAGTGGACACCCATAATTAATGAAAACAACTATATCAGTATTCATTAAAATCATTTACCAATAAATGTTAGACCACCATTAGAAACCTAGAAGCACTGGAAGGCCATTTCGTTTTAGTATGGGACTCATCAGCATTGCGCATCCACAACTTTGCACGTGGGAATCGAATTCAGGACCTTTGATCTCACGTGCAAACAGTGAGCTTACATCCAATGTTGTTAATGTCTAACTTCAATCAATCCACGACATTGCACGACCCCATCAATTGTCTTCAATGAGTAACTGTTTCACACCTTACATGGTGGAACTCTACTCATCATAGCTTCTCGCTAGAACTCCGAGAATTCCCTCATGAAGCTAGTCACTAGTCTGCACATGGTAATTGTTATTAGAGGGTTATGGGGATCGCTGGGTTTCATCAAAACCATAAATCTCGTGGTTAAGCGTTGGCATGGTTTCTAATGGTGATCTAACATTGGTTGACTCATGATTTCAATAAAACTCAACAATCTCCACAACCCTAAAATGAGTTCGTTACTCATTTGTGATACTAAATGAGAATTATGCTATATTATCGACTGATTGAATTTAAACTGTGACCCATTCGATTGCAACTCTTTAAATTAAAGGCATCACAGTTGCTATGAGAGATTTGAAGGTCATCGGCTGAATCACATGTGTATTCTAATGTATACACTATCGAAAATATTGATTTCAAACTAAAGAGAAGTTGAATTCTTCATTGTTACTTTTGCTTCCAATGTTTCTTTCCCAGCTGACAATACCTCGTGCTAAAAAAAGAATCCCTAATTTATAATCGTTGTAATGCTTTCTTTGTTGCTTCATTATATACTAACAATGAGATTTATCTTCCTATGCATATTTTAAAAATGCCTTTTGTCCAAAAATCATAGGAATCACGTGCTATTTTCCTCTCTCTCTCTCTCTCTCTCTCTCTAAATTTTGGGTGTATGCACTTGTCTTTTTAGTTAGCTTCTTCATTTCATAGAATGTATATATAAATCATGTGTTTTTACTTGTTCACATTTGGATAATTTAATTAAACAAGATGATATAAACAAGATAATGTCATGCTTCATGCTAACTTGACAATAAATTAAAAAAAAGCAAACACAAATTGGTATCTTTCAAAGTTAAAAACATCAACATACAATAAAATGTGCATATAGCTTTCGTGACCCTATCAATTATGATGATAATTAAAAGATTCTAATGTTTTTTTTTCCTGATATTTTTAAATAATTCAAGCATGTGTCGACCAGTGAAATGGAATATCCAAATTAAATCATTTTTCACATTGATTATCTTCAAATATAGTTTGGTTTTAGGAATTATTTGATATCTGTAGCATTTTTTTTCGTTTATCACATATGTAATACGGTATGATGTACAATGTCCAAGATCTGATTGCGATATGGGTTTACCCCACTTAAACTGGTTACTTGAGCGAGAAGGCAAGAGCAGAAGAAAAAGTATATTTGGCTATCGTCTATATATATATATATATATATATATATATATATATATCACCCCCTTAGAGAATTAATCTATTTCTTGTCCAATGATATGCATTCATCCTTTGGGACACTTCTGATGGCCATCGAATAGCCTTCTTATTTGGCCACTTCTGATTGGTTCACTTGATCATAATACAATACAGACACCGATTAAATAATACCAGATTTATATAAAATACAATTAAGTAATGGGAATAACTTAACTGAGCTTAATACCTCATAATTCGTAGAACTTATCAATCTCAAAGTGATTTGCATCAAAATTTTCAAACTGTTTAGAGTAGACGGGCTAATATAACCTTTCTTTCTTTTGTCGTTCTACTTCATGATTGTACTTAATTTTTTTTTCATTCAGTGACTATCTTCTTTGTTAAATTTTACATGTGATATATATTATGTGATACTTATATTTCGTATAATTATGACTAAACTGACCATTCATCGAAAAACTATTCAAAAACTGTCAGGCACAATTGTTTTTTTTCTTAAATAAAGAGAGAAATCATAGCTTTACAATACACAACGAATTATGACGTTACTTATTCGATTCACTCTGAAATCAATACCGTGAAAACAATTGTATTTCAATAAATAAAAATGAACTAACAATGACAGAAATAGTTTCAAATAATCAACAGTTGTGTTGTATCATTTTTTTTTGTGATTTTTGTGTGTGTAATATTATCCATTGAAATAAATAAAAAACAGCAGACAAGCGAAAGTAAGTTGACTGCACACACACATCTTTCATATATGTGATCGAACTAACTTAATGAACAGATTGGAATCTAATATGTGCATTTTGAAATTGTAAACCTCATGATTAGATTCTTGTAGAAATGCATCAGAAATCACTGGTTCAAAATAATCTATTACACATAACTCAAAATTAGTCAAAATAGTGCGAACTTGTTTATATTTGGAGACCAGTTACGCATAAAGTGTATGTATCAGTTATATGGTTTTAAATGCATACTGGGGGGGGGGTACCGAAAATCCCTAGGGTAACATAAAGTGTGCTATTGAGGAACAACATATTCTTACTCCTGGTATTAAACGCAGCATCATACTGGGTTTTTATGAGCAACACCTCACTACCACGATACTATAGTAAGGTCCGTAGCACCATTTTGCCTTTGTATCTTACGTTTATTGTTCTCACTATCATCTCTATCCAATTAACCTGACTAGCAAACGATAACTTCGAGAAACAAGTTTTTGCCACATGGGTGAGGTATCACAATTCGCAGAACTCAGTTACCGCGTCAAGTTCGCAATTACGGTATGTAGTAGTTTAAATACTCGATTTTTTTAGTCACCAAACTAGCAATTTAAGTCAGTCTAATCAACTGGTTAGTATCAATAGCCCTCATTAAAGAGTACAGCCTTACATGGTTAGTCGATGAAAGTCAAAAACGTGAATATTTGGATTTTGACCTAAATGGTTTTCAGATGGTATCTTGCGTTCTATAACAAGATTGATAATTATAGGTCTAATTTCATGTGATATTGTGAAAGTGTGTACACTATTACTTACTTACGCCTGTTACCCTTCATGGAGTATAGTCCACTAACCAGGATTTTTCAATCGATTCAGCCCTGAGCCTTCCTTTCCAGTTCTAACTAATTTCTGTTCATTCTTTTCATGTCTACCTCCAATTCTTGGCTTAGTGTGTTCCTTGGTCTACCTCTTTTCATTTGATTTCGAGGATTCTAAGCTAGAACTTGCCTCATGATGGGTTTGAGTGATTTTTGCAATGTATGTCCTATCCATCTTCGGCGCTTTTCCTTATTTCTTCATCATTAGGAATCTGCTTCGTTCTCTCCCACAATAGGTTGTTACTGATTATGCCCGGCCAGCAGAACCTCAGTATCTTGCGTAGACAATTGTTTTATAATTACCTTCACTTTTTTGACGATAATTTTCGTAGTTCTCCAAGTTTCCACTTTATACAATAGAACCGTTTTGACGTTAGTATTAAATGTTCTGACCTTGGTGTTGTTTAATAGTTTTTTTTTATTTCCGGATGCCCTTCAATCGTAGAAATGCAGCCGTTGACTTACCGATCCGTGTCTTCACATCTACACCAACCCCCCTTGTTTACCAGTGATGCTGCCCACGTATACAGAAGTAAACTGCCCAGGCAGCCTTTCTAAGGTTACTGTCGGCCGAAAGTCTGAATAAAGGACAAGGTTTGGAAACCCCATCCTGCTGAAAACAAACTTGCTAAAACACCTAACTTTAACCGGAAAATATGTGTACATTATAGTTATCAGTGCTTCTCTAGGTGGTATTTGTATTAAAGAAAGAAAATATGACATCACTTTGTGATTAGCTATAGTTGGAAAGTCTATTAAATTTTGGGATATATGAGAATAATAGCCGTTTTTTAAACTAACTGCATTTTCTTAGCAAAACCAAAATAAAACACACTATCCTTTTTCTTATCTCATTACAATTCCAGAGAACGTGTACGAAATAAACTGAATGTATTTAGTGGTTAGACTGTTGTTGTTGTTGTTTTTTTGTAGCTTCATCAATGAAAATGATATCAAGACTGTCATTATCAACACGGATATGATAATGTTTTCAAATTGCTATTTTTTTTTCTTGTTTATCTATTATCATGTATTTATTATACTTTGTTTACTAATGACAACTGTTTACTTGTTCGATTTATTGTGAGATTCATTGTGGTTTTTATTCAATCAATAATGTTGTTTTGTAGAATGATTTTATTTTTGATTGTGTATTTACATCAATAACTACTTTGATATCAACGCTTAGTTTAAAATAATAAAGAACTGATGTCTTCTCGGTTATAATGTACACTATTATTATTATTATTATTGTTATAGTTCTTAGGTTTATATTTAGTATGTGATAAGAACAAACTTCATCTTAAACTAGTTTCTACAAATTATTTAACTTAAAGATTTCTTTGCAATAAATATACTTTACATCCATACGATCGGTCGATCACTGAATAGTGGTGACTGATGTCACATACATCAACTCCCTACTTAGTGGTGGTCGAATTCTACCGATCAGGTTACAACATGGCCACTATAATCTAGGCGACTCGACATCATATGCACTATTTTGAGATGTGACATGGTAGTTGGAAATGGTCGACAGGAAAATGATGCGTGCCAAATAGAGTTGCCTGTTGACTAACTTCAACCACCATCTCATTTCCTCTACATATAAAGAATAGTTTACTTGTTTTTCTTCATTATCCATGCTTAATTGTTTGTCCATGCTTATTTTTTCTAGATAACTCACCAATTTCATGTCATGAATATGATACATTACTTATGCTTCCTTGTTCATCATCGTCTTCTATATCCTCGATTGGGTATATTAATAATCATTGTAATTCCATGTGTTCAAGTCCTACAGAAATGGAATTTTTCAATTCATCCAATTCTTCATATTCAAATAGTAATAATAATAATAATAGCTATAATAATTCAATATCTCCAATCGAATGTTCTTCATCCTCGTCGAATAGTTCTTGTTGTTCATTTAAATCACAACAATGTTACAATTGTATGAATTCAATTCAAATAAAAAATCATTTCAATAATAATAATAATAATAATAATAATAATAATAATAATAATAATAATAATAATAATAATAATGGATCTTCTCTCAATAACTCTACAACCATTAATAATACAACTGTAACAACAGTGACAACAGCTACCACTACTACTAGTAGTGCTGCTTCTGTTAATAATTCTATCACCACTACAGATAATGATGCTGTTATTGTGTCCACGTCGAATTCATTAGTGAAATTATTCAAGAATTCAACTAATGATCATCGAAATCAATTGCCTAATTCTTCATTATTATCATTCAAAACTGGCAGACCTGTATGGCAAATGAAATTTATGCGTAAACAATATGTTTACAATCGTACAGTATTGAGTAATAACAATAATAATATTAATAGTAATAATAATTCTGCCAATTCATTAACACGATCGCGTCAATTGCATCAACAATCGTATCATAACAATCGACACTATCACCAACAACAGCATCAACAACATCCACACCAATTACATCATCCGTCTAAACGTCGTCTTTCGTGTGTATCAAAGAAATCATCTTCTTCAAATAATAATAATCATAATCATATTGAACAAATTTATAATTCACAACCAACTTCAATGCATTATGATTATTCCACTGTTAATAATAATGATGTAGTACAAGAACATTTATCCGCCAATCAAAATATCTCATCATTTCAAGGACAAACTGTTCAATATCCAATTCATGATTTATTATCAACTTATACATTTCAATTATCGCCATCAATTTCAAATAATCAAAGTGAAAAGTTATTCTATAATAATAATAATAATAACAATAATAATCCTGATATTAATACTTCAACAACACCAACAACTATCAATAGTCATAGCAATCATACTAATCATAATAATGTTGACGGTATTGTAAATACTATAGAAAGTAAAGAAAACAATCTTATGTATAAGTCTGTTTCATTGAGAAAAGAACACACTGACTTATCATCCATTCGATCATTATCGTTTAATTCGTTTCCAGTAACATCAACACCTCCAACGACCACGGCAACAACAACAGCACCAACTAATAATAACAATAATAATAATAATAACATGAATTCACTAATCTATAAAAATCAATCAAGAACTAATTCCATTAATCATTCAATGAATATATCGAATTCTGTTCATAAACGTTTGCATTTGTTACAGTTTATTAGTAAACTTCTACAATATTCTTCGGATTCATTAATATCATCATCACCATCAACGCCATCATCATCCACAGTGTCTGCATTCATTTCTTCATTATTTCCTACAATAACAACAAATTCATTTTGTTCAATGAATCAACAACCGGATGAATTTCTATTACATTTATCTAATCCTAATTCACAATATCTTAATTGTGTTCAATGGATTGATAAACAAGCGCGTATATTTCAAATAAGAAATCCACAAAAATTATCACAATTATGGGGATATTATCGTAAAAATGGCAATATGACTTTTGAATCTGTTAGTCGTAGTTTAAGGTAAATTGTTAGTGAATTCAGTTTCGATTTAAATTATTATTATTATTATTATTATTATTATTATTATCAATATTTTTATCATTTTCGGCTATTTTTCCAATTTTTATATTAAGTAAGTGCTGGATATTTATGTTTAATTCCCGATTGATTGATTGATTGATTAGTGATCACTTAGTGTTGATTGAATTCTCTCAATTAGGTTATAATGCAGTCATGAGTCTGAATGACTCTACGTCGTGTGTACTAAATTTTAGTATTCAGTGGTTGGAGGTAATCGATAGGAAACCCTGAAACTAGATTTTGTACTCTATGAGGATGTTCCTGAAAATCCTACAGAAACTGATGCTTTACAGTTTTATTAGTTAAAAATATATTGGTCCTACAGAAAGTTAGTCACCGCTCGAATAGCTCAACTATAAATGTGAGGCTGAATGATATGAGTAAAATTCAATCATGGAACATCAGTCCTTTGAACATTTTCAGTTGGAGCTTTGGAGATTTATGTTTTTACACATTTGAAATCATTAATCCATCGTTGTTAGACCACCATTAGAAACCTGTAAGCACTGGACAGTCGTTTCTTCCTGGTATGGGACTCATCAATAGCAGTGCGCATCCACGACTCCTGCACCTCGCAGGATTCGAACCCGGGACCTTCGGTATTGTGCGCGAACATTACAGTTACACGCATGTTGCTCACTAATTCCATGTAGCACAAAACCTTACATCTATGGTTTTCTATCAACTGTCTTCAACCACCAACTGACGTATAAAAAGCGCATTTTTTTTATTTCAATCCCTAACTTTTCTTTATTATTGATACCTTTTTTTCTAGCATATGAGTTTGCGCTACACTGATTTATTTATAACAACAGACAGTCATAGATAACTCTAGATACGTGAACTAAATAACTGTGTTTCGTAAAGAATGAATAGAATGAATTGAACAAAAATACACACACATTTTGAACATTTAAAAAATAAAACACATTGAATATAATCGTAGTTAAATTTCTTTATATTAACTTATTGTCTCTATTTTTCTCTTTCTCTGTTTTTATTTCTCCTTGTATTAAAAATATATATAGATTGTATTATGTCTCTGGGAAATTAGAACGTATTCGTGGTCAACGTAATCAATATCGTTTTTTAGATATAAATATTTAAATTACAGAATAATTATGTAATATTTATATATTTATTTATGCCAAGTTCAACTATAGCCTTTGTTGTTCCTACATCCAACACCTTATCCTCTCTCTGTCTCTCTGTGTGTATCTCTTTGTTTTTATTCCTCCATGTCTCTCTTTTCTTATTTTGTAATAAAGACAACAAAGAACCATTCATTCAATTATCGGGATTTTTTTTGTGGCTATTTTTTTTCTAGAGAAAATATCAATAAACCACTGAATTTAATAATAAGAAGAATCAAAAATTTCATTTTGTCATGTTCCTTTATAATGAGTGATGATAATAGTCCGTCCTATGTTATAATTTGTGTGTCTTATTTTATATATAGAGAGACCCCCCCACACACATTTCCATCATCATCATAATGTGTGATGTGATGTGATGTGATATGATTGTCTTTCTTTCTTTTCTCACTGATTGATTTCTTTTTCTCATGATTATTCTTTCTTTTGTCTTTCTTGTATTATAATAATTGTGAAAATAAGATTATTATTATTATTATTATTATTATTATTGGATTATTTTGTTTTATAATACAGATACACCTATACATATGTTGTATGTGGATATAGATATATATTTTCTTTTTGCCCAAACTACACTACATTGATTTCCAAGTTGTGAAATCTCTTTCTCTTCCTCCTATCAATAATTTCAATAAAGTTAGAGCTAACTAGCTAGCTAGTAGCTAGCTGCCTTGGCAACAAATAATTATTACGATAACAACAATTAAAATATTTTCCCATTGTTATTATCATTATTATTATAACTTGTATAATCTGTATTTTTTGATTAAAAACACAGTGTGTGAATTTCCAAATATTCAATCAAAAAATAATCATAACAACTATTATTACTACAATTTCAAATGAATAGTCGAGTTTTGTTTCTTTGTTTCGCCTTCATCATGTAATTATTTTATTAATTTGTTGAACAGATAAAAGAAGAATGAATATGCAGATTATTTTATTTATTCATCTATTTATAAATTTATGTAATTGATCGTTTATATTGTTACTTGGTCATGTTGTTGTTTATGATCAGTGTGATTGATATAATAATAAAATTGATCTTATGTGACACACACACACACAGAAAATAATCAATTGATTTTGTTTGTTGTTTGTTTACTTCTTCCTTCATAATCGATGCATTCAAATGTGTTATTGTCTGTTTATTTATTGATTTATTGATTTGCTTACCTGTTTGCTTATTTGTGTGTTAGTTGTGTTTTCTCTTATTATTGCTCAGCAAAAATTAGGAAGAAACAAACAGAGTAATCTTTTTTTTTAAAAAAATTTTTTCTTCCAGTTTTTTTTTATTAGTTGTGTCTTTCAGTAAAAATAGTTAGATATATATATATATAAATATAAATCCTCAGTCAGAGCAGCATTTTCCTCTCTCTCCCATGGCCCTGTCTATCCATAAAACTCATGGTTATTATTATTGTTATTATTATTGGTGATAATAATAATAATAATTCTACTGTTACAATTATCAACTTTGTTTATTTTAATGATTGTGAAATAGTGTTTGATTTGTGTAGCTGCGTGTATATATTATCTATATGTAAAAACCATTGGATCCTCATACCAGAAACTAAAACAACTCTTAATCAATCAGATGATAATGACGCGTGCATAGATGATACATTTTTTTTATTGCCCCACCCCCACCCCAATCACAGTTACATTTTTTCCTAAGTTCTCCACTTGTTGTTGTAGTTGTTGGTTTTCTTATTTTCAATCTGTGTCGATCAATCAATCTTGTATTTACTAATTACCCTTATGCTATTCACCTTTTTTTTTATTAGAGAAGCTTTTTATTCAATAAACTTACAAAAATTTCATGGTTCTTCTGTCTACCTAATTACCCTTCACGGCTGTCTTACTCATTCATACTTTACATGTAGAGATTAATTGACCTTTATACTTCTGTTCTGTGTGGGTATTTTTATTTCCACTGACTAACTTTTGGCTTCAGTGTATCTTGCCATGAATGTGATGGTTTGTTTTTTCGTTTGGCGATAATATCCACAATACTACTATTAATAGTAGTAATGATAACAACAGTAATTATTGTCTTTTATACATGGCCAATGCCTTTCTACCTGCTTTCAGTCTTTCTTATTTACTTGTATGTGTTTTTTTCAGTTGATTTCTCTTTATGACTTACTTATTTTTTTTGTTTTGACGACATTATTATTATTCAGAATAATTAGTGTTTATTTATTTTTAGTGGAAATTTATTTTTTTATGCAGAAGAAGATGAAAAATTTAAAAAAAGATGTTTTCAGACTAGAATTCTTTGTGTTTTCATTTATTTTTCCCTCTGCAAATGATGATGAAGTGGCATTGTGCAATTGTTGTGATACGACAGTGAATCAAGATACAAAGTGATTGATTCTATTTCACTGTGTGTGTACATTGCTAAGATTTCTATTCACTGACATCGATTAAGATGCCCCCTTCCATCTAAAAGACTAATTTCTCACTCATCAGTAAGATCATCTTCAGGGAGATATTGCCTTTGTTGGTTAAAACAATTTGAGTTAAACTAAACTTTACTGACGAACCAATCGTACTTACGAGAGCACCTCTATAGTGTTCACTAAACGCTGAGTAAAAATTGCCTTTATTTAGTTCTTACCATGTTTAAAACTGATAAACACATGTGTTATGGAACTTCACAGTGAATATACTTGTCATGAAACGTAGATCTCAAAAAACACCTACTTCTAAGACAGATTGTTTCTGAAACTGTGTTTACTCTTTTAACGTATCCGATGTCATTCAAGACAAGGCCAATGTGCTAGGAAACTATCTTCGGTTTCTTACAGGTTCTAAGATTAAGATGAGCTGTAATCATTTGATCGAGTTTTTGTGTCGGACCCACTTTGACTTGAATACCTATGAGCCTACTTGTAACATTAATAAGTTTATTATTCATATTGAAAGTATACAATTTTTCTGATTTTTGGGTAGCAAGTTATTCACTTTGCTCTCCTGAATCCCGATTGGTTCATCCCTAAATCGCCCAAAGTCATCAGTATAGTGTGATTCCGCTGCACTCGATTCTCGACCGTAAGTTCACAGGCTCCAACTTCGCAATATCTATTTCAGTTAAGATAGCTCAGTGTTACCACTAAATCCACAAAAAATCTATCTCAAAGCTGAGAATAAGAAGCTGTAGTTAATAGTAATCAATTACGTCATCATATTGTTTAATGCTAGTGTGTAATCAGCTGAAGAACTGATTTTGTCATCTATATGTTAATTATTTTATTCAAACAAAGAATTTACAATTTGTCTAGTTAGATCTGTGTCTATGATATTTCTAATCTAATTGGACTTAGTTTCTAGGTTATAAAGTTTTTTAACTGATAGTTCTTCTGTGAAATATTCACAGTATGGTGACTGGAATATATATATATATATATATATATATATATATATATATATATATTGCTCTCTGATTAACCATTTCCAGTTTAAGAAATCATCATTAATTATATCACTGAATAAACAATTAAGTGTATTCCAGTTACTTTGCTTATAGAAATAATCAGATTAGATAAATTTATCAAACAGATTTATTTTCACTACTGATGCTGATTATAAGCTGTACCACTTACAGTACTCAGCCACAAATTCTATGTGTTCAATGAGGACTCAAACTAATAGTCAACGATTTTATAGACTGATACTACCTTTTAGTTCGATCACCTCTAAGCATCTTTCATTTCGGTGGTTGGCAGTGTGTAACGCATACTCTAGCTTAACCAACCAGTGGATTCACTAATTCTTTAAAATTTATACTGAAACTTGCACATTTCTTCAACTTTCATAGTCCTTTTCACAACCATACAGTAATACAAATCGAAGTTCTGAGCAGTTTACTCAACCTTTCATTGCAACATAGATATCTCGTATGCAAGTTGATGGATACTTTCAAAGGTGAGATAAGTTGTCGATGCACTGGAAGACTTTGCTGTTTATGATCAGATTAGACAGGGATGCGAAATAGAGTTATAGGGCAAATTTTTACGTATAGCATAGAAAGAATATATCTGACTGTTTTCATATTTTTAAAAATGTATTTCATAAGATTTCTCAATGAACTGCTGTTGTAATTCAGAACGAATCCAGTGATATAGCCCCTTGTATATGATTACTCGATAGATTAATCAGTTGAACAATATATATAATTCCATGATCAGTTATAAGTCGTAATCAAATGATATATGTTACTGAGTTATTAAATCTGGTGTTAATTATGAATTCTACTTTCTGTTTGACCATTTAATTGGATTATAGGATTACAGGGTATACTAATGACGATTTCACTGTAGACTAACCTAACCAATCAGTTAATCAAATGACTACCAACATTGACAGGATATCCTAGTGTTTATTAGTTCGCACATCTCCTTTTATCCTTATTGGTTAGTTAGAATAGAAGACAGCAAACTGATGTATTTTTATTATTATTATTACTCAAACTCTTACAAAATTATGCATCATGATTATTCAGCCAGAAATAAAAAGTCATAATTTGCATACAACCAAGTCAAATTTGATCCAAAAAAAATTGAGCAATCGAAGATTTATGAACGACAATTACTTAATCAAATAAAACCACACAAAATAGAGGACATATATTCGATCCACTTATTATCACATCCATTGCCTGTCTCCTTCTTGACATTGGTATGAGTTATATTAATACTTGTAATAAGTAGTATTTTGAGTAGGCATATTCATCTTCTCTGTTTCGCAACTTTGTCTGTTTGCCAAAATGAATGTGTGAATTATCAACATTCGAAACACTTATTATTCGATTTTCTATGCTCACATTATTATTAACAAGATTTATCATTAGAAAATGAATCAATAAAATCAGATCTATATTTCGTTTACATAATTAGCAATTCAATTATATTGGGTGTGAAAATTGTTCGGACATTGTTGTAATATTCTAAGGAAAAAAAATACAATGTACTCCTTAACCAAAAGTAACTTCATCTGAACTCTTTGCATCTGTTTGTCTCGTGACTTTTCACCGGTAAATGTTTCCTAACTTAGAAGTCAACTTAATGGAAAATCTGTAAATTAGGGATAGTCTGAAGATATATGTATAGCCATTGAGTAGTTTTATAATTGTTTCGAAAATCAATTCTTTACTTATTGTCCAAAAAATATGCTACTCTATACATGTGTTGTGTTTTACTGTTCAGTGTATTAATTCACACACGCTTGACAAGTCAATGATTTGCAAAGAGAAATGCGAAACTTTGTGGAGATGTTGAGTGACAAAAATCGAATTATACTGTTTACAGTTAATGGATACAGAAGTAATCTAAACCAGACGAATAATTGCATCATTCAATTGTAACAGTTTATCCACACATCCAACTCTCTAATCATGTGACCTACAGGTATCATGTGATCTCCTTAACTTTTCCTATCACATGAATTCTCTCTTTCAGTATTCAACATTTTAGATTGTATTGATGATGATGATCGTCTTTGTTTTATGATTGTTTTTGTTTCAAATCAATTGGATTGGATAACTGATCTTTACAATATAGTACCAGTATAGAAAAAAGTCTGAATTTCGACACAGACATCATGTAATATGATAACACAACTGAAGTTGAAATTGTGAATCACTCGATCCTCTCTCCTAACTCAGTGATTTGATGGCATCGTGTTGGGGTGAAACCCATAGGTTCTAATTACAACGATTTGGTGTAGCTTCATAGATGCTTGTCACTCATAAAGAATCAGGCCACTATTACTCACTATTTTTCCAAATGATATATTTCTATGAAATGAAAACCAACCTTAACATTGGAGACTCTGTGCAAATCCCTAACCTTGATGACGATACAATAACAAGAAGAATTAATCGAAATAATAAATTATTTTCTTGGTTTATTGAGCAGAATTTAAATATTACATCTAAAACATGTGTTAACAACCGAAAAAAAAGTCGCAAATATGAATTTATACAGAAAATACTTGTGTTAAAGTATTTCTAAAAAGAGAATTATGTGAACAAAGTTTAAATTAACATAGAGATTAGTTGAATGATAACAGTTGATTAAACAAAAATGATCGATTACCGTTAACTGAAGTATTTTCTTAGATCACTGTTGAAAGCAAACTCTACTTAAGGTCTATTCACCTTTTTTATGGAACCAAACAGTCATTAATATTCACGAGCAGATATCTTTATTGAATCCCATTTATAGTTTCATTCATATGTTTATACCAGTTAACTTGCTTTTGTGAAATAAAGTACATACAGCTTAACCAGACCTTGTTCTCAATACATCTCTGAGAATATATTTCTGGAAAATGAATTCAGTAATATAAGTCACCTTGATAGAACTTTTTTGCAGATTAGCAGTTTAAAGACTACAAAGATTCATAGAATCAATCAAATGTCATGTTCGTTGATTTTTTTCTAAAAATCATCAGATGATCATTCTTTATATGTTGTACCAACTATTTATTGATATTGTAAGAAATCTATGCATAAACACTAGATTTTAATTTAATTAAATTATTGTCTAAACATTTCAAATAATTTACAAATGAACAATTATTAAATTTATGTGAGTGTATGCACAAGATTGTTTTGATACTAAGTTAGGATTACAAAACAGTAATTAGAATTTCTTCTGGTTAATCAATATTTGTATGACCAGAACTTAGCTCGCTGCATTGGGATCATTTAATAAGGCAATATATATGATATATTAACTCCCCATGGAGCCTTTTTTGGATTATTGCCGATTGCAAGAGGAGGGTTTGGCATGGAGTTGGCGACGCCATCTCGTAGAAAACTGAGATGTTAAGTAACGCTAATCAAACGAAATTATTTAAGCCACCAAAACTCTGTCCCTAAGAGTTGAAAGGTCTTCGTCTTGAAGAATTATGACGTCTCATCCCGAAATTCGAGTTACTTTGGCAGTCATGAGACTGATGCCACTTCTCACAACCAGAGCAACAATTAATATAGATTGTGGGCTGTGTTAAACTTGAAGTAGAGCTCACTGCTTCAGTAGCCCGTGATCTATTTTGGACAAACAGACGAATATACTATGAAATAAATCTCCCCATTAGTTTCCGTATATCATACTTAGGCAAACTCGTTTGTGCGACGGCAGTAATAAGAAGCCAAAAGCAGATTCCATTGGATAAGTTTATTTAAAGCAATCATCCATGCATTCATTTAAGCAGACAGATGAGAATGAAAAGCATGTAATCAGAGAGCAGCGAAGTGGAGAACTCAATGTAATGAGGTATGACTTAGCATTTATAGTCAGACAAGCCAGATATGCGATAAGCGAAGAGTTTTATATAATATAATGATTAAATTTCAAAGATTAGGAAAATAAATTGTATTGATTTATTGCGAAATTTGTAAATTTACTCTTTCTAGTCCATGTATACAATTACCGTGAACTTTATTTAAATTGTTATCACAAATTCAAAAGAGAACTGGTAGACCAAACAAATTTCTATCAATGAATTCATTAGGGAACTTTTTCTCGAAGAAATACTAAAAAGTTTCAAACTTAAATTATTTAACGAAATAAAACAAGATTAGAGCGGTCGATTTGATCCTTGATTTAATTCAATTCATCATAGAGAAATGATTATTTTCTTGGTTTTATACCTGCTATTGTCAGCATCATGGTACATGTAATGAGGATTATTTGAAAATCGATAAATGAGTGATTTATTTTTTTATCTTTGAATTTTAAACTTGATAAGAATTAAATAGTGTATTCACCTTAAAAGTTGACTATCTTATGTTCAAGTACTATAATGTATCACAGGTAAAGTAGGATGGATGAATTTCAAACTACAATTGAGCAGATTTCTACTGTTTAATCTTTTTCTCATTTATGTTTCCAATGATTAGGTGATGAGAAGTAACTTTGAATGTGTGTTTTTTGTTCAACAGTAGGATCTTCAAATTTTTTTCAGCTTCTTTTCAGTTTGGAAGTCAGTATGCCCTTTATAAAGAAATAAATCTTTTTCTAAAACTGTTTTACTATTTAAAAATTTATCAGTGAAATTATTATAACGACCGATCAATGTTTTGTTATTACCATGATAGAACTGAAGACAGCTTAAATTTTTGAACTGACTTCGAGTTTATTTGAGAAAAAGATGAAAACACCACCCAGAATAAGGTTCATTATTGATGAGTAGTAAGTATATATGACTTTATTTAAAAGTTGAAACATGGTACCGTCTTATCCACTGAGTACTGACCAAAATCATATCGCTTGGACGTTTGCATTAATCATGTTCTGTCGACCAAGTTGAAATATGAAACAACGAGGCCAGATAAGTCAGTGAAATTTTTTGACGTTATATTGTTGACAGAATTAGCTTAATATGATATGGCTTTTGTTAACTGCTTATCAGTCAGTCTATATGACTGTTTCAATCGTGCATTAGGTTAGGCGTAGTCTTAATCAGTTAGTGTTGACGACTTCAACCTTAATACTTGGTGACCATGTTCTGAATGCTACAAGTTACCTCAGCAATACAGATTGCACAATTAATTTGAAGTAGATGATTTGTAAAGATTATTAATTTTGAGTTCAGTTCATGATGTTAAATTACTTCGCATTTAAACCCCGAACTCAGTAATAGTTATAATGTCATTAGAAACTAACTTGAAAAAAATTCCTAAAGTTCTATTGCGAAGCTGTGATCACTTGAATTTAATTCTAAGAATAATGAGACATGAATCACATGTAGTTTTGGTGAATAGTATTGTTTTAAAGCAAAATGAAAATAAAGATTGTTCGATTTCAACTTAGCGGTTTATAGATGCCTAGTGGTCCGGGATGTGGAGGAACAATTGAATGTGCTATGAAATAAATTTTCCCTTCAATTTCCATATATTATCCCTAGGCGAAACCCATTTGTGCAAAAGCGATGATTAAAAGCTCAATAAGGTTTGTAGATGAATTTATTTCACACTTTTGGTATGCAAACAGACATAAAGATAAAAAGCGGGGAGTCGAAGAGAAATAAAGCGGACAAAGTGAGTGGGCCAACTCAATCTGATGAGGTATGACTAAGTATTTATAGTCAGACAAAAATTTAGCTAGACATGCGATAAACTAAGTAAACAATATACAAATGCATTCAAGCAAAAAGAGCCAACAAATAAGCGAATAGCTGCAGAAGTCGAAAGACGTACGAATGATAACTCATACAGAAAAGGTCAATTACTTACTTACTTACTTACTTACTTATGCACTTACTTATGCACTTACTTACTTACATACTCACTTACTTACTTATTTACGCACTTACTTCCTTACTTACTTACTTACTTACTTACTTACTTACTTACTTACTTACTTACTTACTTACTTACTTACTTATGCACTTACTTACTTACTTACTTATGCACTTACTTACTTACTTATGCACTTACTTACTTACTTACTTATGCACTTACTTACTTACATACTCACTTACTTACTTATTTACGCACTTACTTCCTTACTTACTTACTTACTTACTTACTTACTTACTTGCTTACTCACTTACTTACTTACTTACTTACTTACTTACTTACTTACTTACTTACTTACTTACCTACTTACTTAGTTACTTACTTACTTACTTACGCACTTACTTACTTACTTACTTACTTACTTATGCACTTACTTACTTACTTACTTACTTACTTACTTACTTACTTACTTACTTACATACTCACTTACTTACTTATTTACGCACTTACTTCCTGACTTACTTACTTACTTGCTTACTCACTTACTTACTTACTTACTTACTTACTTATGCACTTACTTACTTACTTACTTACTCACTTACTTACTTACTTTCTTACTTACTCACTTACTTACTTACTTACATACTTACCTACTTACTTACTTACTCACTTACCTACTTACTTACCTACTTACTTACTCACTTACTTACTTACTTACTTACTTACTTACTTACTTACTTACTTACTTACTTACTTACTTACTTTCTTACTTACTTACTTACTTACCTACTTACTTAGTTACTTACTTACTTACTTACGCACTTACTTACCTACTTACTTACTTACTTACTTACTTACTTACTTACTTACTTACTTACTTACTTACTTACTTACTTACATACTCACTTACTTACTTATTTACGCACTTACTTCCTGACTTACTTACTTACTTGCTTACTCACTTACTTACTTACTTACTTACTTACTTACTTACTTACTTACTTACTTACTTACTTACTTACTTACTTACTCACTTACTTACTTACTTACCTACTTACTTATTCACTTACTTACTTACTTACTTACTTATGCACTTACTTACTTACTTACTTACTTACTTACTCACTTACTTACTTACTTACTTACTTACTTACTTACTTACTTACTTACTTACTTACTTACTTTCTTACTTACTTACTCACTTACTTACTTACTTACTTACTTACGCACTTACGCACTTTCTTACTTACGCACTTACGCACTTACGCCTGTCCCCCCCAACGGAGCATGGGCCGCTGACCAGTGTTTTCGAACCTACTCTGTTCTGGGCTTCCCTTTCCTGTTCTGTCCAATTTTTGTTCATTCTTCTCGCATCTTTCTCTATTTATCGGTCAGTTAGTTTGTTCAAAAGCTAGAACAAGACATATGGTCTCAACATATTGGTTTACACACTAAAAATGTTTAGCTTCGCATAAAATCTATGGCATTCAATTCTTCCTTGTTTAAAATAGTTAGTTTTTAGTGGTTCAATATTTTGTATCATTTTGCAATACAAATTAAGTCTTTTTATAAATTGATTTATCTTCCAGCAACATGAGACTGCTCAGAGGTGTATATCTATGTTCAACCTACAGATAGAACTCAAGACATTATTATCTTATGGAGAAATTTTAATCCTTAGAATAAATAGATCTGCATCCGATTGTACAATTCTAATATTCAATCAGTTTCTCTGTAATTATTCAATGACACTGATGAAATTTGTTTTATTGCTAACATGTGTCTGAAATTTACCAATTACTGAAGTAAATTGTTAGTAATAAGTTCGTCAATATAGTTTAATTGAAGTGTTTTATGGAGATTAATTTAATTTTTGAATTGTATTTTGCATAGTTACGGTATTTCAATGAAAATAATTGAAAAAATAAGAAATTTATCGATCGACTATTTTAAATAAATAAAACTCTTGGGGATGTTAGATCCCCAAAACTCGCTTGTTAAATGCCTTATTTTGGATTTCACGTTTGCGAGCATGGGCTGATCAGTTGACCTTGAGATTTCATTTCTCACCAGGTAAATCCATGGCTGTGATTGGATGCTGTGTATTTTAGTGTGCTATTTTCTTAACTGTCCCAAGGACGTTTCTATGATGTATAAATAAACGAGAGTTGTATGCTTGATTGTATTGTGATTGCTGGGTGTTTGTAGAATATACTTTCTACGCCTACAAAGCCTTTTATACTTCAGGTTGGGATTCAAGGTAGCCTACCTGGACGTTGGTAATTGTCTCGTTCGCGTTTATCGACTAAGGTGAACTCGTAATAGCTTCAAGCGTACCTAGTGACGAACATATCAAAAACATAAAGCGCCATTATAATAGTAAATGAAATTATTTTTCCACTCATAAAAACCCATCATCAATCATATAATAAGAATTAAATCAAGAATTAACCAGAAATTATCCAAACAAACACTACAAGTACGCTTGAAATATTCATATCAAATCGACTTATACATTTTATAGAGTAGTATACATCTAGGCATCAAATGCCAAGCACCCATGTACACATCCATGAATTAGTACACTAGGTTTATATCCAGTTACTGATAATATCTGTATTGACTTCTAATGTTAGCTTGTCGTACACAGATCGAATTATTATTCTCTTGGAGGTGGATTTCGAGCTAAAATATGCATTTTTGATAGATCAGTGAAACTTTTCAATGAACATTTTTTTTGTACATCTATTTATTTTGTTTTCATTTTAAAAATTAACATAATTTGATGAAGGAGAAGTAATCAATCACACGTGACTTTAAATGTACTTTTCTCATAACATTTAATTTGAATGCCTTAATTTCTTTTCTTTTATTTTCTTCTTCTTCTTCTTCAACGAAGAAATATTGAAAAAAAAATAAAATAACAATCAATAATATTTGGAAGAAACGATAGTTTTGTTTTAATTGTTTGTTATTATCATTTTTTTTATGATGTGAATGATATAAGTCAGTGATTTTGTTGGTTTTAGCATAAAAATTAGGCTGTTTGTATCAATGAACAGCTTCATATAGTCTTAGTTATAATTATATATTGATTTTATTGATTACCTTATTCAGGATATATGGTGTATTGTTTTCTTTTATAGAGAAAGATATTAGCATTCATTATGATAGATATATATATATTTACCGCTAAGCCAGCGTACATGAAGTCCATCACGAAGCCAGGTGCATGCAATTCAGAAAACTTGTAAATGGCAAGCCGAATCGAACTTCTTAAACAGTAGCGTAAAATGTTTGAATTGGGAACCATAACGGGATGGAGTGCATGTATATTGCATACAACTCTCTTTGAACCTATTTAACTTATGTTTAAAGTGATATGATTTCAGTTAGAAAGTATCATTGGTCATGCTCAGATAATAAGGTATTTGTCACCAGTATCAAATGAATGAACATTGTGTTACATCTTAAATTGGTTAAAAAGCCGACCTATGTATTCTAGTGATTAGGTATTCTCCACGAGGTCTCAATATTTTGAGCCTGATCCCATGTGAGGTTGTGCGTGTACGTGCCATTTGTTAAGCAATTTAGAATTAATAAGAAAAACAAACGGTTCATGTCCACTAATTTTCAATGGTATCCTGTTACGCTCGTCATTAGGCACGCTTGAAGCTATTACGAGTTCACCTTAGTCGAGAATTAACAGAGTCCAGGTAGGCTACCATGAATCCGAAACTGTAAAACAGATGTCTTGATAAGTGTAGAAATTGTATAGGATAATCGATACTCTAATCGAATTATTCAAATACAAAATTATGGTCAATACAGTTATCGAATAATTCAAACGAAAGTACAATGAATGAATGATGAGATGCTACAATCTCAAGGTCAACTGATCGGTCCATGAAATAAATCCAAAATAAAGATATTTATCAAGCGAGTTCTGGGGATCTAACATCCCCAACATATCCTAAATGGCATCAATTATACAATGAATAAAACTTGCAAATTGAACCCTCGCTTCACAAAATCTCTTTAACCAGTATGAGCCGGGTCTATGTTGCAATAAAACTCGTTTATTTGTTATTACAGACATTCAATAATTCGAATGTCTTTTATGTTGTAGGTTGACATTTTTTTCATTGATAATCATAAGAAAAGAAGGAATGAATAATACAAAAGTACACACGGATGAATCAATCTTATTTCAGTTAATTATTTCAATATGACAGTTGCATAGTTGAAACAAACATCTACTGACAATCAGCCGTATACTTTGTGATCAAATTCGAGAATATAAATACAACAGAAAATACTTTTAGAAGATTAATTTTTTATAAGATTATATTGAGGAATTAAGGCCAGCAGTATGTCAGGATAAACGTGCTGTTTTTATGTTTCACAGTATATATATATATAAACTTCTCAGGAATAAGTAGCCGATCAAATATGGACTCCTTTTTCACTTGTTCGCAAATAGATCTAATACGATTGATCAATGCTTTAAGTAATAAAAGTGTGTTATTTTTAATTTCTTCATCAGTATAAAATGTCAACTTTAGTCAATAGCCGATACAGAAATTGATTGATTATAGAGTAGTAATGAATATCATATTTATCTCGTCCTTTTATACAAATCGATTTTTATCGATCAAGTTGTAATGTGATCTTTGATCTAAGTAATTTGATATCACATTCACTATGTTCAGATTTTAGATGATTGTAATTGGCCGAAAAAAAACTTTAAACCTAAATTTTGTGCTAGTTAGGTGTATTCAACAAGATGTACCTATAATTTTGTGGTAACTAATATATCCTGATGAATTTAAAATGGAAATCATTCAATTTCATAGTTCTAGAAGTGTTGTTACAGAACCGTTAAGTAAAGATTGCAATGATTTGTATATCATTATTTCTGTCTATTGTAAAAACTACCGACAAATCGGAATTTACAACCTTATTTATCCAAAAACAAAGTACATTTCAATTATGTGAATGTTGATATGACAAAATAGTGAAAATCCTGCCAGGAGCAGTAGATGTGGATGCGCAGTGCTGATGAGTTTTATACCAGGAAAAAACGGCCGTCCAATGCTTGCAGGTTTCTAATGGTGGTCTAACAATGACTGATTGATGATATCAAATGTGTAAAAACACAAACCTCCCAAACTCTGCCCCTAAACATCTATTATTCATTGTTTCGATCAAATACACATATATATATATATATATATATATATATATATATATATATATATATATATATATATATATATATATATATATATATATATATATAGCATTTTGTTTGTATCATTTAGAAAAAGAATATTACTGAAATGAAATCATACTTATTTTGTTTCTAATTTTGATTTTGAATTTGCTGAAGCGTACTTTTCTTTTGAATTAGTAGTAGTAATAATAATAGTCGTAATGATAGTAGTAGTAGTAGTAGTAGTAGCAGTAGTAGTAGTAGTAGCAGTAGTAGTAGTAGTAGTAGTAGTAGTAGTAGTAGTAGTAGTAGTAGTAGTAGTAGTAGTAGTAGTAGTAGTAGTAGTAGTATAATTATCATTCATATTTATTGATTTTGTTTATCATAATTACTGACTTTGGAATTGAATTGAATGAAGAGAAAAGACACGGAGAGGTCATTAGTTTATACCATGATATAACTTCCTAGTTAACCTTTTAGAGCTGGTATAGTTCAGTGATTGTGGAAGTGGATAGGACACACACTGCGAAAAGCACCCAACTGCTTCTCAAGACAAGTCCTCACATAGAACCATCAAGGTCAAAGGAAAAGAGGAAGGCCAAAGAACACATTACCCCGAGAAATAGAGAAAGATATGAGAAGAATAAACAAAAACTGGGCAGAACTAGAAAGGGAAGCCCAGGAAAGAGTTGTTGGTTGGAGAAAACTGGTCGGTGGCCTATGCTGCATTGGGGGTAACAGGCGTAAGTAAGTAATAGTTCAGTGATTTACAACTTCTATGAAATCACTGATGATTGTGTTACAGTGCTTTTTTCCCCTTTTTTTTATATTCATCATAATAATGACAAGAATTTTCATTATTCAAGCCAAACATGTTCAATTTTTTACTTCAACTAGCCTATATCTATTACTGTATGATAATTTTTCTCTGTAGTTATTTTTTTCCTTCTCGTTATAATGTTGTGTTCAGTCTGTATTTTTTTTTCTCATTAAAAAACATTATCATATTGTTTGCACAGTGAATCTATCTTTTTTTGGTACTCAATTGTATTAAAAAATTTATGCATTGTCAATCAATAAGAATTCCTACCTTATTATTATAATATATATATATATATATATATATATATATATATATATATACATATACATATATATATATGTTAACGATTTACTACAATTGTTCAATTATTCAACAATTATCTCTGAGTATTTTTAGTATAGTATTTTTTCTTGATCAAACTATCAATGACACATGATATAATTTGCTCAGTAAGCAATCAATATGTCTGATAATTAACAGTGATAAATATAGAATTTTACATAGAAAAAGCAGTCATCATATCATAATGATGTTAGACAGTGGATGTTTTAAATACAATTAACACGATTCATTGAATATGATTTACTTTGCACATATTTAGTATTTGATGGAGGTGGAGGGACGAAAAAGTAGATTGTTTTACTCTGTCAGGATAAAGTAATGAAATCTGTACTCTGGAGGTTTGTTCATCACAATCACGAGTGTCTAACACAACGCAAATGTTGTTTTCTTTCAACAATAAACACTGCATTGGTGTTAAGTAGCAAGTAATTGTGGAATGTAGGTCAAATGCAACTTAAGAATGATTCAGTATTTTAATATGATTGATTTATTAGTTTAGTAATCGCAAAGTGAAACTGATCAGTTCATACTATAAAACAAAACACCTTGCTTGCAGGTTATATTCATTCAGGATATCATAATTCACATCTCATTTACAATGGTATACAAAGTAGACGAGATGACAAGAATAGAGTAGAAGAATAATTAAATACAATGCAGAGGTTGTGATTATCATATTAGTTTTGAAGATAAAATGCTGTATTAATATTAGTAGTAGTAGTAGTAGTAGTAGTAGTAGTAGTAGTGTTGAATTGTCAGAAGTATTCACATCAGTTTTCTAGTTTACTTCTGTTATTACACATGTCAAATCATTAATCAATCATTGTTAGACCACCATTAGAAACCTGGAAGCACTGGACGGCCGTTTCGTCCTGGTATGGGACTCATCAATAGCAGTGCGCATCCACGACTCCTGCACCTCGCAGGAATCGAACCCAGGACCTTCGGTATTGTGCTCGAACTCCTAACCGTCGGACCACTGGTTTGGCATCCAACGGGGTTAATGTCTAACTCTGATTGATCTATGGATTTTGTGCGACTTCACCCATTTGTCTTTGGTAGTTACTGCCTACACCTGACAGGGTTGAACTCGATTGGTCACGTCTTCTTGACTAGAACTCCGAGAATTTCCTCACGAAGCTAGTCACTAGTGAGCACTGTTATTATGTTCTCGGGCAGAGTTTTTGGAGGTTTGTGTTTTTACACATTTGAAATCATCAATCTGTAAGTTTTAAAGCTTTTTAATATTCCTATGTTGTCTACCCTAAAGAATGATCAATTTAGCACTTGGTGTTAATATGGGATAATAATCTCAAGTTTGACATTCTATGTATATGTCATTGATGTGCTATAATTTCATTTCATAAAACTATCTTACAGAAATTTGATTAAATTACTATAGTAATCACAGACTTTGTCGGAAACCGAAGACCGTTGGAAACTGGTGAATGAAGTGGTTATTTGGAGCTATTTTTCGACTTTGTACTAAGTCAAAACTATAACCGTTGTCTTATGACAAGCACTAGGGATCAAAGTGTTTACCAACCCTACGGGATTTTATTTATTATCATACCCATTCAATATTGAGTAGATGATACGATTTTGATTAGTACTCGAATACAATGCATATTGCAGTCACATATGTGATCATTCAGAATTCGAATAGTTCAGTTTTCGGGTATCTGACTTTCGAACTATGTAACACAAGTTCTCTACTGCTTACCATTGTTATTCTAGCTGCAAATCTATGTTCACTGGTTAAATTGCATTGCTTTGGATCATTAAACATAAAACGAAGTATACATAAATGTTAAGTCATTAAGTCTAGTGACCGCATTTTAACTTGATTGACAGAATTCTATTATTGCTACGACCTTAATATTAGTTGCAAGACTAAATAATGTATATTTTTTACAACCACAACATATCTTCTTAATATTCTAATGTTTATTGATGTTTTTTTCTCTAATAGTATCTTTTTTTTGATGGAACGTGTTTAGAGGTCATTTGATTCATTCTAATCACACTAACTGATTCTGCATTTATCATGTAATCATATCACACATTCTGCTTATGAGTCAGTGTTTAACAGTAATTATAACAGATGTATACTAAATTTGTTTATTTCTTTTCCAATAATATCAGAAAATTGATGATAGATTTCTGTTGATTAATTAGTTAAAAAAATGCAAGTCATATTTTCTAAACACTTATAGATGGTCGGGCTCAGTAGTCCAAAGGTTAGGCGTTCAAGCTCAGGACCGAAGGTCCAGGGTTCGTATCCTGCAAGGTGCAAGAGTTGTGGATGCACACTGTAGATGAATCCCATTCCATGATGAAATGGCCGTCCAGTGCTTCCAGGTTTCTAATGGTGGTCTAACAATGATTGATTTATATATGGATATTCTTTGGTTCTTAAAAAGTATGCAGAATCATATAAGTCAGTAATTTACTTCACTTGGGATAATCTATTCTCTTAAATTTTGTACAATATTCGATTGTATATTCTGAAGGAAAAATTTAAAATGTTAAATATTCAATAGTAGCAGTTTTATTCTATTGGAAAATTAACAGCTAAAAGTACATTTAAACACTAATAACTATTGATGTTTCCGTTTATATATTTGAAGTCACGTTAACTTTTATAGAACTATTCACCTGATTCACTAGTGACTTTTCTTACTTTATTCAATGATCATTAGTTTTTATTAAAGTAAAATTGTACATAATATTATTATGGTAATTTTGTTAACTGAATTATAATTAAAATTTTAATTTGTTTAATCTATAACTAATAAAAACTGAACATCGGAAAAAAGGATAAAAGAAAAAATAGATAAAAACTAACAAAACAAATAGGAAACTAGGAGATTTATGTAGAGTTGATAAGAGTTTAAATTGTTTAACATCCTTATTATCTATATGAATATCATCAGAGATCCGTTTTAGAAATCCCATCTGAAATTTTTGTACATTGTGAAAATTAACATAAAATTTGTATATATGAGAAAATTTAAATAAAAGGGAAACAAGAGTAAAAATGAAATTACAACTTAGTTATGAAACAAGATGTACTTATAGCTAACAATCAAAACAATCGATAACAATTAGCAGTAGTACATGTTTGAAATCAAGGAAATCTGTTCAATAAAACTGAAAATTGGTGGAATAATATTTAAAAATGAAATAATTAAAAATATATATATATTAACTAGTAGTGTATATAGTGAAAGTTAATTCCAACGTTTTTTTCTATTCGCCTCTTTGTTCAATCTTGTCTATAAGTATTTTAACTAGTGGCTGACCTAACGTAAATCTATTGAGATGGTAGAGAAAATTTGTGGCTCAGGTGGATGATTGTGGTGGTATTTGGTTCTCTGAGCTGGATGTTTTTGGGTTGTGGAGCTTCTATCTTAAATTTTGGGCTGATGATGTTGTTCAGTAGAAGAATGTAAGCTCCACAACCAAAACATCCAGCTCAGAAAACCAAACACCACCACAGTAAATCTATTGCTTCAAAAAGTCAAATAAATGTAACTACTGGTTAAGTGAATAAGATTTAGTTAAATTCAATACAAATTCTAGGTTAATTTATCATGAAACAAGTTAATGTAAACAAACGAAATTGGAACGCTACATTAAAGACAATAAGAAACTGGAATAGAAAAATTAAATTTACAATTTTGTAATTCAATAAATTATTATGGAAAGTTTTTATTACAAATAAACGGAATATTTCTATTTTCTTGAAAGTTTTTTTCAAATGAGTATATATATGTATATCAATCAATCGCAAAACAGTTTATCTTATGCATGGTGGTTACTAATTTCTGTATAAAATAAAGAAATCAAATTATACGCTCATGTTTATCAGTCGATGAGCTGTAGATATACTCTCAGTAACACGTTTCATTTATTTGGTGTATTATATCATACAGTTTAATTATGAAGATTTTTAAGTTTATGAATTAATATACTAGAAATTATGAAAACTAAATGTTACAATTAAGTTGACATCAAAAGAACATAAATTTTTACTTATACAGTTAGGTGGTCAGCCAGAAACTATACTTGACTGTGATTACATTACTTGTTGATACGTGTTAGCAAGACGTGCTTGCAGACGTGTGTGTGTGGGAAGCTATATTGTATACAGTAGTTGAACCTACATTATTCAACTGTATCGTCTAAGACCTTTTCTGACTCCCGACAAAAGTGAGATATGTTCACCAATCGATCCCCGAACAATGACTATTATGTCATCGAAAGAATTCAATTAGAAATGAAGAAATAAACAAACATGATAGTGGTCATTGTTTATTGATCGATTGACTGTGTATGTATAAATATATTATGAAAGTATAATGAAAAAATTATTTCCACATAATTTCTTAGACTAACTACTTGTACATACACATCAAGTAATTTAAATGCGTAAGTATATAATATGCGATGAACAATTAGTACATAAATAACCGATAAATGACTCATTCCACTATTGACTCATGGTATCAATATTGTAATTTTACGATTTATATGAAACATGCGAAGTTGGAATGAGTTATGATAGTATTCAGTCATTTATTTTCTGTCATAAGATACAAACAAAATGGGGGATTATTGCTCTAACATAATTTATACTACTTAATTATATTCAGTAACTAAATTGTTTTTAATAACCTTTTAGCATTAAGTACAACACTGGAAGTAGAAAACAGTAACTGAGATAGTACCCCACATCCTCATAAGCAAGATTTGGGATGAAGAACAACTACCATAAGGCTGGAGAGAAAAACACAGGTATCACTCTTCTCTCAATACCAAACAAAGTCTTCAACACAGTGTTGTTAAACAGAATGGAGTATTCAATAGACTCCCAACTTCGAAATCAACAGACTGGATTCTATGTACCCACCAAATTGCAACATTACGGATCATTATGGAACAACCAACTGGATGAAACTCATCACTCTATGTCAACTTCAGTGACTACGAGAAAGCATTTGATAGCGTGGACAGGATAACACTATGGAGGCTTCTTCGACACTACGGAGTGCCTGAGAAGATAGTCAACATCATATGGAATTCTTATGATGGATTTAAGTAAAGAATTCTGCATAGAGGACAGCTCACAGTTTCGTTCCAACTGAAGAGTGGTTTCAGGTAATGTTGCTTATTCTCACTCTCTATCTTTCTCTTTACATGCTGTTGAAATAAATTTTTTAAAAACATTTTGTCTCATTTAGTATCGGTTATTGTGTAGTTTATTGGATCGAACACTATACAATGTCTCCTGAACCGAATTAGACAATCACTAAAAATCAAGAAGCACTTGACAGTTTTTTTGTCTTGGTATGAAACTCCTGAGCAATTCTCACTTACGAATTCACTTGGGATTGAAACCAGGACTTTGAGTTTTGATGGTGATCGTTTACCCTTCAAGACATTCATTTGAATTCTATTTCCTATTGTTCCAACTTTATTGAATTCATAATATCAAGCAACCATCACTCATTGCTACTGAAACTCATTTTTCCATAAGGAATGATATTTCTAATAACTAGTGTTTTCCATTACTATTCATTCTTCTTTTACTATTCTGATGTTTGTCTAGAAAACTTCATTTGATTTTTTTCTGATCTAGTGTGGTAACTTGAACCTATGCACTTATGTACTTTGTTCTATATTGCGTATGAATGACTGAGTGATTGATATTGATCAACAGTTAGCTAGCTACTGAATCAACTCTAGTTTCACTAAACTCATTATGGGCCAATCAGTAAACTACTTTATGAAATCAGTATGCCATACTCAGTAAGATTGGAAACGTTGTAACCACTTTAATTAATAACTGATTTGATGATTTATGCATTTGATTTTCTTTCTGTAAATCGGAGTAGATTTTTATAAATGAATACGTTTTAGAAATTTCCACAATCGTTTATAGTATCCCAATATGATTCATGTATGATATTCATTGGTCCAAGTGTTAAATCCCCGTTACAAGCCCTTAAGGTTCTAGATTCAATTCATAAAGTAGTTTAGAGTACATATTGTTCACGAATTTTATACTGAAACAAAGTAGCTGCTAACTGTTTCCTGCTTTTCTATTGTTTAATTATGCCCATTATTTTCAGTTAGAGCTTTGGAGATTTGTGTTTTTTACACATTTGAAATCATCAATCAATCATTGTTAGACCACCATTAGAAACCTGGAAGCACTAGACGGCCGTTTCGTCCTTGTATGGGACTCATCAGCAGTGCGCATCCAGTGGTCCGATGGTTAGGCGTGCGCGCACAATACCGAAGGTCCCGGGTTCGAATCCTGCGAGGCGCAGGAATCGTGGATGCACACTGTTGATGAGTCCCATACAAGGACGAAACGGCCGTCCAGTGCTTCCAGGTTTCTAATGGTGGTCTAACAATGATTGATTGATGATTTCAAATGTGTATGCCCATTATGTCAACCCGTGAAGAACACAATTTATATATACAATTTCATATTTAATTATATGTGTGTGTTATTCAAAAGATGATTACTTATGTATAATTTAACAGATTTGCTTTGCATATAGAGTTGTGTTTGAATATCTGCAATAAAGTCAAGATGATTTTACATAATTGTATTCTGCATTATTTAGCTATAGGAATTCAAAATTCCAACGCAATTTGTGAAGCTCCTGTCCTTTTCTTGACCTGATAAAGCTTGACTAATAGTTTAACTCATTCTTTTGTTAACGTCACTCCATTTCAAAATCCAGTCGCTGAATTGTATCAGTGGCTAAGTGGATATGATGATTTCGTTCGAAGTCAACGGTACTGGGTCAAAGTCCCAAGGTGAACATCAATACGGATAAGGGCACACCCATCTGAACAGAACAAAACGAGCGCTCTGAAATCTCCTGCTAGCCACCATCTATTTCTGACTGTAATTTTGCTGATTATGGTTATTATTATTACTCTTCATATCCCTTGTTTTTTTCATCTTTTTTTTTCATATATTCATCACCGTCTAATTATTTTAACGGTTTCTACTGTGTAATTTTTATCATTCTATTATTTGAATGTCTATTTTTATTTCACGTCTTGACCTATTTCCGATCATTGAAACATTGATTCAGACTTTTATTATTCTTAATTATTGATAGAATACCTGACCATACAAAATCAATTTATACTTTTTACTTAATATATTTAGTAATATAATTCTTATTTTATCATAATCATTGACTCATAAAATTGTCCTGATTCATTTAAATCTATTTCAATATATTCACATCAATATCATTGTACATTTGAATAAAACCTGATCATTATCTAATTGAACAATGAATAATATTGGTTCATTGACATGATTGTAAAATATGTATTGTATCACAGAATAATTATCAATATTTTATCATTAATTTCTTCGGAATAAATTTTTTTTTCTAAATATGCTACTTATTTAAATTTAGTTATTTTGATGAAATTCTTTTTTTGCAATAAATTCATTTTCATTAGGTTTTAACACTGAATACAATTCAAAATGTTTTTTATTTAGTTAAATATACTATTTTTAGTAATTTTTTTCTTTACAGAAAATATCAGATAATTGTAACGTTTTTGTATGAAATATTTATTGAAATAAACAATTAGTAAGTGCTGAGAAGAGAACCTTTGTAATTTCGGAATATAAATATTGAAAATATGAGTCTGTACATTCTCTAATGTCAAAAATTATCATTGGAAAATTTAAATTGTACATTATTGATAAAATTATACAAAGTCGATTAAGTTGTTTTTGACATTTTAATTATTTAAAATATATATCTTGTAATGTTTAAAATTGAAATAATAATCATAGATAACACACTTTCTGTTAAGCTAAATGGCCTGGATTCTATTCTCGTCTGGTGTTTCGTGGATGTGCACAGCTGATGAATACCATAATAAGACGAAGCAGTCATTTAGTGTTTTCAGGCTTTTATCGGTGATCTAACATTCATTGATCCATGATGTTATGCCTGCGCGCAAACATGTCATTTTGATATGCTTGAACTATTACGAGTTTACCTAGTCGGAAAATGAGAGCGAGGATCCGGTGACAAGACATGCTACTCAAATCCGATTATACCAACCACCATATTCAGTGAAAATAAGAAGACATGATATGAAGTAGAATCTGTATTCTACAAGCATCCAGAAAGTACGAGGTCTGAGTTCAGAAGAGCATCAGGATTTCGGACTAGGGATCCGGGACCAGGTCCTGGTCCTGATCATATAACGTTACAGATAATGCGTATTTATACATTTCGGTCGAATAGGAAACAGCATCGAATTCTGTGACATTGACAGTTAGGACGACCAAGAGGAAGCAACATTTGAAGTGACATTAATAGCCGGGACAACCAATAAGAAACAGCATTGGAGCACGTGACATTGATATCTAAGACGACCATAAAATTGACCAGTAGGAATTAACCAACAGGAATTGACCATCAATTCTCCTAGGATATTGGATGAATATCCTAACACATGATTTCAATGAAAACTCAACAATTTGCACAACTATATCATGACAATGAGAAATATGTTATTTTAAAAAAATAAATGCGTAAAGTTTATCGATTAGCTAATTAGCTTTCTTACCTTAATATTATAGAAATATCTCTGAATAACTTCATTTATATTAATATAAATCTATATTTACATTATACAGTTGAAATTGAAATTTTTCTTATTTCCATAAATAGTTATGCAGAAACTTCTTCTTCCCCTAAAAATTCTTCATTAACTTAGTCATTCAAAATAATTATATGAAGAATTTATTTGTAACAATCATTATCTATCTGAATATTTCAATTTCATCAATTGAATTTTTAATTAATGAATAACTGGTAAATGGAATTTCTTTCAGAATATAATGTGTACAAATTAAATTGAAATAAATATATATTGATTTGTACATAATGTGCAACTGACATAAACAAAAGTTAAAATATGACTTGTTTAACCATATCATTTTTACTTAACAATTTAAAAAAAGAAAGGCATTTCTCTTGATCATTTTTAAACAACTTGAGGACTTAACAAAGATATTTCTATAGAATTTCTATGTAATCTGGCATATAACTCATTCAGTTTTCAATTTTAGGCAGAAATTTAACAGTGATTTTGTTCATTTAGACTGGTTTGTCACGGTGTCATAGAGTTGAACCTCATTTTCAACTACTTGTTTATTTGTATCGATCACATCATGAAGATGTTTCTGCATTGTGTTTGGATTTGATTTACGTCATCAATCCAAATGAACTTGAGAAAATGTATATGCACTCTAAAATATAGTGTATAGTTGATATAAATATAATTTATTGTACAGTAGTAGATTCTTTAACTATCAATATTCAACTAATATTTAATCACATGACTTAATTTACCAATCACAATATAGAGTCAAATAGCAGTGACCTTGGAATTGTGATTATATACCAATTGACAACAATAATTGATAATACGTGCTAATAAGGGAATAATTTTTCAACCCGAGTGAGTTTATCAATACTTATATTATTTTATAGTATGTTTTCTTCTATCATTAAATCAGTTTATAATTGGAAATAACCAGGACTTATAGTTTATGGTTCAATATTTCCATCCTCAGTGAAATTTGATCCAGGTAGAAATCTGTTATGAAATAGGTCCTTAATATCTAATCACTTCAACTATTTTCATGTAATTTTGAATCAATAAACTATTTAATTAGTCATTGTAATCAAGTATTTTCTTAGTTAAATAGTGGGATTTGTAGAAAATTTTGAATTTTCCTAATATGCAATACGGACTGATCTTAGTTAGACGAATGTCAAAAACTAGGACACATGAGAAAGCTGTTTCGTCCTAGCGCGAGATTCCTCAAGAGTGAGCAGCCGCAACCGGCACTGAAGATCGGAATAAGGACCTTCGATTTCTCTTTCCCTCTCTCCGAACTCTTAACCTTACACTAGTGAGAAATTGTGACCGGTGGAGCTGAGCCATACTGAGGCAGCTATCCACAATCGAAGTGGAAAAAGGTTACTCAGTAATATGAATTTATTGAAGTTAGAAATATAAACTATTGGATGGTGTTTTTTGTGGCCTTAGGATTGTCATCTAATGACAAATGACAAAATCGTCAATTATTCCCAAGTTTTTAATAATTGTCTAATTAAGATCAGCCTGTGATGCTTAATATTAATCTACAGTTGAAAAGAAAATTTCTTATAAGACAGTATTTTAAGTTATACTCGTACTACATTGTTATAGCTTACCTATTTGGATTCATTTTCCATAAAATATGGACTATAGTCTTATAGCGTTACCGAGATTTATGATTCCATGAAAAACGTATATTTCTGGAATTTTCAGTGATAGTCATTTAATATGTCAGAATATATTAATGGTCAATAATTTATAGATGCATCACTGTTGACAGTTGGACACAAATCACACATATTTATGGTTTTTAAATTTAATTAAAACACGGTTTACTTGTTTTCTACCATTTAATCATTATTTGTTAAATTGAAATGTCATCGATGTTATCAAAGGTCAGTCATGAAAATGTTACTGGTTTATTTAAATCAGAACCAGCACTATCATAACCAATCTGCAGGTCATGTTAGACTGTTCAACGGTTGAAGACTATGGGTTTTCGATGGCTTCGAAATATCGTTCATATGAAAAAGGATCCATTGGGTAGTATTAAAATTAGACGCGCTACCCTAAGGAAAGAGAGGGAACAGATCGATAATATTGTAAATTTGTATAGACCGAAAGAACTTAACTATATTAAACACATGTCCAACCACTGCTTTTGATGTTAACAGGTGTGAGAATAATTTGGGTGAATTAGAGGTATCAAAAACAAGATGTGGCGCCAGTCCATGAAGTTACTGATTGTTGGACTAGGCCATGTTGATATATGCAAACTGTCTGGTTGGAGTCAGCTTGAATGACAACCCAGGCTAGCGGTTGTAGACTTTTGGTGGTATGGTTCAGGTTCATTTACAATAGCACAGGTGGATTTACTGCTTGTCTTCTTCTCAATCTTGAGTTGCAGCCATTATTTATTACTTACCTACTTACTAAGCCGGTTACCTCCGACTGAGCACAGGCCACCGACCAGCGTCCTCCGACCTACTCCGTCCTAGGTCTTCATTTCTACTTCTATCCAATTGCTATTCATTCTTTTCATGTCCTGTTCCTATTCTCGGAATTATGTGTTCTGTCGTCTTCTTTTCCTTTGACCTTGAGGATTCCAAGCGAGGGTCCGTGAGAGCTGCTTTAATGTTGGATGGGTTCAGTGGTACTGTTTGCTTCATGCGCTCTATGAAGTACTCTACTCACCTGTTTCTCTCATCTCCAGTGCCTTTGATTACCTTGCCTTCCTTGCTTTCCCTAGTCTTTCTGGTTGATTAAATTTTCCAGCAAGCTTCTTCGTTGTATCATATAGTTGTCTCATATTTCCTTCTCTTGCTGCTTTTTCTGCTGTTGTGACTAGATCTTCCACATATTTACGTTTCTCAGCTCTGATGCTCCTCTTCACTTGCTTGTTTATTTCTGTGTATTCAGCTTGTGCATTGGTTTTCTCTGTTCTGGTTTAGCTGATATTGATTGCTACCTTTCTGTTTCTCCATTCTTGAATCTTGTCCAGTGTATCAGCAGTAACCCATACTTTCTGATGGTGGTTCTTATGACCCAGAATCTCATGACACGATGAAGTGATTGCCTACTTGATCGCCTTCCAGCTGTCCTCTATGGCAGTTTCCTCTTCTTTGAGTAGACTGTCAAATGTTGGAACCTATTGCTGAGAGCTATCTTGAATTCGTTGATTTTATTAGTATCCCGAATAAAGGTTGTAATAAACTCTTGTGATGCTGTTCGCCACGTTGTTAAGCGCTCCTTCAGTTTCAGCTTCATTCAGGCTACCAACAAGTGATGATCTGAAATTTTTTCAGCTCATCTCTTGGTTCTCACGTCCTCCATAGTCCTTCTGAACTTTTTATTAACACAGAAGTGGTGGATTTGGTTCTGTGTGGTATGATCCGGGGAAATCCATGTGGCTTTGTATATGCGTTCATGTGGGAATATGCTGCTGCTTATAACGAGTTTGTTGAAGGTGCATAGGTTTGCAAATCTCTCAACATTTTCGTTCCTTTCTCCCAGTCCATGTCGTCCCATGATGTCTTCATATCCAGTGTTGTCCATGCCAACCTTGGCATTTAGGTCTCCCTTCAGAATGATCAAGTCTTTTGATGAGCATTTCTCAACTACTGACTGCAGCATCTCGTAGAATTAATTTTTAACTTCTTCATTGTAATCGTTGGTAGGCACATAGCGTTGGATGATGTTCATTGCAATCTCCTCTTTATTCGTTTTGAATGAGGGTTTGATGATCCTTGGTCCATGAGTCTCCTATCGTATAAATTCTTTTTGTGCTTGTTTGGACAGCATCAGTGCAACTTCTGTATATGGAGTATTTTCTTATTCATTGCCGGAGTATAGCATTATTTCACTTGAACCTAGTCTCTTTTTATCCAACCTGTGTCCAATGTGTTTTACTGATTCCAAGCATCTCCAGGTTGTATCTTTTAGCTTCCATAGCAACTTGAATGGTTCTCTCAGTCTCCCACAATGTGACAGCATTTCATGAACCTAAATCAATGGTTGCTCTTGTTTTCAGAAGAGGTATCAGCCTCGTGACTTCCGAAGAAACTCGTATTTATAAATGAAGACCTTCTAACTCCAAGGGCAGAACTTAAATGGCTTGAATTATTTTTCTGGTTAACGTTGTGTTTAGAGAGTTAGTTTTCTACAGGGTGGGGTTGCCAACCCTCCTCCTCTATCTGGCTTCAGACCGACAGTAAAACAGAAGGACTCCGGGTGGGGTTATTCTTCATAAATAAATTTCTATTTCTTATCCTGCACAATTTCTTGAATATCTAGTCTTTCTCGTATTGATTTTCACAGTAATTATTCTAGCTCTTTTGTTGTTTATGTTATCAATTTCATTTTATCATATTGATAAGGCATAGCATTTGGGCTTACATACATTGGTCCCAGCCTTAATGGTTATTGTGGACTGATCAACTGTTCTACTGTTTTGTGTCCTCCATTGACGTTCTAGCTGCAGCCAAAAATAATTGATGTAAGAATGAATTACCAGTAGGATGAATATATACATTAGTTTAACATATTTTTAAGTAAACAACTTTCAACAAATGTTGTGTATACGGATAAAATTATACTTAAGCTATGAGTATCCTTTATTGACAGATTCACCATCACTAGATTGACAATTGTTATTTTAATCCAACCTTGAATCAAACCGGACTTATTGTAAAATATCAGTTTAGTAAGAATTATATATTCCTATTTAATGCACTTATAGAACATTAATTAAAATACTCAGCCAATCAATAAGAATACGACAGAATGTTTTAATGTTTGACACAGAAAATCAAATATTGTTTTATTTATTACTAACAAATGTTGTTTAGCTTAATAATTTTTAGGAGATATCAATTTTAAGTGGTGATTTTTTGAGCAGGAACTGATCTTAATTAAAAAAAACTATCATAAACCAAGAAGCAATGATCAACTAGTTTGTTTTTTCTATTCATAAACTTTTAAAGATAAATTTGTCAAATTTCTACTGGGATGAAATAATTTGTGAAGTTAATCAAACCAGGAATGCATCACTGAATGAAGAGCTAAGTTAGAATTCCAACATGTAACTCATTAAATCCTGATTGAGTACTTTAATAACAATGTTGATTGTTATGATACCTCACAAAAAACTACGATGTTCCATACCACTTTTACAGGATGGTAATTTATTACTGCTGACTAATAATTTTAAATCAACAGTTGTCATCAGTTGAACTAATGTTTATTTCGGCCTCCAACAATTCTACATTCATTATCAATCTATTATACACATTATTTTCTAATCATGCATAATTTTTTATCATATCGAATATTTATTCATACTTTAACACAATCTGCCTACATGCTAATAATATATAGCACTATACGTGTTTTGTCAAAAAATTAACACATAAATGACGATGAAATGTTCATTGTTAATGATTATAAAAATGTGTTTGATTGATCAGCATGTCATGTGCTTTGGCTAATTAATCACAATAATAATAATAATAATAATAATAATAATAATAATAATAATAATAATTTCGATTGATTGTTTAATGTTAAAAAAAATCAATTCTTTAAACTGTTAAACAATAATTATCGTCACTAGTGTTCAATATGAAATTATAATTTCATGCTTAACTATATAACACAAAAATTCATATACCATTTTGTTAGTTAACCATCTTGCTACTTGGTAGCCCTTGATAGTATCTGGTACATGTCTTCAGGAGTTGGGATAAGTGTGAAAAATTTTCACAGTTTGATGGACCATTTATCGAATTTGGATAATTATCGATTGTATTAGTGATTTAGGAGTATTTGTAAAAGGTCCCAGAATATTGAGGTTGCAAATGATCTAATAAATTTTCTTGTTTTTTCTCCGTTTGTCTTTTGTTCAAGATTGTGGTGTGCCAGATTTAAGGAAAACTGAGAATCATTTAAATATATCAATGTTAAGTAGTTAAGTGTCAGCTTTTTTAGAATATTTCAAAACTGTGTAACATTCAATAGTCATTTCATCTTATCTGAATCTCCTATTCAATGAGCCCATGCTCACTGATAATCAGGAAAACTAGAAGCTCAATTCTTGATAGGGAGTTGTTGTTACCCACTCCTGTGCAGCATTCCCCAGTTTTCCTTGATTATCCCTTAATGTGTATTATATTCTGATGGAAAATCCCCAGGAACCTTCAATGCTAACATCTTAATGAATAGGTGATGTAAACAATCGAAGCTCCCAACGTATATTCATGAAATGCTAACAGTCTACTTATTTAGATAAATTATTTTTGACTATTATCAAGGCTGAATATACATTGTTGTACAGTAATAGATAATTCTTTTGACTTATAATCCTTAAAATTGATCTTTAAATCCTTTGTATTTGTTTATATTCATTGGCACAGTACATCTACAATTTAAATAAAGACATTCATTTCAAATCAATTTATATCATAAATTGATGAATAAAGTTGGAAACGTTGGTGATTAAACTAAGGATCACTGTGTCATGTTCACAGAACAAAATACGAAAATGTTTAGATTCAGTCTTATATAAGGTTTTGAGACTACATTGTTGAGTATTATTGGACAAAATATTTATCCAATTCCTTCAAGTAGTCAACAGTTCTACTCCTGATATTGATTTGCAATTCTTCTAGGATTTGTCTTTGAAAGTCTGATTCAATATAATGTCAACATATATGTAATGAATTGATTGAAGACTTTCAAATATTTAAGAAATATTATCTAACGGAACTATTATTTTCACTGATAATGCTCGACTTGAAAAATGTATAACAAAATTTAAATATTTCTATATTGCCCCTTGATAATAAGTGTAATTGTTAACCAAAGCAGAGCATTTATTCTGTTTTCTCATTTATCAGTAATCAATGTACTATGATTTTCAGATTAAAGAAACCAACAAGTAGTGCACAATCCCATGTTAAATGGTCTGTTTGAGACTTGGTAAACTATCAGGGTCCTTAGTTTTATGCTAATCATTATTTCTTAAGAAAGAATCATAATTTAATACATCAACATTATACCTGTGCTGTGATGTTACTGAACAATAAAATACAAATATTTTGTCATGCCTGCACGTAAACACGTCAACTTGATATGTTTGAACTATTACGAGTTACCTAGTCGGAAAATGAGAGCGAGGATCGAGGATCCGGTGATACGACATGCTACTCAAATTCGATTATACCAACCCCCATATTTAGTGAAATAAGAAGACTTGAATGTGGAGTAGAACCTGTATTCTACAAGCATCCAGAAAGTACGAGGTCCGAGTCCAGAAGAGAATCAGGATCCCGGACTAGGGATCCGGGAACGGGTCCTGATCCTGGTCATAAAACGTTACAGATAACGCGTATTCATTCATTTTGGTAGAATAGGAAACAGCATCGAATTCTGTGACATTGACAGTTAAGACAACCAATAGGAAGCAAGATTTGAAGTGGCACCGGTAGTCAGGACAACCAATAAGAAACAACATTTGAGCACGTGACATTGATATCTAGGACGACAATAAAATTGACCAGTAGGAATTAACCAATACTAATTGACCAACAATTCTCTTACGATATTGGATGAATATCCTAACATATTTCAAACTTATCTGTAAGTTAATTACACTGGTAGTAGATGCTACTCACATGATGACATATAAGTAATGTGCAGCGTAGCCTCACCTAGAAGTTCTTACCAGGGAGAAGAGCGTCTGCAGATCGAAATGCACTATATTGAAGAACAAAAAAGATCTACCGGAAGATAGTCAACAAACTTCTTATATTGGAAAATGGATGTGTCTGAATTGTATATGTACATAACTTGTAAATAAGCAATGTCTTCTCTACAAATATATCTTTTATCTTGTCTTGACTTCTTCCTACGTTACACTCTGATTTGATTTTTCAACTTCATTTGGAATAACACTCATTTATTAAAAAAGTCATTGCTAGTTTTTGTTTTTTTTCTGATAAACCACAGACATTGTCATCCTCTTTCAGATAATGTTTTATAAAGCTCATTAGTTTCATACAATTTAAACAGTAGATTGAATATCATTGTCTTATCAATACAGTTTGATTAGATGAATACATATTGTTTGAATTTATTATACAATATGTATTGATAAGTGCAACCTGAAACTTGAATGGAAGTTTATTCTTAAAAGTGTAAAACAATATTTGATATTTATCATAATGATCATTGAATCTCATTAAAAACAAACAATTTTACAACCAATATTTGTTTTTTCTTAATTCTGATAGAAAAATAAAAATTGAAATTGATGAATCAGTGACCCAGTTATTCGAGATAATTTTTAGTACTTTTTTTAAAAATGACTTTTGTACAGCTGATTCATGATGGTATTCAAATAAATAGGCTACTTATTATAGAAAGAACTAATAATCAATTGAGTAATTATTTTTTACGAATCATTGAACCAATCAATATAAGTCTGTAATATAAAGTAAACAACATTAATAATTTTGCTAAGCGTAGGTTATTATGAGGTGATTATTATCAGGGGTTAATTATTAAGTTGATCAGATTGATTCGTAAACAACAGTTTCAATTTATTTACGCTTTGAACATAAAATAATCATGATTTTTTAATTAAAATAATGGATATTATCGTTTTTACATATTTAACTCGTCATTCAATCATTGTTAGACCACCATTCGAACCTGGAAGCACTGGACGACTGTTTCGTCCTGGTATGGGACTCATCAGTTGCAGGCATCCACGACTCCTGCACCTCTCAGGAATAGAATCCGGGACCTTTGGCCTTGCGCGAACGCCTAACTTCCGGACCACTGAGCTGGCATCCAACGGTGTTAATGTCTAACTCTGATTGATCTAAAGATTTTGCGCGAACTCACCCATTTGTCTTTGATAGTTACTGCCCTACACCCGACAGGGTTGAACTCCACTGGTCATGTTTTCTTATTAGAACTCCCAGAAATTCCTCACGAAGCTATTCACTAGTGAGCACTGCTGATGAGTCCCATATCAGAACGAAACGGCCCTCTAGTGTTTCCAGGTTTCTAATGGTGGTCTAAAAATGATTGACTGATGATTTCAGTGTGTAAAATAATCATGGTTAATTGATATATGTTTTGCTTTTAAACTGCTAAATGACGAAACATGGCATAACTGTTTAGAGAAGAAAAACAAAATTTTGCGGAATTACTAAACATCTTGCCATTATGTTATGATCAATGGTCTTATAAATAATCTCATTTATTGTCTACTGTTTGACTTTCGCAGTAAAGTTTGTTTAACATTTAGTATTCACTATTTTCTACTCAAGGACCAAGTATGAAACAGTTTTGGGAAGTATAAATCAATCAACTAATTTAAGGGTATAAATTACAAAAAACCAGTTAAAGGATATGAAGAATATGTTAGCGTCAAAACTTTAAGATCATGTGTGTACACATCAATGAATAACGTTTAGAAACTTTTGATTAAATAAATATTGAATGTTACTTAGTTTTTAAATGATTTAAATTAAAACTATTTTCAAATTGCCTATTGTTCTATTTTAAATTAACTTCAATTTACAATCATTTTATAGTTATTGTTTTAAATCTTCAATATTCTATTTCATAGACTATGTCCAGAATTATTGTTCTTCAAGCACATACACGTAAACTATTAAATCATTATGATATAAAATCTAAACAAGAAAATCGATATAAATTATTAAACAATTTCCAACAATTATCCATTCCTTTGAGATTTGAAGAAAATGATCTCCTTAATTTATCCAATCAGAATGATGATCTTCAAGTTGTAAATAATCCAGATAAACTGAGATTGCATTTCAACGATTCAGCAGTAAATGTTTCCAATACTGATGGACAACAAAGAAGGTATTCATGAAATTTTTGTTTCATGCGTGTATTTATTGATTTTGTCCAATAAATAATGGCACACTAGATAATCAATAAAACTGGGGAGAAAAACCCATGGACATCATGAAATACTGAATCCTGATAACACAGATAAAAACATAAACTAACAGTTGATTCCTAGTGCACCTGAGTGAAATCCATGTATCCTATAATAATTATCGAAGATCAGAATTACTGTATTCATGAAAATATGAACATGTAGCGTCTATTTTTCCTTCCGATCAGTTGTTTTCTGTCTGGCTGATTGGTAATGAACGATATTCTAAGAAAATTATCTCAGTACATTATTGCAGTAAAAGACTTAGCGAGACAACAAAGCATGAAATAATGAAGCGGTTGAAGCCTCGATTAGTGAGAGCTATCACAAATATGTCGTATGACGGAGAAACAGTTAGGACAAGTGTGTTCTCACAAACTCGGAGCATTTTGATGAGAAAGACTGATGTTCCATAAACTTTATAAACTAATCTTTGTGATCTTTGATCACATAGTAATTGAGAGGAGGAGGAGTAATAGTAGTATATGAATTTTCAGTTTTATTATTAATTTTCCTTGTTAAAAATCATGTTTTGTTTGAGAAGATACTTACTTACAAACAGTATGAATATTGTATGTCTGTGGTTTTTGTTCAGAAGAATTGTTTTAGTCCTTTTTGAAATAAATAAATTTTTAAATAACGAAATGTTGTATAAATAATAACTGTAATCAAGGGGCCTTTTGTTTTGTGTTAGTTGGCACTCCTCCTCTCAACAAAATCAACATATCTCAAAGGAATTTATCTAAAATCATTCACTACCATAGCAAGATTTGTTGCAAATGGATTAATTGAATGATATTCCAATATGTTCTATAAAAGAGATTCAGTGTTGAGGACTAAATACTGCTGCTGAATGATAAAGTAGTGTATATAGATTAAGCAGACTTCATAAATGATAACTGTTGATCATTCTCACTGATATAAAAGATTTCACTGAATCAAAGTTAATTCATCATCTGTCTCATAGATAACTAAATTATTCATATTGTCTCTGTATAAACTAGTATTTAATGCTTTAACAATTATCTTATAAATTAAAAGATTATTTACAACTCATTCTTATGATATATCATTAACGTACTTATTAGTTCAAATGTTTACATATTTTGCAAATTAGTTCAGTTAACAAATACTGTGGTACTTGTAAACTAAAAGAACCAGAATCATTTCATTTACGGTAGTTATTTGAATCATCCCACTGACGTTTAGGTCAGTAATTGATCCGTTTCCTCAACATATACGCGTCCTGTGAGGACTGTCTCGATACTGCCTTTAGGTTACAAGTATTATTAGCAGAGGCTGATCGAATGCAGTTCTAAACATCGATGATAAATTTAAACCGACAGTATCAATGAATTAACCTTGACCTCATTACACCAGCTAGTTACTCTCCAGACTAAGTGACTAACTCGACAGCGTTTGAAGCGAACGCTTCTGGGCTTGAGTCATGGTTTGAACTTTGATTCTGAGAAAGAGATACGTCAAGCTGAAGCCGAGTCCTAAATGAGACGAGATGTGTCTCCCGGATTCCACTGCTAGCCACTATCCACCTCTACTAAAATCAGTTCCAGTGATTATTGCTTCCTGTTTATATTGGGGATATTAGATCCCTAGATCTCACTTGATACATGTCTTGATTTTGGATTTTATTCATGGGCCGATCAGGTGACCTTGAGATTTCATTTACCACCAAGAAAAATCCTTGGCTGTGATTGGTTACTGTGTTATTTTAATGTGCTATCTTGTGACTCTCCTAAAGACGTCTCTATGGTTTATAGGGCTTTCAATGTTCACTTTGTACTTGTTTAAAATCTTATCCAATATATTATTAAGAATAGAATCCAGGCTTTTTAAGCTTCAGATTTCTAATGTGAACAGTGAACATGAAAGTTTATGCATGCAAAGTATTAGATGAATAATACAAATAACTCAATATCTCGAATGGATTGAATTTGAACATGTTAACCATTGAATGGGCAATTCAGTAGTCTGAAAGTTAAGAGTTTAGAATAAAAGCTGAAAATTTTAAATAGCTAGGATAGAATAACTGTCTTATACTTTCAGCTTACTCAACAGATGTTTGACTTCAGTCAATTTGTGATGTTAAGAATACAAATCCAATCATTTTTCTCTACCTTTTATGTTATCAGTAATTTTTAACTATTTGCTCTATGCACAACAGTGAAGATAATCTAAGTCATGATGACTAAGTGATTGAAAATTGCCCCCTAATCGAATTCGTATCTTAGATTGATAGATGTACACAAAAAGCAGTATATTATTATTATTATTATCTAGTAAACACAAGAATTCCTCAAATCACTGTATTCTTTGAGTTAGATAATTTGATCAAGAAGCTTTTATTGTTGTTCTGGGAAAATATCATCACGTTCTTAATTTTTGTAGAAGGGATGTTTTCATTTTTAAATTATTCAATAAATTCTTAGCTAAACTGTTATGACGACTCTGTGTGTATGACTAATGAATTTGATTTATTTTATCTTATTTTCATCATTTGTTTAATTTAACTGATTTGTAAATATGTGATTTGTTAAACTTCCCTCTTATGTATTATTGAAGTTTGTTTATATCGATGTGTCAGCTGATTAAGTTGATTTCTATGCTCTTAGAAATTCTCTGACATGTGAATCCCTTATTAAGGCATTTTTGTAATTCAATTCATCTAAGTAGTTGATTGGTTATCTTGGCAAGATATTATATCTATGCTAGTGTATGTGTATTAGCAGGTCCCTCTTGCCATTTGGTTTAATTTATTTTGTACATCATATTACATAAGTCTTTCTTCAGTATTGTATATTTCGTTTAACATAAAATGAAGTAAACGGATTAAATCGACTTATGAATGATACTGATATCAAACTGTTTGAAAATTCTTATTAGAATTTCCAAAATACTTATTATACTTGATAGTAAGATTTCTATTATTTATTTCTGAGGCGTGATTTTAAAATAGTGAATCTGTTTCTTAAACATCTTTTGGCGAAATTACACATGTAGCCATTTGAAATATCACAAGGGTATCACTCTTATACACTGACTGGTCATTAAGTAGTGGTCAAGGTTATGTTGGTCTACTTACCCAATCGAATATCAGCAATCAAGTTGAAATGTAAACGCTAGTTTAAATGACTCAAAATATATCTTCATATTAGGTAGTTAGTCGTAGTCAGCAAGGAACCCTATGCCTTGAGTTTTCTAGTGCCTACATAGCTCAGTTAGACTGTATCAGACTATGAAACTGGGTGATCTAGTTTTGAGTCAACCTATAACCCTTTTTTTTCCTGGATTTCCGATACACAACACTGATGAGTGCCAATAAATCAGAAACCCGAGTGTAAAATTTCCTACCAGTCATTTCCAATCACTTAAAATAATACTACTCATATATCTGCACAAAACAGTTGAGTGAAAAATTTTTCTCTTTATCTGTTTTATGATTTCATTAAAAGAAAAGATTATAGTGACTGTGAATTATTTTCAAATGTAATCATTCTCATTATTCGATTATTTTCATTTTCTAATAACTATAACATTTAGTATGTTAATAACATGTTTTAAATACTATAATTAAAGGTCATTTCAAATAACTGTATTTACATTTTTCATAATGCATTTAGAATCTCAAAAGCATTCTACCCAGTGAATGTAAATGGATTGCTGATTTGGAATCTGTGTATTGACAATAAACCAAATGAAATTATTCTGTGTAAGTGGTATATCAATAAATATTTATTCCAGCTTTATAGAGCTTGGTAATAGTATTGATAATAATATTATGATTACTGTTATTATTATTATTAACTATTATTATTAGTAGTAGTGGTCCAGAGGTTAGGCGTTCACGCGCAAGATTGAATGTCCCGGGTTCGAATCCTGCGAGATGCAGGAGTTGTGAATGCGCATTGTTGATAAGTCCTATACCAGGACGAATCGGCCATCCACTGCTTCCAGGTTTCTAATGGTGGCCTAACATTGATCGATTCATGATTTCAAAAGTAGTAGTAGTGTGGTGTGAGCTACTTATAAGTAGTATATGACGTGAGTGTCAACGTAATGTCTGGCAACAGAAAATGGGGGAAGATCAAGAAAGGAAGAGTTAGAACACAATGGAATTTGTATGAAACGCATGAATAGTGACAATGGATTGATGTTTTGCAACAGGAACAGTCCAGTTCGATATGATGGACTGATATTTTGCAAATTAACGATTTACGATATGGTTTTCCTATTTTACTGAGTAACTCTGTAATTTTCGTTAAATACAATTCGGTTGCCCTCACCGGTGTTCTCCTTCACTACAGTAATAGCAAAACCTACATTCCAATCAAAAATTAAAAAATCCTACATAATAAGTATTTATCGTCGGCAATAAAAAAACAAATTTGCTTTAAAGTAACTCTTGTTTCTTTTCGTTTTCACAGGTCCTGAAACATTTCAGATATGGCTGACTAATCAGAAGATCGAAAATATCAAGGTTAGTTGGTTTCATCATGCTTTTAAAATAGATTGGAATGAAATAAAATCGTATGAAAGAATATATTTTATTGCCGTATATTTGAAATCAAAGAGTAAAATTACATCTATGCTTCAATCTCAATTGTCCAGGATTTAGTTTAAAAGCATATTGTTCACTTTAATGAAAAGCACTTTTGACTGTTAAATGTATTCAGTTTATTTAGAAACTTCAGTTGATTAGCTTTTCATTTAAGATCTAGGTGAATTACAAACATTTACTAACTGTTCGTGAATGGAGGTAAATGCAAAAGATTTAATCTAAATACTAATAAGAACACGGTACTAGAATATGAACTGATTTGATGAATGGCATGTTTGAACAATGTTCGATTTGCTTCAATAGTTAATATCCATAAAATCAATAAATTTTTGCGTTGATTAATTGATTTTAAATGATTTATTACCTGTTATCTATTAATAGGTATAAGTTAGAAGGGTTAATATTATCTAACAAATGAAAGTAGCCATATTAGCAAACTAGAGACAATAATCTCTAAATAATTTTCTGATATTTTCCTAAATAAGAAGAAAATAGCTATACAAACTAAACTGAAATAACTAAATTCATATAAAATGTAATTATTGAAAATACTTTTAAATTAATTAAGGTTAGTGATAATATCTGCTGGAAAGTTACTGAAATAAATGAAAACGAAAACAGTTAAATTGATTTATTTCACAGGATTCCTAAAGATTATTGGCACGATATTTTCAGATCTAATGCCTAGAGCAATATCGTTCAGTCATTAATTCAAGATACAGTGGTCTTCCGCGTATTACGAATAATTATGGGGATCTTTAGATTCAGTCAAATTGTTAAGTTGACACTGATAATCTTGTTCAGAAACACAATGATTAGGCTCTACCATTAGAGAACTCAGATCAGGGAATGAAACTCAACTAATATGAATCAAATAGTAACTGATAAAATTCTCTCTCTTTAGCTCATAAATTGAATACAAAAAAATATACACACAATTCAACTTCTAACTGAATAACTTAAGAGTACATAATACTAATCATGAAACTTTAATATTTTTGAAATGACTGTGTGGTGAGTGTTCGGGACGTTAGATCCCCAGAACTCGCTTGATAAATGCCTTAATTTGGATTTTACGTTTCTGAGCATGGACTGATCAGTTGACCTTGAGATTTCATTTCCCACAAGGACAATCCTTGGTTGTGATTGGTTGCTGTTTGTTTTAGTGTGCTATTTTTGTGACTATCCCAAGGACGTTTCTATGATGTACAAATAAACGCGATTTGCGTGCTTGAGATCATTGTATTTGCTGGGTGCTTGTCGAATACACTTTCTCCGCTATATCAAGACTTTTGGTTAGTCATCGGATCAGGGTAGCCTACCGTGTCACTGGTTGATTGTCTCGTTCTCGTTTATCTGAGTAAGGTGAACCCGTAATAGTTTCAGGTATACCTAGTAACGAACCTAACAGTGAGTTAGTGAATGTCTAGTAGTATTAGTAGTTGACGAAGAAATCTACTAATTAATCAAAATTAACAAAGAGAATCACTTTATCTATGAATTCACACACATTGCATGAATTAATTACGAGCTTGTTTGCAATATAAAAATGTGATTAAATTAATCAGATGCCTAATACAAATTCATATTGATTGTCTTATTGAGAAATAATTTATTAACTGTCATAAGGCACAATATATAATATTTATCTTTCATTTGATTGGTTGTTTTTTGTTTCGGCTTTTTCACTTTCCTTATTTCATTTAATAAGGTTCATTTAAGTTGGAATGATCAACTACACCGTGGAATACTCTCCCTTCAGTTTCAAACGAACTTCCTGAATGATTCAAATAATAATAATAAACAATTATGTCGACATAATATGAAAAGTTTCAATTATGAATTCATTATTTCTGCATTATGTTTTTCCGAAATCTCACTATTAGTGGAAAATGAAGAACTTAATTTGGATCCATTACAATTAATACATATAAAATCATTTATGGATATGTCAACAACTAATTGGACTACTCGTTATGTTTATCATAGTTAAATTTGTATATTTACAAAAAAAAATTTGCATCACTTAAGATCATAAATATTGTAATTAGTTAACTGATGAATGAAAATACCAATGCGTTGAATAAAAAAATCCCTTTGGAAAATTTTTTATTATTTAATTTAACTACTAATAAGTAGATAAATTATAAAAAGTATTAATTGTATTAGGATGATTGTAAATGTGATGGGATTTCAGCATCAGTTAGATGGCTAGAAGAAAATCTTCATTAACAGTTAACATCATTTACGAAACTGTTAAAAACAAATAATCCGCTGTCATTATAGTTCATTTTAAGGCTTTACAATATTACACACCCTCAATTTAAAAAAGGTCAGAGTTAGAAGTACTAAGGTTATATATCCTTCTCGAAATGTTTACGGCAGATTATAACAATGAACTTGTCTTATTGATTTGAGTCCTAAAAATTATTGAAAAAAGTTCAAACTACTAATATACTGAAATTAAAATCCAAACCATTGTAAGAGTGATGGTATTTCAATCCAGTGGTACTGGGTTGGAGTCCTGGGGTTAGTATCAACTCTGGGATGCAGATATATCTAGCTAATGAGTCACCAGCAGAGCGAAACGCTTATTCTCAAATCTTGCTAACCAGCATCCATCTCTGCTTATAAAGCTTGCAACTTAATGGCAAAAGCAAGGTAATCTACACAGAATGTGCTAATGCCGAAACAGATTAATCAGTTGTAATCCTAATGATTAATGCTAGTATAAATGGGAGTAACAACATGTTCACATCAAATAAACAAATCAGTGTTATTACTATACAGAATATAGTGAAATGAAGTCATTGCTAAATCAGTATTAGTTTAAACATATAAAATGCTACCAGTTTGAATTAAAACATGTTACATTTGTATTAGTAGTGGTACTAATAGCGATTATTGGATATATCTATTAGATTTATGACTTAAAGCATATTTAAAGGATATTTGTGGGCATTGTATTATTCTCATAGTTTGAGTCACAAACTAATCATAGCCAGACCATTATCGAAAACCTGGAATCGTGGAGTGGCTGTTTAGTCCGAATATGAGATTCCTCAGTAGTGTACTTACTTAATTACTTACGCCTGTTACCCCCAATGGAGCATAGGCCGCCCATCAGTTTTCTCCAACCAACTCTGTCATGGGCTTCCCTCTCCAGTTCTGTCCAATAATTGTTCATTTTTCTCATATCTTTCTCTATTTCTCGGCGTAGTGTGTTCCTTGGCCTTCCTCTTTTCCTTTTGCCTTGAGGGTTCCATTTGAGGGCTTGTCCCGTGACGCAGTTAGGTGTTTTCGTAATGTGTGTCCTATCCACTTCCACCGCTTCTTCCTGATTTCCAACTCCACTGCAATCTGGTTTGTTCTCTCCCACAGTTCGTTGTTGCTGATCGTGTCTGGCCAACGAATACGAAGTATTTTGCGTCGACAGCTGTTAATAAACACTTGTATCTTCTGGATGATGGCTTTCGTAGTTCTCCATGTTTCCGCTCCATACAGTAGAACTGTCTTCACATTTGTATTGAAAATCCTGATTTTGGCTTTGGTTGAAAGTTGTTTGGAGTTCCAGATATTTTTCAACTGTAGAAATGTTGTCGATAATGCTGGCCAGATATGTAAAGGTGTTAATGTCCTCCAAGGCATCTCCATCAAGAGTGATTTGGTTGGTGCATTTCGTGTTGCATCGGAGAATTTTGCTTTTTCCTTTATGTATGTTGAGACCTACTGATGCAGAGGCTGCTGCTACACTGGTCGTCTTCTCTTGCATTTGTTGTTGAGTGTGCGATAGAAGATCCAGGTCATCTGCGAAGTCCAGATCGTCCAGCTGCGTCCTAACTGTCCAGTTGATACCGTGCTTCCCTCCAGATGTTGACGTCTTCATAATCCAGTCGATGACCAGGAGAAAGAGAGAGGATGAAAGTAAGCAACCTTGCCTGACACCGGTCTTCACCTCGAAAGAGTCGGTTAGCTGTCCTCCGTGCACGATTTTGCAGTTGAATCCATCATAAGAGTTCCGTATGATGTTGACTATTTTCTCAGGCACACCGTAGTGTCGAAGAAGCCTCCACAGTGTTTTCCTATCCACGCTATCGAATGCTTTCTCGTAGTCGATGAAGTTGATGTAGAGTGGTGAGTTCCATTCAATTGATTGTTCCACAATGATCCGTAATGTAGCAATTTGGTCGGTACACGATCGATCCTTACGAAATCCGGCCTGTTGATCTCGAAGTTGGGCGTCTACGAAGTCGTTCATTCTGTTTAACAATACTCTGTTGAAGACTTTGCCTGGTATTGAAAGAAGAGTGATGCCTCTGTAGTTCTCATACTTGCTGAGATTGCCTTTCTTTGGTATTTTGATCAGGTATCCTTCTTTCCAATCTGATGGTACTTGTTCCTCATCCCAAATCTTCTTGAAGAGGATGTGAAAAGTTTTCGCAGTTGCTTCTACATCTGCTTTCATTGCCTCTGCTGGAATGTTGTCTGGTCCTGCTGCTTTGCCGTTTTTGATTTGTCTGATGGCCATACTGATCTCCTCAATCGTAGGTGCGCCAATATTAATTGGGAGGTCGGTGGATGCTGCTTCGATGTTGGGTGGGTTCAGAGGAGCTGGTCGATTTAGGAGTTCCTTAAAGTGCTCTACCCACCTATTTCTCTGTTCTTCAGTGTTGCTGATTACTTTGCCTTCCTTGCTTTTCACTGGTCGTTCTGGTTTACGATAGTTCCCGGCCAGCTTCTTTGTAGTTTCGTACAACTGTCTCAAGTTTCCTTCTCTTGCAGCCTTTTCCGCCGTCATTGCTAGATCTTCCACGTATTTTCGTTTGTCAGCTCTGATGCTCTTCTACACTTCCCTGTTTGCTTCTGTATACTCGGCTTGCGCCTTAACTTTCTCCGCTCTTGTTCGGCTGACATTGATTGCTGCCTTCTTGTTCCTCCTTTCTTCAATTTTTGCGAGAGTATCAACAGAGATCCATTCCTTGTGATGGTGCTTCTTGCGACCAAGGACCTCCTGACATGTTGAAGTGATTGCCTCCTTAATCCGTTTCCAATTGTTCTCCAATGTTGCTTCCTCTCCATTGAGTAGATCCTGAAAGGCCTGGAACCTATTGGTGAGGGCTATCCTGAATTCGTTGAGCTTTACAGTATCCCGAAGAAAGGCCGTATTAAACTTGTGTGATGTTGTCTGTCCCGTTGTCCAGTGCTTCTTTAGTTTCAGTTTCATTTTGGCGATTAGCAAATGGAGATCTGAGGCTACATCAGCTCCTCTCCTGGTTCTCACATCCTCCATAGTCCTTATGAACGTTTTGTTGATACAGATATGATCAATCTGGTTTTGAGTAGTGTGATCCGGTGAAATCCATGTAGCTTTGTGTATGCGTTTGTGAGGGAATATTGTGCCACCGATGACCAGTTTGTTGAAGGCACATAGGTTTGCAAATCTCTCACCATTTTCGTTTCTTTCTCCCAGTCCATGTCGTCCCATGATGTCTTCATATCCAGTGTTGTCCATTCCAACCTTGGCATTCAGGTCTCCCATAAGAATCGTCAAATCCTTTGGTGAACATTTCTCGACGATTGACTGCAGCCTTTCGTAGAATTGATCTTCATCGTCATCATTGTAGTCGTTGGTAGGTGCATAACATTGGATGACGTTCATTGTAATGTCCTGTTTCTTTGTTTTGAAGGATGCTTTAATGATCCTCGGTCCATGAGATTCCCATCCTATTAGTGCCTTTTGTGCATGTTTGGACAGTATCACTGCAACTCCTTGTGTATGTGAAGCATTTTCCTCTTCATGAACAGAGTATAACAGCAGTTCCCCTGAAGCTAGTCTCAGTTGTCCTACTTGTGTCCAATGTGTTTCACTGATTCCAAGCACCTCGAGGTTGTATCTTTTCATTTCTGCCGCAACTTGAAATAGTCTTCCAGTCTCCCACAATGTACGAACGTTCCATGTACCTAAAAAATTGGTTGCTCTGGTTGTCAGAAGAGGCATCGGCCCCGTGACTTCCGAGGGAACTCGGCTTTCGTCATGCGACGTCATAATTCTTCTTCCAACTCCCTGGGAAGAGTTAAAATGGTTTGAATTATTTTTTCTGATTAGCGTTTTTTTGGCAAGTTAGTTTTTGACGGAATGGGGTCGCCAACCCCATGTCCAACCCTCCTCCTTTACCCGGGCTTGGGACCGGCAGTAGCCCCGAAGGTTCTACTGGCGGAGTTTCCTCAGTAGTGTACATCCACAAATTCACACTCGAGAACCGAACCCGGTACTTTCAGTCTCGCCCACGAAAACATAACTTACAGACCATTGAACTGTCATTCAAAGGTTTTAATGTTTAACTTTGCTCAGTCCACTATCTTGACCAACCTACATTTTTTGTCTGCTGCAGGTAACTGGCTTACACAGATTGAACCTCGCTGATCACAGCTGAGATTTTGAACAAATTCCTTCAAATCTATCTCGAGGGGAAAGTTAGGTGTCCATAATCATGATCAACAGACAATTTATAGATAATAAGTGTAAATCAAATAAACTTAAGGGGTCAGAAATAAACAACAAACAGTGAGTGACATTTTCTTCCACATTTCGATTGGCTGCTGCCATCAGGAACTGCAATATTTATCTACTAAACGAAGGGAAAATGCTCAAAAGTGCTTGAAATTGAAAACGTTTCTAGTAACCTTAGTGTATGCACCTTGGGTTGTTTTTAATTATAAAATTAATTTAGTATGACTAATTCCAGAGTTGATGTTCATATTGAGAACTCCCTATGATTGTGACGGTTGACTAATGTGATATGACAGAACTACCAGTCAGAATACGATTCCTTGTTGAGAACATTCAGACACCAGTTAACTTCCTATACTTTTACATGAATGAGACAATAATTCGCTGTGAGTAGCAGAGACAGTAAAAAACAAGGCAGGAACAGAATCAGAATAACAAATTGTATGAATATAATTTATGGGTTAATAAGAAGCTTGTGATAACAGGAATACATAAACTTGATAATTTAGCTACTTAATAATTATACAATATAAGTAAATATACTAATAATCCATAACTTAGTTCTGAGAGTTATCATCCCTTTAATTTCTGTTCTGATATAACAGAATCGAATTCATTGTCTATTGTTTCAGACACAAACAAGGTATCCACTAAACCAGAGAGTTTATTTCATGACTAACAGATAATTTCTATCAGTTTCTAATGTTTTCTGAACTTAATTCAGTCATTTACTAGTCTATTTATTTTGAAAGCTACTAACTTAAATATTGAATAAGTAGTATAAAACCTACTTAATTATTTACGCCTGATGACCCTGGTAGACAAGTAGATTGGAGAATTCTCCAATCTACTCTGTTCTGGGTCCTCCTTTCCAATTCTGCCCAAGTGTTGTTCATTTTTTTCATATCTGTTTTCAAGTATTGGTATAATATGTCCTTTTCTCTTCCAATTTCCCTTTGACCTTGGGGATTGTAAGTGCAGGCTTAAACAGTGAGGCAGTAGGGTGCTTTCCTCAATGTGTGTCCCATCCACTTCCAACGCTGACATACTCCTTTCGATAACTTCCTCTCACAAAAGAATTCTTTTTAAACAATTATACAGTTTTCAATTGAATATCTCATGTTCATCTTTCCACTAAATAAAATTCCTCAGTAAATAAAATTATCATCAACAATATTTGACTCCAAAAACTATATCTATGTTTATCTTATACCATTTGGATATGTACAAAAAATAACAATGTTTACACACCTGAAGAATATGAAACTTTTACTAACAATAATACTAATAACAATAGTAGTAGTAATTGTTGCAGTAATAATAGTAGTTTTTATGTTTTATGTAATTACCAATCCATCTGGTTGTAACTGATCATCATGGCTTTAGTGGATTAGTAGTAGTAGCAGTGATGAATCTGCACTTTTCATCCAAGCCATATTGTGTTGCCATGATTATGATGATAGTCACAAAAAAACAGTCAAATGGCAAGCAAACACTATTATCCTGTAGTTAACACCGGCGATTTAATTACTTTAAGCCAATTAGAGATAGAAATATGGGAGCAGAAATAAAAAAAATCACTAAAGTTACAATATGTTATGTATTCAATGACGAACAACAACAAAAATGTAGTAGACGGGATGAATGAGTTTGTGTATGTATATGTGTGACTGTAAAAAAAAGGAAGGAAGTTACATCCATACAAGATGAATTAGTCTTTCTATGGAAACACCTGTTTTGAAAATACCAACTTTTATTATTGTTATGATTACTACTACTACTACTACTACTACTACTACTACTACTACTATTATTATTATTAGTAGTAGTATTAGTATTAGTAGTTGTTGGTGTTGTCGTGGTTGTTGTAGACGTATTAAAAGTTTGTTTCAAAGTTGCTATGATTATCATTAACTAATTACTGTTACTTTTCATATTATAATTTAATAAGAAATTACCAAATATAAAGAAATATATTTCATTTTCTGTGAATTAATATTGCCTTACTTTTGTTTATGATGTATCAATGTTTAAAACTAGTGAGAAATGCAGGCATTTTTTTGGCAAAAATCATATTATTATTATTAATAAATAATTACATGATTATTCGACGAATCATTTATGCCTTCTAATTAATGTAAAAAAGGAATATATTATGAGATATAAAACAAATTGACTTCCAATAGTCACAACAATGAATGTAATGGCTACAAAATGTGATAATTAAAAGAAAATAAGCAAATTGGGTTTTTTTTTAAAGAAACATAGAACATTTAACAATAAATGGTCTATGAAAAATATTATTGTGAATGAAACATTTGAAAAACAAAAACTTAGACAATTATATATATGGGTATATGCAAAGATTTGTATTAACATGTCAAAACAATGAATAGGAACAAAGTGAACAAATGAAAGATAGATGTTGTAATCATTAAAGATTATTCTCAAATGCAATACGCCTGAAGGTCAAGGAGCATTGAGTAAATGTTTGTTTTTAGTATAAGAGACTTAAGCTGTGTGCAATCAAAAAATTCGTTGAAGATTTAATCCAAAACTACTCAAGATTGTTGAGTTTCATCAAAACCATGAATCGATCATTGTTAGACTGCCATTAGTGCTTCCAGGTTTCTAATGGTTGTCTAACAATGATAAATTCATGGTTTCAATCATAGGATTTCATTTAAATTGTAAATTATCATTAGAACCATAGAAGTGTAATTGAAAATCGATCACTAGTGAAGACATAAATAATGCTTAACTGAAAAATAGATTTGGAGATTATTAGTTCAAGATTTAATTATCTTAATTATTGTCCAATGTTGCTTGGTTTTTATTGGTTTGTTAATTAATCCATCATTCTTGACAATAAAATAAAGAACCTTTATTGAGCCTTTTTCAATATAACCTGTGCTATTGTATCGATTAAATTAGACAATGATAACCAGTAAAGTACAAAATGCGTCTGTTTCGTTATATTTTCATGGGGTTGGGGGGAAGGGAGCAATAGTCATTTCGATTTGGTTGATTTTATTATTATTATTTTTGTCATAGGAATGTGGAGATTGTGAAGTGTCATCGAAATCATGAATTGGTCAATGTTAGGTCACCATTAGAAACCTGGAGACACTGGACTGTAGTTTTTGACGGGCTTTAAAACTCCTCAGTTGTAGGCATCGACGAGATTAGAACCTAAGACCTTCGGTCTCATGAGCAAACATTCAGTCTCTAGACCATAGAGCTGGCATCCAGCAGTGTTAATGTCTAAATTCGGTTAATCTACGATATTGAACGACCTCCTTCATTGTCTTCATGGGTAACTGCTTCAAATCTGACGTGATTAAACTGCATCCGTGACAGCTTCTCACTAAAACTCCGAAGAACTTCCTCACGAATGAGTGCACAGTAATTTATCTGGAGGTTAAATGTTCGCAAGCGAAACCGAAGGTCTTAAATCATATTTTTGCTTATCGAGTTGTGGACGAACACTGCTGACAAGTTTCATACTAGAACGATATGGTCTTCCAGTACTTCCTGGTCTCTAACAGTTATCTAACATTGATCTATTCATAATTTTAATGGGACTCAATATTCTCCATAATCCTACATGTTCTATTCATCAGTTTAAGTAATCGATAATAATCAGTATTAGCATGGAACGAAAATTATTAGACTTGTCAGTATAAGATAACGATTCTGTTACAATAGGACATCAGTTTCTAACCATTGAATTAAACAAAAGAACTTATGTAGTCAATATCAATAGACAATTATTTTTACGTAATATTAATTTGAATTATAAAAATGTAAGTTTCAGGCATTGCATCATCAAACTCAGACAAAATATCAGAAAGTTATGTTGATAAATGTTCTCTAAGGATTTATTAGCATTATTAATTCAAGTATTGTATTTGTATGTAAGTAATTAAGTTAACTGAATGTGTGAACATGTGATTTAATTATGATTAGTAACTGATAATGTCATATCAATTTCACTTATTCACCTATCTATTTACTTATTCACTTATTCATTCTAACACGTTTTCACACCTTTTTTTACTGAACCCTAGTGACTAAATGAGGATGTATGCAGGATATGGTGGTCATCATCATTCATTTTAAATATTCATAATTAATATATTTAATTGTTAGTATTTAACAATAAAAAAACCTCAAAAATTAATCTATCTTCGTTCGGAATTTGATATCAGGTTTGATAATCATACGCTCTGTTGATGAGCTTCAATATAGAAGAAGTATGTTGAGAATCATTGCAGGCAACAAAATGTATAATACACTTACCTGACATTCAAAGTTGTGTCATTAAATGCTGATATTCTAAGATGACCATAAAGATATCTGCATAGTGAGCTAGCAGTGGCAACTCCATCAGCTTGACGTTATAGAATGCATACCATAAAATTAGATTTACAATGGAATATGAACATCCAAACACGTTTCATTTTATAGACCTTGGCTGGGAAGTGACAACCGCCCTCATAGCCGTAACAGACCTTAGCATGAAACAGAATTCAAGTGTCCGAATAAGAAAGATACATTTATCGGAAGCATGCATGAAGTAGGCTATATCTGAACTTCCACAAATTTCACCCAATAAAATGAAAAAGAACTTTGGTTAGAACGCTATTCAATCATACACGAAGATTATACTATAAGGATAGAAATAAAGAGGAATTGGTCATAGTTGAACTGTGTTTACGTGAGAACAGTTATTCACAAGGAATTATAATTAAGCACAGTATGACTCGAGAAAGTAAAATGAGATATCCTACGTTTGAGAAAAAACATATCTCTTTAAAACTTAGTTTCAAAGGTGATGAGATAAATGGGAGTGTTGATTTTAGACTAAAGGCAGTGCTGAAAGTAACGAACCTAGAAACCCCATTTGGTCTCTCTCCATACCGAATAATATGTCCATTGAGATAATCGAATGTGAACAAATACTGGCCTTATGTTGCCTTCAAAATTGTGTTTGCCAGTTTACCCGCACATATTAAAGCATATACATCGGAAGAACAAAAAGAAAGATTTTCGTCATCATCTCCGAACATATTTGAAAAATGTTGAGATTAATCAAACTGAAGATTTCTAATAGCGCAATTGCTAGTCGACTGCTCGACATTCATCATGATTTTGAAGTCCCTAAATCAGTCAAAATAAACAGATAAACTTAGGAATTGCTGAGGTAATTACAGCAAAAGATTTACACCGAACCAATGCATCCAAAAAGAAACAGTTATCCAGCTTGTAATGCCCTGGTGACCTTAATATTTTGTGAGTTTATTATGTAAGACTACTTCCTTTATTTCCATAAAATTCCGTCGAAATTCTATTACACAAATTCTCACTTCTGAGCTTCTTTACTCGACTGTTCCCCATTACGTAATTTGGCTTCTGCTTCGAAAATGCTCCATCTAAGCTACAAATTTTCGTTATTATAGAATGATAGTAGAATGATATATATAACTGGGTAATACAGCTACTTTTTCGCATGAGTGAACAATGTCCGCTTTTATTCACCTAAGAATTGAACTCAAGATCTTCTAATCTCGTGACTAACTCTTAATGACTAGAATGCTAAATAGAAATCTTATTGTTTAAATTTTCATCTTTATTGAATTTATTACACAAGCATTATTGAAACATTAAATAATAATAATAATAATGATAATAATAATAATAATAGTAATAATAATAATCCGTAAGTTAATCTATTTCTTCAACCCTTCTTTGCAAATAGCAATTCCTTTAGAGAGAAGTATGAAAAATTTAAGAAACTTATTTAAATGAATTAGTGGGAATTTTATATGAATATGTGTAAATTTTCTCCATATCATCTAAATAGTTTATAGAATTAAATCTGACAAACTTTATAATGAAAAATCGTGCAATGTGCTCACTAGTGATTAGCTTCGTGAGGAAATTCTTGAAGTTCTAGTGAGAAGATGTGACCAATGGAGTTCAACCCTGTTGAGTGTAGCAGTAACTATCAAAGACAAATGGTTGAGTTTGTGCTAAATCTCTAAATTGACCAGAGTTCGACATTAGCAATGTTGGATGTCGTCCAGTGGTCCAGAGGTTAGGCTTCTGAGCGTAATACCGGAAGTCCTGAGTTTGAATCCTGCCAATGACAAGAGTCGAGAATGCGCGCTGCTGATGAGTCCAGCACCAAGACGAAACAGCAGTCCAGTGCTTCCAGGTTTCTAATGGCGGTCTAACAATGAATGATTCATGAATTCAATAATAAAAAACAATCTTCATAACTCTATTACGAAAACTCCGACTTGAAATTCATAACCAATGAAGTAAAACAAATTGGAGACAACGAAGTAAATTATCACTGATACTAATAATCCTACTATATCATGAAATAACTTGACTTTCAAAATACAACCATTCAGATCACAAGTAACAAGTTTAATAGTGTATTAAATAAATATTATTTATCAAAAATTTGAAATAAGATTATGTTAGATTGAAAGCATCCTTCTAGAACTCACATTCTCTCAAGGATGAGGACAAGAGTATAAGTTTAAATCGATTATTGACTTGATCAATAGTGAAACTAATTTATTGATGGAAATTAACTTCTATCACAAAATCAATTGATAGTAAAAATGCTTATCACTAAATTTTAACTTAATAAAAGACTAAGTTCAATGCTTCATGTATAATTCTAATAATCTTTATCTCATTAATGAAATATTTCAAATTAGTGTAACATATGAGGATCAGATGAAATACATGTATACATAATCTTCAAACATATCCATTAACAGTACAAATAGTCTGTTGACTGCCTCCCTGCACATCTCTTCTATTCTTCCATACACTGAGGTCGTAAACTGCATTTCGATCCGCAGACATTCTTCACTCTGGTAACAACATTTAGACGAGGTTCCGGTGTATACTATTTATTTGTCACCTTGTGAGTAACGTTCACCATACAAGAATTAAGCGCTTTTTAACAATTTCTTTAAAATTATTATCAATTCATGTTTAAATCTATTTTCAACGCATAAAAAGTACAATTTTATTGATTGTTGACAATTATTCTATGGATCAGAACAGGAATTAAATAAAAACAGATTAATATTTCCTCTGTAAACTGGTACCAGTAGCATTCCCTAGAATGGTGCTAAGTGTATTAGCTTAAAACCACTATATATCATTATGGATCTTAAATTATCATGAATTACAGTTACTTCAAGCACAATATGATTTAGTCTCTGAATTGGAATCTAATGGTCCTTAATATTAGCATTGTTTACAGTAGTGTGTTTTTCGATTTTATTATTTCTTTATTAATTGACCATTATGTTCAAACTAATATCAAGCTTGTACATTCTTTATTACTGATTGAATTAGATCGAACAAGTTGTAATATTATCAATAGATGTTGGGGATGTTAGATCCCCAGAACTCTCTTGATAAATATCTTTATTTTGGATTTATTTCATGGACCGATCAGTTGACCTTAAGATCACATTTCCCACCAGGGAAATCCTTGGCTGTGATTGGCTAATGTGTCATTTTAGTGCGCTATTTTTGTGACCGTCCCAAGGACGTCTCTATGGAGTGTAAATAAACGCGATTTGTGTGCTGTCTGGGTGTTTGTAGAATACATTTTCTACGCTATATCAAGACTTCTTGTTGGTACAATTGGGTCAAGGGATCAGAGTAGCCTACCTGGACGCTGGTTCATTGTTTTGCTCTCGTTATTCGACTAGGGTTAACCCGTAAATGTTTTAAGCACACCTAGAGACGAGCGCAACAATAGATGTCTTAGAAGCATTGCTCGTGTATCGTGGGACAACCGAGTAAGCAATGCTGCCACTGGGAAACGAGTACTAGGTAAGGATGGCAAATCAACAGATGAAGTAGTAAAACTTCATCAGTTGATGTGGTTAGGACAAATCCCGAACCACGGACTGCCTTGATGAGCGATGCTTTGTGGTGTACGAGTATGTTAGAAGAAAGCTAGGGGCGGTCAAACCAAAACATGGCAGAGATCCATCAGGTCAATGGCTTGCAATGGCGCAGGTGCATCCACTCGTGATGTTCTATGAAATTCTAATCTTCTGAATTCGTCTTCACTTCTACCTTCCTCCTTCTAAATTTATCGCACTGAATTATACTTCTCGAATCATATATTCGCTCCCTAATCTTTTCCATTACTGCTAATACTTCTACTATCGCTATCACTCTTGGATTTGAACTGACAGTTGCGTCTCTGTGCTGATGTAGTAGGCAGCCTGAACTGATGTACTTACGTACGAAGTTCGACGCTGACTGACTGATCACCCGTTGTACAAGTAAGTGGCTATCTGGACCCATTAGTTAATTGAATAACACAACGGTGTTTGAATCAAACAGTACTCTGCTCAAGTCTCGTAATGAACATCATCTATAAGATGCAGGAATATCCACTTGACGGGTCCCGAATACGACGAAGCACTCTTTCCAGCAGCCACTTTCTTTTGTATATCAAGTCTAAGTAATGTGAATCTCATGTTCTTTTTTAATAGGTTTTCAAAATCTAAAACATGTTAATATGAAATTAAACAGAATATTTGAATGATTAAAAGAAACAGGAATTCAGTACACTGAGACTTTCACATACATATTTACTGGTGTATTCCTAAAAATAGCAACAAATAGTTTAATTAATAGAATTTTTTTTCAGACTAACTATGTGATATAAATTCCATATTCAACTAATCGATTTAAGATGTTCGTTTCCATTTCACACTCATAAACATTTAAACTTTTTCGATCTTAATCCTTTATCCCTCTCTCCTGAAGAAGGTTTTGAAATTGTGTAGTCTAAATACATAAGAAAATTCTCTCCTTTTCTGTTTCTCGTCCATTTTTCGTTCATTTACAATTCTATCATCCAATCGCAAATAAGTTATGGTGAAAGTGAATCTCTAATACTTTTCTCTCAGTAAGTCCACTTATAGAAAATAAAAATTCCACTTTATTAATCCATTGTAATTAACCAATCCAAATTGATGATGACTAACTTGTATCTGTTAATTTTCAAATTAACTGTGTGACATTTTTTCTTGTTTTCATACTTACTTTATCATATATACACACATATATGTATACACACGCACATACATAGATTTTAAACAGTGTATAATTAAAATCAATTATTCAGAAATTGGACAGACTTTAATGTCTACCCTCTAGTTCATTCATTTATAAAGTTAAATCTTTGAATTTTATTGGTTATTTTCAATTAATGCATAGAAATGCGGCTAAGAGGAGAAAATATGAAAGTGGTTTAAGATATTACTATTAATTATTAAGGATAGAGAAGTGTAACACGTAAATAGACCATAAATAGTAGAATTATCTGTAATTAGTCAATATTATCATCATTAATCTTTAATAGAGTTGGTTTCTTTTTTGAAAAAAATGGACTCTTTTTCAATCGCTAATTTAATTGATACACATTTTGACGAAAAAAATAATCAAGAAAGTTCCGAGGATGGATTCGAACAAACATTAGAGAATAATTCTGCTTTAGATACATTTTCTAGTTTAACTCATTCATCATCATCATCATTATCACCATTCAAAAATAAACTATTCGATAAATCAATGAATGTGATTAGTCCACAAATGACACATTTTATTACTCATAATAATAATAATAATAATAATAATAATAATAATAATAATAATAGTAATAATCAGTTATCTTATTCGGAATGCAAATTAATCAATTCTCCAAGAGAAATTCAAAATATGAATGATGAACAAGTACTATTTTGGAATATGTTAGAATCCAATCATGAATGTAAGTTATATATACATATATCGTTTGTATAATTTTGACAAAAATATGTATATATATATCATGAATATGATTAGTTTTTATCAAGCATTTTGATTGATATAATAAACACACCTAGTGTGGTGTGAACTACTTATAAGAGGTATATGACGTGAATGTCAACGTAATGTCTGGCAGCAGAAGATGGGGGAAGATCAAGAAAAGAACAGTTAGAAAACAATGGAATTTGTATGAAAAGCATGAATAGTGACAATGGATTGATGTTTTGCAACAGGAACAGTCCAGTTCGATATGATGGACTGATATTTTGCAAATGAACGAATTACGATATGGTTTTCCTATTTTACTGAGTAACTCTGTAAATTTTGTAAACACAATTCGGTTGCCCCACCTGTTTTCTCGTTCACTACCCTAGTTTAAATCTGGGTTATAATGATCTACGTGAGTTTATTTACTTGGGTAAATTTGATTCGAATTCATTGTGATTAGTACAGTTTAGTAAAGATATACATGTTTAGATGTGAAATCGAAGTTAATTACAACACATAGTTATCATTATCTCATAGTATTAGAGAGAATTTAACCTACAGACAAACAATATGTTCAATAAATCAATGAAAGGTTAATAATTATCCCTTTTACATTGTTGTCAATTATGTCTATTCATTTAAATGTGTATGCCAAAGCAGTTAGATTGACCAAAAAGAAAGCAGGATATATTTTAAAATGATTGAAAATGTTTCAAGTGGCCTTCAATTAAGTGAATGAATTATTTTAACAGGGGAAATTACTAGACATAGATAATCAGATTGAAATCTATTAAACTATTCAGCAAATAGCTGAGATCTAATCTATCGATGTCATCATTACGAGATGCTAAAAAATGTTTTATGTCCAAAAGGAAACTGTTGTTAATCTTTCTCTCTCCTGATAGCAATTCTTCATTTTATCATAACTTATATATATTATAAATGATTCATAACTCTGTCTTTTAACGGATTACATCATTCTTAGACTCATTTTATTCTTACTCTTCATTAGCATATGTTCATTTCGTTAACATTTGCTTCTGGCTGTTTGAGCTTTTGTTATTTCCAATGTTATAAAAGGGGTTTTCATGTAAGATATGTTTTTACAGTACTTTATTGAGTCGTTTAAATTTCTTTACACTCTGACGGTAATCTATTGATGAGTCCCGTACGAGGACGAAACTGCCTCCAGTGCTTCCAGGTTTCTAAAGGTGATCGAACAATGATTGATCGATGATTTTGAAATGCGTAAAAACACAAATCTCCAAAGCTCTAACTGAAAATTTATTTTTGTTATAACTTAGTTATTAGTTAAATGTCAACAACTGACGAACACTCAACGAAATACGATGCTTAATGATATTTTGACCAAATGTTTGTTTTTGCTTATATTGTTTACTTCATTAAACTCTAAATTTTTTTGAATCAAATTAATATTGTTTGTCATATTTTAGTTTTATCACAGAATATCAGAGAATCGAAAGATTTAAAACAGTCAATTGATCAATTAACTAGTAATCATAATGATGATCATGATGATGATGGCAATAATAATTTTAAAAAATCTATTATCCAACAACAATTATTACCATATTTAATATCCTCTAAATCAATTCTATTGAAAAATTCAAATACAAATCATTTTCACAAACAACAAGGTCAGTCCATTATAGAAAACAATATAGAAGATAATTGTACATTGAATAATTATATGAATGCACACTTGAACATTAATCATACGTCAGAGAATATTTGTAACACAGATTTAAATATGAATGAAAATAATACAATGCATAAGTTAAATTTTAAAAATATTTCTGACAATTCTAGTAAGGATTATTTAATTGAATTATTGAGAAAATTAGAATCCTATGGATTATCATATCCAATTTATAAGAAATACAAAGAAATGTTATTAAATTCAAACTATTCAACATGTAATGATTCTGTGACAACGATAAATCATACAGAACCTGAAATTAACACATTACTTGATCATATTCATAATACTGATAAAAAATGTACCAATTCTTTTATTAATAAGAATAGTATTAATAATAAAGATGACAAATATAGTGATCACATAGTAAATAACTTGAACAGTCAAGTTTATTTTCGTATAAATTCAATGAAAGATTATTTACCTTTTGTAACAATGACAACATCAACAGAATCAACGGTGACAACAACACAAACAACATCAGTAGGACAATTTAAAAATGAACCATTAATATCTAGATTGTTATCAGTACAATCACCAGTAGCAGCAACAACAACAACACCAACACCAACAACCACAACGTCAACATTATCAACTGATACAACTGCTCGACGAAAACGTACTAGAGCAGCATTTTCACATGGACAAGTTTATGAATTAGAAAAACGATTTAATTATCAACGTTATTTATCAGCTACAGAAAGAGCTGAATTAGCTAGATCATTGAGATTATCTGAAACTCAAGTATGTCATTCCTGTGTTTATGTGTATGTGTTCTTGTTTATATTAGTTAATAAGTATGTAATGGCCAGTGTCAGACTAGTTTCTTGACGGTCGGTATCTAATGCGTTCTTAGAATTTGTATGCCACTGGTCCAGACAACCGCGACTGAATGGTGCCTCACGGTTTTTGTTCGATCAAAAGGCGAATACGAGGTGTCGAACACGTATATTTGGGGCACTACAATAAGACCATCCAACCATAGGCACACAAAGCATAAATCAATATGTTAGTGCCGAAGGTCAAGCAAACAAGTGAGTGAGCGAATTGGCGAATCGGCGAATGAATGAATAAGATATATACATAAGGAAATATATGTAAGAGGTTAATATTAGAGAGAATAGGATGAATATACGCGTAAGCGGTAAGCAATGTTCAGTCATACCAGCTCATACAAACCAGGCAACAATATAAACCAACGGTACTTATAAGTCACTGCCATATAAATGACTCGATTAGATAAATTAATCAAAAGGTTTAACCAAATTAACTATGGACGAACGAAAATGTCCGTGAAGGTACTACAACTAGATGGCTGTAAAATAATCGTTACAGAGGGTTCAGTGTAAAGTTAACCTAGTTTATAAGTGATTCAGTTCTAAAATATTGAATGATTCATACAGACCTGTCGAGTTCTAGTGCAAATATAATTATTTTATGATATTGAATAATTTCACAACAGTGTTGCTAATAAACGTACATCTTTACACTACAATTGATTAGTTATGAAAATTATTAGCTTCCAAGTGACTTGTTTTATATATGTATCAATAACTGAGACTAATAATTAGTGGGTTCCTCTAGTTTTTGGTTGAAATCAACCATACTCACCTTAAAGATCTTAAGATCTTAGGTTTGATCTCGGTTTTCAATAGATCTCCATTCGATATCTCGTTATGGCTGGATCAGTCTTCATTCTATAATACTTTGTTTATAAAAAATCTCAAATTTAAACCTTAATTCATTGTCATTATGATAATAGGTCTAAAGTTGTTTGTTACTCGTCAGTTAGTTTGTCTTGTCGCTTTTGGCCTTGAAGATTCTACGTTAGGACTCGCTTTTTGATGCGACTTTATGCTTTCTGTAGAGTGTCTTATCTAGCTTCACCGTTTTTTACTAGTCTTCTCTTCATCTGAAGGTATGTTTGTTTTCTATGAGAGTGGATTATGTCTGATAGTCTCTAACCATTAGATGGAGAATATCTTACATAGCTACTTACAAACACCTGTACTTTCTTGATGCTTATGGTAATTCTTAAAGTTTTGAGCTCTGTGCAAAAGAACTATTTTAATGTTTAATTACAACCTACTTTTTTTTACTGATACAAATTACTTCAATATTTATTCGGTAAAACTTTATAGATAGATTTCATTCAAGCATTAGATTTTTTCAATGTTTCAATAAATCTTGAGTTTATCCCGTTAAATGATGAAGAAATTAAATATGAGTACTGTAACACAAACTTTCTTTTCAAATAACATGAAATTGTATTAGTTCAAAGTTATAATGATTTAGTTAACATTAAATATTTTCAGCTGGGAGTATAGTTGGTGATATTTTTTATTAAGTCGATCATAACCGTCAAATTAACTGATGACCATGTTATCATTGATTTGAAATTCACTGATATCTATATTCTTTCTTTGTAAATTCGTGTAATTTCCTCCTTAGAAATTCCTGTCGATTATTAAAAACTCATTACTATACAAAAATACATGAACACATAGTTATTTATCATTGAATATTATCATCCAATATTCGTAATCAGTTACAGAGATCACTAGTAATACAATACTAATTATCGATTTGTTTTAACATTTTTATTATGTTCAATTGATTTAATCGAGCTATTTCTATTACAACTAAATTTGTAAATGAGAATTCATAAAATATTATTATTATTATTACTATTATTATTATTATTATTATTATTATTTAAAACTAATCACTTATAATACTGTTATCATTTTGTTCCCTATCACGAATCGTGGATTTATTTCAGCTTATCTAATGTAACAACTGAAATGTTAAATTCAGACAATTAGAGTCTTATCTAGTGTTTCTATGAAAATGTTATCTGCTTAATGAGTACACAGATTTATGATGTTGACATCTACTTGAATTTAATAACTCAATAGATTACACATTAGTGTTTTAAATAAGTAGTACTGGATTTGAATCAATTTATGAAAATCAACTCTGAAGAATAACATTTTCATGCAACTGATTCATTTTGAATAGGATGGATTTATTTTAATGAATGATAGTTTTTTAATAACTAGTCATTAAATTCATGGGTCAAATCCAGTTTGGTGTATTAGACAGTAAGAGATACAATTGATACACAACTGATCGATTTGAATTAAGTTTCGATTTAGGTAGCTGAAAGTAGACAGCTAAATAATATTTGTTTATGTTTGTTTATTATTTCTGTCAAACTAGATATTAATTCTAAAGAATTACGAAGAAATATTTCTCATTTAAAAAATAAAAGGATGATACACTCTAGACATATTTTTAACGAATCTTTAAATTCCTTAAAAAGTTTTCAAATGCTAACAGCATTTTCTTCTGGGCTAAATGTTTCTTGACAAATTATCTCTTTATGCTTGTTTTAACACATCAATCATGTCTATTCATAGCATTATTATCTGCTCAGACCTAGGAAAAAATCCGTTCCGAGACATTGCGGTGGCTGGCAATCTGTTGAGAAAAGTATGAATAATAATAATATGTTAACTCGTGAATTGCTCATTTCCAACTGTTATTCACTAATTAATTCATAAAGGAAACTTGTTGAGGTATACTATTCTGAAACGTTCATATTGTAAGAAACATATTATTGAATAAAGTCATTATTATTAGTTAGTTTTAGTTACAAAAATTTATAGATATTTTCATCATCACAATTCTTTCGAATGTAAATTACTAATCATTATTTCGGTTTAATTTTTTTTTACTTTTCAACTTCTTATTGATTTGTCGTCTCTTTAATAAATGTTATCTTTCTTGTTTTATTTTTAACAACAACAACAGGTAAAAATTTGGTTTCAAAATAGACGATATAAAACTAAAAAACGATTGATCAGTCGAATATTGAATTCATCAAATCATAGTTCTGATGATTCAATTCTAAATGATACACATTTAGATCAATTCAATGCTCAACATTCAATAGCTATTGAAAATTCAAAGTATCCTGTATTTGAAATGAATTCACCTGAACAATATCATCATTTCACGCATCAACATCAGCGTCAAGCAACACAACACCAAAAGGAACAAGATCATATTAATTATAAACTGAAGAATATATTCCCTCTTATGGAAATGTCTCCTTCAGAATTATTAGGTAACTTTGATGCGGTAATTTCAAATCTGCATCGAAACCGTCAGTATCATCATCATCAACAACAACAACAACATCGCAACCATCAACACGATCATCACAGTAAATTCAATAGGGAATCTAATCAAGTGGATGAGAATTTAAAACAATATAAAACATCACAATATATGAAAGATTTTTTAAAATCTGACAATGGAATTAAAATTTCAAAATTGAAACATTTAACGCCATCAAATTTAAAAGAAGTAGATAATGATCATGTTGATGTTGATGTTGATGATGATGATAATGAAGCTAAGAGAACATTGTCGACTGACCATCATCATGATCATCATGATAACATTGCATTTCATTCAAATCTATTCAGCTGGATGAATCATTCAAAATTATTACGTCATCACCATCATCATCACCATCATCTTCAATCTTCAGTAACTGAATAAAATGGAATATGAATATTTGAACATATAATAATCATGAATATATTTTATTGAATTAATTCAGTAGTATCATACTTATCATAATGAGTTTATTTATGTCATATTGTACTACTTATTAATAAATATAATTACAAAGCATGCTTAACAATACTTTACAACTAATGATTTTATGTATATATACATACAAATGTGAATGTTAAAAAAAAATCAAAAAATCATACAAATTAACATTTTATAATTTAAAATAAAAATATTAAATTTTTAAAAACAATGGTCTACTATTTGTGATATATCTATCTAATTATCTACTTCGATTGAATCTTGAACAGTAGCAAAGAAAGTAGAAGAGATGAAATGTGACTTGAAAAAGGTTAAACTATAAACAGCAGAAAAATAGATAAAAATAAAGATAATTCATTTTATTACCGAATGAGGATGATGATGATGATTTAGAAAAAGAAAATAATTGAAATTACATACAGTATAATCTGTAATTCGTTTATTCAGTATACATTTCGATGCATGAAAACAGGTTTTATTCTTTGTTATTGTTGTTGAGAGAGATTATCGAATATAACGTAGGAAATAAATCATTCCAATGAACTGATGATGTATAATACTTGTTCATGACGAATATAGTATGTGAAATTAGCTGTAAGTATATCAACTGGCAAGTATATCAGAAAAACATTTTCCAACTATTTAATATAAATACTGACAAATCCTATATATATATATATATATATATATATATATATATATATATATATATATATATATATATATATATATATATATATATATATATAGGATAAAGGAGGAAGGGTTGGACATGAGGTTGGCGACCCCATCCCAACTAAAAATTACTTGCCAAAAATAACGCTAACCAGAAAATGTAATTCAATCCTAGACTAGCTTCAGGGGAATTGCTGTTATACTCTGGTCATGAAGAGGAAAATGCTTCACATACACAGGGATTTGCACTGATGCTGTTCAAACAAGCAACACTGAAGTACAGCGAAATAGGTGGGTGGAGAACTTTAAGGAACTTTTGAATCTACCAGCTCCACTGAACCTACCCAATATCGAAGCAGCATCTACGGACCTCCCAATTAATATTAGCGCACCTACAATCGAGGAGATCAGTATGGCCATCAGACAGATCAAGAGCGGCATATCAGTAGGACTAGACAACATTCCAGCAGCAGAATGATTTTTCTCACAGATGAAGAAAACTAAATCAGCTGTTGACTCAGTTATCCCTAATACACTAAATAATTATTAGTATCAACCTTATAAATCAGTTTTACTGTCAGTTGTATAGTGTAGATATAAATATATGATAATGTTCTAAGTTCAGTCATTTCGGTTTGTGAATAGTCCGATATATAGGCAAAACAAACTGTCAAGCTCTATTGTATACCATTGAACATTATGAAATGTGCCTAAGTGCGCTGACTGAAATCATTATACATATATATATATATATATATATATATATATATATATATATTCACTTAGTCACCTGTGTTGTTGCAATCTTTTGAAATGCGTCCTACTAAGTTACGTGAACAAAATTTTTAATTATTCTCACTTTCACATGGATAGATTGTGACATCATAATTTAAGGACTATATTCTACATTGGGGAAGGAAGTTATTATCAACATCTCAATAATCTTTAGTCAGATACGTGTTATAAATTTTCTTAGATTATTTCCACATGTTAAATAAAGGCTTCTAATATTCCTTCAGTAACATCAACATTACCTGAATGAATCTGGTATTTCAGATAATCTTATGTGTATGCGTGTGTGAGAGAGACAAACAACTGAAAATCATTGAACTCCAAAAGATTTGTTGCAAAATTAATTTTGGAACACCCTAGTTCAGCTGATAAATACATATATTTGTCAAATAAATCAGTTTTCAAAGAACTAAATAATTTCATGAGCTCATAGAAATTTTCTTCTGATGTGTTGACAATGAAGAGTGTTTCATTTCCGCTAGCGTTATTCTGTGGAATAATAACAATTAGATCAAGCACTTTGATAATTTATTGGCTCATTATAAGGTTTTTTATCAGAAAATTTAAGAATCTCATTCAGATCACATCCATTGTCTTCGGTAAATAACTGCTTCACAACTGAACTCCACTGGTAACGAATTTACACTAGAACACCAAGAATCTCCTCTAGAAGATAGTCACTAGTGAGTACATGGCAGTTTTTAGTATGAGGTTGTGGAGATTTTTGAGTTTCATGAAGTTATAGGCCGATCTTAGTAAGACCACCACTGGAAACCTCGAACTTGGGTTTGTCTTTCCATTCACATGCTTTAAATTTATGAAAAGTCATTAGATTGTGTTTATATTCGCTTTTTTTTAATTGCACATCCCAGACTGATCTCAGTTAGACAACCGCTGAAAACCACAAGACACTACTAGATTGCTGGTTCATTCGAGTATATAACTGTTCAGCGGTAGGCATTCACCATCGAGTCTAAAACCTTCAGATCACAAGGTCAGTCCGAATCTTGAGTTAAAAATGGCCCATAACTTTATTTTAATTCCTTATCATCTGTCATGCTAATTAGTAACTAGCTTGTTGGGGAGGTTATATCCCCAGAACTCTCTTGATAATGGTCCTAATTTAGAATTTTATGTTTTCGAGCATGGGCTGATCAGTTGACCTTGAGATTACATCTCCAACCTGGAAAATCCTTGACTGTTATTGGATGATGTACTAATTTAGTGCGCGATTTTTGTGGCTCTGTCAACGACGTTTCTATGATGTAGAAATAAATTCGATTGTGTGTGTTTGTGAACGTCATATTTTCTGGGTGCTTGTAGAATACACTTTCTACTCCATATCAAGACTTCTTGCTCTACTTAGTGGGGGCCTAGTGTCGCTCGGATTAAAGTAGGCTATCGTGTCACTGGACCATTTATCTTCGCTCTCGTCTACCCACTAAGATGAACTCTTAATAGTTCAAGCAAATCAACTGACGAATGTAAAGTTTTTACATAATATTGTGGTGCGCGCTACTTATAAGTAGTATATGACGCGAGTGAAAAAGTAATGTCTGGCAGCAGAAGATGGGAGAAGATCAAGAAAGGAAGAGTGGGAACACAATGGAATTTGTATGAAACGCATGAATAGTGAAATGTTAGACAATGGATTGATGATTGATTGAAGATTTGCAAATTAACCGTTTACGATATGGTTTTCCTATTTTACTGAGTAACTCTGTAATTTTCGTTAGATTCAATTCAGTTGCCCTCACCTGTGTTCTCCTTCATTACAATATTAATGTTTATAAATCCCTGAAAAGTTTTTTCTTTTCTAGAAAAGTTGTCTCGAAAATTCCTATGCGATTTAAATATTCATTTTTATCTCTCCTATTCACTAACACACATACATACACTATTTTTATGTTTTAAACATTAAAAACAAATTTCGTTTCTTCAAAAAGTACCATATATATCTTGAAGCACAATTTCAAATTAGTAGTAATTAACATTTTTCTTTCTGAAAACTACTCTAATTGCCATTTTAAATTAATACCTATCAGTAATAAGAATTTATTATTTCAAATTACTCTTTCAGTGAATATTTTGAACAATTTTTTTTCTTCCTTATGAAAATTTTTACAAACTGATTTATTCTTTCGTTCTATATACTGCTTTTCTTTATGAACATACTAATAAATTTGAAGAAATGCGCAAAATTGTAAAAAGGCAATGATGGGAAGAGAGAGTTGTGAATTTGCTTTCTCCCACTCACTCACTCTCTCTCTCTCTCTTTCTCCATGCAATTACTAATTAATTATCAGAGTAGTAACTAAACTGATCTAATATAAATTTTTTTCTATACTTTCATCTTTCATTACATTTACCGTCAGTACAAATTATATTGTCATTATATTATTACTGCCTTTTTTTCTCTCGCTTTCAACTGGTAATTAATTTAGGCTAACCAACTGAAAAAACACATATTATATATGTGCTAAAAAAGGATTGTTTTAAATTGCAAAGTAGAGAATCATTATGTGTACATATAAATTTTTATATTTAAATAAGGCATGTAATGTCGTCCTCTTTTACACCAGGGGGATGAGGAGGACAAATAATTATTAACTATATATATACATATATATATATATATGTATATATATATATATATATATATATGCAGGTGTGTTTGCCTGTTATGACAACATACACACATACATGCATAACACACATAAGACGATAATTTATCAACTTATTTGAATAATACATAGATCATTCATTAAATCAATCCTCCATTCAATACATGATGATGACTAATCAAATCATAAGTATGAGAATTTAAGATAATATTGATCTAATTTATTGGATTATCATCTGTGTGACCTAATGAATAAAAACTAACTATTGAACTTCACTTAATTAGTTAGTTAAATCACTCATCAATTGGTTAGTGTCAGCGAATATCTATGGCTCATGACACAACATGTCTACTAATAATAATTCAAGTGATAATTGATACCAGTAAATGCTACACCTAGTTTATTTTTAAATACTAACGAAGCGGACTGTGGAGCGAGCATATTTGTACAGTTAACAAAAGGTTAAAGAACCATAAGGTATATATTTTAATCTTGACAACTAATTTGGTGGGTTACTATGACCTGATTAAATGATGATTATTTATGAGAAACTTCTTATCAAATGTTAATCAGAAGATAGGAATAATTTCTATTTCGTAAAAATATCACAATTTAATACGCAATATTAACCATCAAATATATATATTTAGTAAAGTCATTTGATATACCGGTACAATAGAAAGTTATTCATCTTTATAGATTATTGAGAAATAGATAGTAATGGTTAGTTTCGAATGAACTAAATCCCGTTTCCAATTTCTCAATATACATTTCATGTACATATTTCATTTATACGAATAGTATATCATTCATAATAAGCTGAGATTATCAGTTGTGAAGTGCTTATTATTGACATTTCTCAAAGATCTCCAAAATCGATTACAGAGGTATAAAATGAGATATACAGATAACTTCATCATTTTCATGAAATGATATCAAAAAATAAAGATTGATCTTTCGAACTGATAAAAACGACGTATATTCTTTGAAAAGATATGAAAATTATCAATTAATCACAAGTAAATAGCTTCGTGAATGAATTCTCGGAGTTCTAGTGCAAACTCGTAACCAGTCACTTTCATTTGTGTCAGATATGAAGCAGTTACCCAAGGAAGACAATGGATGAGACTGTACAATATGGTGGATTGATTGAAGTAAAACACCGTTGGATCCCAATTGAGTGGCCTAGAATTTAAGTATTCACGCGGGACTGACCAAATGTCCTGATTACGATTCCAGCTCGCAGTGTCGTGGATGCGCACTACTGACGAGTTCCATAATAGGATGAAACGGCCTATTATGTATTAATCATTGTACATTTGGACTTAAATCCTAGTACATAAAACAATCTGATCTATTATCATTTGGTTTATTCCGTCCATTATGTAATGTATACAAAGGAAATGAGCTAAGTTATAAAATCGTTTGATAAATTTCATTGGAATCATGAATTGATCAATGTTATACTATCATTAGAAACACTGGAAGGCCATTTCATCCTAGTATGGAACTCATCACCAGTGTGCAGCCACAAACCAGGACCTTTTTTTAGTCGATAAACCGCTAAACCAGCGTTCAACAGTATTAAAGTCCTTACCAATCAATCTGCGATATTGCGTGGCCTCATGCGTTGTCTTCAGTTGGTAACTGTCCACCGTTCAACTTGACGATATAACTGAAGTGTCTTATATCTTTGACATTCAAGTAACTAAATTATTATCACTTCGAGTGATACCACTCATTTACATTGGTACCCCGTGACTAACAAACTAACGAACACCATGTAGAAATATTTAAAAAAAAGTGGCCACTACGACATAGTACCATTCGACTATGTATGCAATCTTGAATTTGAAGTGGACAGTTTTAGCCCATGGAGTTGGATCATGTTAATGAGATGAACAATATAATATGACATTAAATATTAAATTGTTTCATTATATAATATAAAATAATTGAAATTAGAAACATGAATCAAACGAATTTTAATGAACTAGTTTAAAAGTTAAACACTTACTATAAGATTTGTATTATTTAAAATTAAATCCCTGACTAGGACTGTTAACATGAATTGCCATACTGAATGAGAGATAACCCTTCATATTTCAACTAATGTGTAATAAAAGCCTATCACATAATATTGTATGTTTTAGTGATATTTATCACGAACAGAACAGATCAAATTGAATTACAAATTTTATTATCTATTAAAGTCTTATGGGATTTCTAAATAATAATAATAATAAAACTATACTACCTAGATCAGAAACACGTTCATAACATGTAATTGTGCAGTCTTATGGGAATAATAACAATAATAGTGTTAATTATTATTATTTTTTTTTAAAAAAATGTATATCTTACGATCTTATTTTATGCACGTGTCGATTATGATGATGATGATTTGTTTCATGTAATTATAAATCATAACTTTTTAAAAAATTACATTTGCATTACATGTAAATACATTCATTATTATTATTATTATTAATATTATTATTATTATTATTGAGACATACTAAAATACATTTTGATTAATATCCATCATTTGATGTAATTGTGTAGTTTACATTCCATTCTATGACCATATGTGGTTGGCAGTAGTTTTTTTTTTAAAGCAAGTATATGTATATCTGTATTTAACATATGTACGCTTACATACGCACGCATAGTTACATAATGTACTGTATGAAATGCATGAATACATTAGACACAAATGATTTTTTTTGTTTAGTTATTATTATAATCTTTGACTGATTATATATTTTATAAATATAAACAAAAAATTGAAACTGATTTAAATGTAATCTAAATAATTCATTTATAATGCTTGTTTGAATCATCCCATTGATGTTTGGAAATGTAATTGATCAATTTGTTTAATATATGTGCATCCTGTGAGGATTGTCTCGATAATGCTTTTAGGTTACAAGTATTATTAGCAGAGACTGATCAAATGCAGTTCAAAATATCAATAGGAAGATTCAAACAACCAAAATAAATGAATTAATCTTTACCTCATTGCACGAACTAGTGGCTGTCGAGACTGGATAGCCAAGTGGATAACGTGATAGCATTGGAAGCGAGAGGAGTTGAGTTAGAGTCCCGAAGTGAACGTCAACTCCCAAGATGTGGTAGGTACATCCAGCTGAAGACAAGTTCCGATTCACCGACTCCCACCGCTATCAGCTCTTTAGTTTTCTTCTGTTTTTTTTGTCTTAAGGATTCCAGGCTACAGTTTGCTTTATCGTAACGCCAGGAGATTTCTAAAATGTGTCCTGTTCACTTACAGAGTTTTTTTCAGTTTGTTCCTCAGATGGAAGCTGGTTGTTGTTGATGGTTTTCTGTCAACATATCCAGAGTATCTTGCGTATTCAAATGTTTATCAATACCTGTTCTTGTGAATAATAGCTTTCTTAGTTCTCTTCTTGTAACCCTTCTAGGGTTAATGGTGGTCCCCAACCCGGAAAAGACAGGAATGTTGGACATAAGGTTACTTACTTCAAGAATACGCTAACCAGAAAAATAAATTTGTTTACCATTAACTTATGCTGATAATTTCTTCTCAGTTAATTTTTGAGTTTACATTATATATATTCGATCTTTTTCGTTCACTGATAAGTGGGAAATACATAAATGATGGAATTTTGTTCAATAATGAATCATGTGATAACTGATTGTTTCAAATAACTTTTCTTTAGCTACTGTATCAACTTCAAATCTCACTTAATTAGTTTTGGTTTAAACAAGTGGATAACAATCTTAGCCTAGCTCATCAGCTTATCCACGAGACCACCAGCGGGAATTGAACTCTGGATATTCAGTCTTGCGTGGGACATACTTGACCTCTAGACCAGTTACTAGACATTCAATTATGACTAGTTTTATGAAGAAATTCTCGGAGTTTTAGAAAGAAACCGTCACTGGTGGAGTTCACTAGCGTCACACGTGAAAGAATTACCCAAGGAAGACAATGGATGAGACCATGGAATATCTTGAATTGACTGAATTGAGAAATTAACACCTCTGGGTGCCAACTGGGCGGTCTAGAGGTTAAGCGTTCGCTCGTAAGACCGAATGCCCTGGATCCGATTGCCGCTCACGATGTCATAAGTGCACACTACTAATAAGTTCCATTATAGAATGAAACGGCCGTCCAGTGCTTCCAATAGTGGCTTAACATTGATCGTTTGTGATTACGATGAAGTTCAACTACCTCCATAACCCTATTGGGACAATCTCATTTTCTGTTGAGAAATACTGATGTCAATCAAGCTAAGTGTGAATCAGTCATCCGTCGATGATAATGGATAGAAATCATGTTATATAACGAAATTTCAACAGTTCCTTATGGAATTTTGATAGAACTACTTAAAGGTTTGTGAAACTAGAAACTTTTTGATTTTGATTTTTCTATTGTTTTGAGTACACAAACTACTCAATATTTTTAAATAAATGCCTAATTAGAAATTTATCATCAACTACTCTTCAAAGTTGATACTCACTTTTGACTGAGAGAGAAGATTCAAATAAAAAAGATTAAAAGAGTAAAACAAAATATTCTAATTTCAATATGATCAGATAGATTTACTTAAACAAAAAAAAGTGGTTTAATCGCTTTTTCATCAGTTGTTTCATTAAAATTACTACTTATGATTAACAACTAAAAAATTGTTCAATGTTCATTTGTGTCTTTTTATTACTATACTATCACTGGAATAAACATTAAAATTTCAAAGTTGTAAAACACTACAACTATTGTTAATAATCATAATAATAATAATAATAATAATAATAATAATTATTATTATTATTATTATTATTATTATTATTATTTCATATAATTTGTAATCTATTGTACATATTTCCTTTACCATAAAATTGTCGTCTCAATTTGCCTTTACTAACAAAAAACAAACTACATTTAACATTGAACACAGTTTAAATGCATAAATCTCATTCATTATTCTTGTACAATGTTTTTTTTTCTGTAAATAAAAATAGTACCGCAAAATAAAAAAATACAACTAACATTAAAAAAAAGTTGATTTAACTATATAATATGGCAGAAATATGAATATACTGGGAACAAAATTAATTATTTCACCATGTACTGTTTTAGTGTATCCTAGTTACTGTTCGATTTTAAGTTGGATCTCACAGAAACACTGATTCACTTCACTATCATTCCCGTTATTATTATTATTATTATTATGATATTGTCATGAGATTTTTTTGCATGTTAATTTCTTTTCAAAAAAAAGACAAGGTGATAATCATTGTAATAATGATCAATATTCAAAATGACTACTAATAAATTATAAATACCATGGTAATACATATATAATTAATGACAATTATTAGTTTGTCAATACATTTTTAAAATCTTGTTCAGTATTTTATATATATATATATATATATAATAAAGTGTGAATTGAACATTGATAATGATGTTCAATGTTCACGATGTACAATTGTGTATGTATGTATGTGTGTGTGTGTGTGCATACCTGAATAGATGATTGAATTTTTTTTTTCTGTAATTGTTATCTATTTCCCATTTATGAAAATGTTCTAATATTTTACATATACAAATAAATAAACATGATGATCATCGTCATCATCATTACTACCGACAATCATTTGTTTATAGGTCAAGTTGTTGTTGTTTTTTTTCGGTTTTTATTTACCATATTGATAAACAGACATTGTAATAGATATTAGCAACTAAATTTTATGTTCGAAGCACGTTTTCACAGAATATTTCACAATTATTGTTTTTTTCTTTTCACAAAAAAAATATATTGACAAATATAAACTTGTAGAGGGACGTAAACAACTATGATAGGAAAGATTACAGTGGATGAAACAAAAAGTTAGTGTGAAATACAACTTCAAATGTTAACTGTTGACCATAATAATAATAATAATAATAATAATAATAATAATAATAATAATAATAATAGCGAAAATAAATGAACAAATTGTCATATAAATTTTATATTCATGCCTATATATTCAAGATGAATATTTAACAGTCTGAATCTTTCTACTTACTGTATGTGAGTGTATATATGTAACCAGGATGAATAATAAAAGCGTGAAAATAATACAACTCTTTTAGGTTCAAAGAATAAAGGTCGTAGTTGGATAACATGAATTTTTCAGTGGTCCTCAATCTAACATCGATTTAGACGAACAGTTAGTTGAATATGCTAGAATATAAATCTTCCCTTCAATTTCTGTACATGATACTTAGGCCAACCTGGTTTGGGCGACGGTAGTAATAAAAAGTCAAATAAGGATTCAGTTGAATGACTTTATTTCATACAATCGTTCACGCAGACGGACATGAAAATAAAAAGTGTACAAGCATAGTGAAGCAAAGTGGAAGTGAGTGAGCCAACTCCATGCAATAAAGCGTGGCTAAGTATTTATAATCAGACAAAAATAATCCAGACATGTGATATGCAGAGCAAACATGTACACACACACACACTCAAAAGCACTAAAGATATCAGCGAATGATTGACAAGGTCAAAAGACCTGTGAATATTAGCACGGGCAGAAAAGGTTAATTAGTTTGTCCAAAAGCTAGGGCAAACCATATAAGCTTAAAACATCAATTCACACACTACAGATTCATTAATCTTGTTGCTAACATCTTAACAAAAACAATAATGTTAATTATTGACCAGTCAACCAATTATTACTACGTAATTTTTTGTCCCTGAGTAAAATTTAGTGTAATTTAGGGCAAGAGACAATCATCAGTGAAAGAACTTGAAAAAATTATCTAAAAGGTTTGTAAAATTACTTGATTAAATATACATAGGAATAATTTGCAAGAAGAAATTACGAAGAACTTGGACATCAGTGTCTTTTTCCTATAGATAATGTTATGCTTACTGACAAAAATGTAATAGATTATTTAGGTAAAGCTACAAACTTTAACATATGATATGCTGCTCTATAGGAAAAAATTCCATATAAAACAATCTCATGGAAACTTGGTTACTAAGCTTAATTAAAACTGACAAATTTGATCATATTCTACTAATAAGTGTGATTTATGTATTTTTATTTTTAACAAATTCAACTAATTATAATCAATTTCAAGTTCTTCGTTTATTGATTACTTTGAAAGATTTTACAGCATAAATCTTATTATGCCACCCAATCAAGAATTGTAGAGATTGTTAAGTTTCATTGAAATCATGATTTTGGACATTAATATCGTTGGGGGTTGGCTAAGTGGTTTGGAGATGAAGCGTTCACATGTGAGGCCGAAGGTCCTGAGTTTGATTCCTACTAGCGAGCGGGGATCGTGGATACGCGCTGCTGATAAGTATCATACTACGGATAGACGGCCGTCAAATGCATCCACGTTTCTTCCTAATGGTGGTCTATCAATGATCGATTCGTGATTTCAATGTGAACTATACTATGTTAGGAATTTTCTATCTTCAAAATACTCATATAAAATAATTATATTTGTTCATAGAATAAATATTTTATAATTAAACCAAAAAAAATATTTTTATCAATATCCAAAGACTGAATAATAATAATAATAATAAATATTATTTTTATTGATAAAAATTTCAAGTTAAACATGTTTCTCAATTATTTGTATATTATTACGACATGAAGTTAATAAACTTCTAGCAAACTGCATAAAAAGTCTTCAGAATATCAATTATTCTGTTATCATTATTATTGTTGTTATTATTATTATTAGTAGTAGTGTGGTGTGAGCTACTCATAAGTAGTATATGACGTGAGTGTTAACGTAATGTCTGGTAGCAGAAGATGGGGGAAGATCAAGAAAGGAAGAGTTAGAACACAATGGAATTTGTATGAAACGCATGAATAGTAACAATGGATTGATGTTTTGCATCAGGAACAGTCCAGTTCGATATGATGGACTGATATTTTGCAAATTAACGATTTACGATATGGTGTTCCGATTTCACTGAGTAACTGTAATTTTTCGTTGAATACAATCCGGTTGCCCCACCTGTGTTCTCGTTCACTACAGTAGTAGTAGTAGTAGTAGTAGTAGTAGTAGTAGTAGTAGTAGTAGTAGTAGTAGTAGTAGTAGTAGTAGTAGTAGTAGTAGTAGTAGTAGTAGTAGTAGTAGTAGTAGTAGTAGTAGTAGTAGTAGTAGTAGTAGTAGTAGTAGTAGTAGTAGTAGTAGTAGTAGTAGTAGTAGTAGTAGTAGTAGTAGTAGTAGTAGTAGTAGTAGTAGTAGTAGTAGTAGTAGTAGTAGTAGTAGTAGTGGTCGTGGTAGTAGTAATACTGCTTCATTTGTGAATGACTAACTCTGAGACGAATCTCCATATGAATTACTTACTGGAAGGTGTTATGAATATCATGCTTATCTAGTTATGTAACGCTGATTGAACTCGATCTACCAGGTTGTCATACAGTCATCGTGTGCATTCTTGCTGAAATGTCAGACTACTGGAAGCTGTCTATAGAAAACTTCTAGACTTGAGTTTTTAACTGATTGGTACTTATCAATAAAGTATGTCGTATATTTTGATAGAATCGATGCTAAGATGTTACCAAAAAGCTATAAGAATCTCGACTGCTCTCGTATAGAACTGAGATATTTACAATCTATCGATCACTGATCGTTGACCAATGTTATGTTTATCTTAGTGTTTATTAACGATCGAATTCTATCAATCAAGTTACGATATGGACATTCGTGTAACTGACTTGACTTTGTATGTTTGAATGTTAAAAAAAATATTTGAATGTTATCCTAAACAAGTTTAGTGTATGAGTCGATACCAGTCTCTAATTGTGACATTGACTAGTATGAGTTAGAATTTCATTGAAAAAAACCACTTCACTCACTGATAAAGATATATGGAATAAAATTGAGAATACAAACTGTTGGATTACAGTTAAATTACTTATAACTATTTATTTAATGAAACAGTTAGTTTCTTGATTATATAAAAATAATTTTCATTTTAGGGTTGTGGAAATTGTTGAGTTTCATTGAAATCATGAATCGATGAATGCTGGCCAGTGAGGTTCAACCTTGTCGGGTGTGAAGCAGTTAAGTTACCCCCTGAAGACAATGAATGACACGGCTTAATATTGTAGATTGATTGAAGTTAGACATTAACACCGCTGGATGCCGGTTCATTGGTCTAGATGTTAAATGTTCTTGTGCGAGATTCAGGGTCATGGATTCAATTCCCGCGACTGGGGTTCTTGACTTAATACTGCTGTTGGGTATCATACCAGCACGAAACGGCCATCCAATACTTCCATGTTTCTAATAGTGATCGCATATTGATCGATTCATGATTTTAAAGATAAAAAAATAATTTCAAAATATTTGTATTCTTTGAAAATAGTTGAAGATGCTTACTTACTTAAAACTACTTTCAAGAGGTAATTCTCAAAAATGTAAATAAAATTCATAATCGATCAAATTAAATAAATATAATAATGAGAAATTTTGTTTATGACTCAGAATATTTCATAAGAATCAGTAGTGTGTTTATTTTTTATTCTTCGATCATCGGTGTCTCCAAAGCATTGTTCGTGTACCCTGGGACAAACGTATAAGCATTGCTGTCGTTAGCAAACGAGTTCTAGGTAGGGATGGCAGATCAACAGATGAAGTAATGAGACTTCATCAGTTGAGGTGGTTGGGACATGTGTTACGTACGGCTAACCACCCACTGCCACGACGAGCTATGTTTTACAGTGTAGGAGTAGATTGGAAGAAAGCTAGAGGCGGCCAGACCAAAACATGGCAGAAATCCATGAAGTCACTAACAAGTGGACTGAGTCATGTTGGTAGATGTAGACTACCTGGTTGAGGTCCGCGAAACGATAGTCACTGATGGTTAGAGACCTTGTACGACATGACTCAGAATCGTTTTCAATGGCGCAGGTGCATCCACTCTTTGTGTTCTATGAAATTCTAACCTTCTGCATTCCTCATAATCTCTGCCTTTATCCTTCTAAATTTATCTTATTGAATTATACTTCTCGAATCATATCTTCGCTCCCTAATCTTCTTCATTACTGCTAATACTTCTACTATCGCTATCACTCTTGGATTTGAACTGACAGTTGCGTCTCTGTGCTGATGTAGTATGGCAACTTGAACTGATGTACTTACGTACGAAGTTCCGCGTTGTATCTGTCTATCTATCTGTCTGTATGTTTATTTAATTCTACTTCAATTATTTAACTGTATCACATGCATCATAATATTTGAGAGTATTTTTAAATTCGATAGTAATATACTACTAACAAATACAGTCGATTACTAATAACAACAAACTAGAATAAAACACAATAATCTGAAACGGTATAATTATTCTAGATTAACTAGCTAGCTAATATTAGTTAATGTTGAAATTTATTTTAAAATCAATTAATCCCTTTTTAAAAAATTTCGTTAGAACAATAAGAAAACGTAATTGATCTGAAGTGTTGTGATTTATTTGCACTATACACCTTGAACAATCTAGTCAACACATATACACTTTTCAAAGCATTTTATATAAAAATTCATAAAAGGTCAATCAAATAGGAGTTCAAATAAAATTAAGGTGATCATTGTAAATAAAGGTGATAAATGCATATCAATAGTAAGGGAAAAATAGGAAATTGTCGCATTACCCTATTCTATTAATTGGCTTAAAGATTACTAGGATAAATTCAACGTTATGATATATTGTCTATGTTCAAATAGGTGAATAGCCAAAGCTTCTATAAACCTCAAGATTTGTTCTTAAGCATTTCTATAATGTTTTAAATACTGTGTCAAAATCTATTCCATGCTCCATTTCAATTTATAGGCTTTTCTATTTATTACGCTCGTCACTTGATATGGCTGAAACTATTACGAGTTCACCTTACTCAGAAAAACGAGAACAAGACAATGAACCAGTGACACAGTAGACTACTACAATCCGTTGTCCCCCGTTCGGCTGACCATATCAGGAACTCTTGATATGGCTTGAAAAGTATATTCCACAAGCACCCACTAAATACAATGATCTCAAGCACACAAATCGCGTTTATTTATACACCATAGAAACATCCTTGAGAGAGTCACAAAAATAGCACAATAAAATAACACAGTATCCAATCACAGACGAGGATTTCCCTGGTGGGAAATGTGATCTCAAGGTCAACTGATCAGCCCATAAATAAAATCCAAAATGAAGATATGTATCAAACGAGTTCTGGGAATCTAACGTCCCCAACACTAGTGAGATTTTTAATATGAAATTCATTGCATGAAATACATAAAAAAACGTATATACAATCATTTATTTCAACAATATTTTGGTTGTTTTATGTACATAGATTCAGTTACCATAGATATATGTTTTAATGACATTTAAAAATAATATTATAACTAAACGGATTCACAAAATTTTTTTTAAAAAAAGTAGCACAATTCTAGTAATAATATTTTTATGAATAGTATTCATCTTTTCTCGTCATAACTGTCATTTATTTATCAAGTGTCAACAAAAGATTCCAATTAGAAAATTAATTATAACAAATCACAATAATTTACAATCTACAGGTGGGATAATTTCTTCACAATTGAACAATTATTTGTTTTTTGTTTCATAAAACAGCAGTGTGTCAAATTTCAAATCTCTAATTGTAAATTGAAGTTCTTCAAATTTCACAAGTGAATAAGTAACTTTAAGTAAAGGCGTTAGAAAAAAAAAATCACCTAATCATGTAAATAATGGGTTTCTTTTTTTTTTGTTGAGAAGAAAAGTGTCATTGTCTGTCATTAATACTCTGTTAAATGTTAAAGATGAAAAATCAAGAGAAAAAACTTTGTGTAAACTGTGTACACCCAAAAATTGTGAATTCAACATTGTTAGGTGCTTATTTGACTTCTTCAGATGACAAGTAAACGTTGTATTACATTCGCTTTGAAATACAAGCCATCTAAACACACATACAGGCATATAACAGAAATAAAAATTATTTAGAAAGCTATTAACAACAAAGTGTAACTTATTAGAGATAAATACCATTAACCTGAAGGCACTAACTAGACGATTCACACAGAATACATCTATGCCAAAAGAGACTGATCAATTACAATTCTAAAATATCAATGATGAAAAGATTCAAAAAAAAAAACAGCCAATATAAATAAAAGTATGTTCAAGTAACAATTTTCACGAACAACATATAAAAAGTGTAAATCATCTTTAAGTTTAAAAAACACCAGTTCATTTCAGTAGAATATTTCATTCCACCTAATTCATCATTACGTGAATGTGTATAATATACTTTGTTTGTAAATCCTCTTCTATCTTATTTGTCATTCATCAATATTGATAATTTCATGATACGATAATATGGACATGTAGTGATGAGAGTTGTTTGTCACTATGCCTAAACATATGCGTAAGTATGTGTTTTTGCGTATATGTGTGTATGTGAAAGTAAGAATTTCAATTTCTAACAAAAATGAAGTGACATAAATCAAAACTGTGTGATACCTAACCTTGTTTTTAAAAAAATGTGATGAATTTTAAAAGATGTGATGATTTAAAACTACCATAACAAAAGTAACAACTAAAAAACTATTGAACATTGAACGATCTATTCTTAAATACCTGTATATATATTTTTGATTGGTCCGCCAGATAATGGAAGCTGACGCTTAGAGACTGAAAGTCATTTGCTATGGTACACATGCATCGATTCTTCCTCTCAAATTCTAATCTTCTGAATTGCTCATGACCTCTTTTTTTTTTTTTTAAATTAATTTCATTGGGATTTACTTCTGGAATCATATATTCGATCTCTAATTTCCGTTAATACTTCTGCTACATCTATTACTATGGGAATTGAATTGGCAATTCGATCTGTCTACGCTAATGTGGAATGGCAACTTGAACTGATTTACGTTTTGTATGAAGTTCTACGTTGTAGCTGATTGAATGACTGAATGAATGATATATCTTTACTGGATTCTTGTTTTAATAATATTAGAAACTATTTGTTAGCATTGAATTATTTTTGTATGATGAAAGAGATGATATTCTTTAAATAACCTTAACATGTAAAAGTCAATAAAAGGTACTGATCATAGGAAACCTCTTTTAATTTGGCATACAATCAATACTTATTTACCACATTAGATCGAATCCGATTCAAAATATCTGTGTCTTTCAATTTAGAATGCAAAAAGTTCGCATCTAATGATTTCATGCTTGAAATCCACTTGTCTCAGCTAGAACTTTTGTTAATTGTTCTTGAAGTGGGCAGGTAGTATAGTGAAGATGCAAATATTATTAAATAGTTTTAATGGCTAATTACATTGTCTGTCTTTCCAGCCAATTAGGAAACGTTGCCTAGTTATATCACAATTAACAGTGAGATAAGAGCTGTGATTTTAATATTTAACCCCAAGATGTCGAATTATTCCCCGTAATAATAGAAACAGGTTAACTTTGCATATTAGGAGTTGAATTAGTATTATAAGTCAGTGTTATTTCTACACAGACTTTCTGTCACCAACTCACACCAGCTACGATGTCAAACAGGTAAGGGTTAGGTATTAAGAGTTAAGCTGTAGTTCTGAGTTCTGACATAAACTACCATACAGTACTTTGTCATCCTTCAGTTTATAAATTTAAGAAACTTGGAATTAAGATTCAGAATAGAAAGTTATAGGAGAAGAATATTATTCAGTTTAATAAAACAGTCATAACTATGTAATAAATCAAAAGTACTTTAACACAGAATCTATCTTAGAAACAGATATGTTTTGTAATTTAACTTAAGCACCATTCTAAATTTACTTTCCCGATTACATGATAGAAATTTCTTTTCATTTTAAACACTAAATATTGCCGATTTTTACTTCATTATTAACAATATACAAGTTATCTATCACTGCAGCAGTTTGCATGTACCCAAAAGGTACTTTGTATACTAGGTGAGTATGGTGATTGGAAATAACTAGAAAAAGAAAGAGCATAAGAAAAAGTGAGTCAATAACCCTGCAAGTGTAGAAAATGCACTTACATTTAACAGGGATAGTAATAAAAGACCATCAGTGATCACTCAAGCTTCAGATTCAGAGAATTTGGAAAGTGAAACTACTAGCAGATAGCGTGAAGAATTTAAACCGTTACAGAAATTAAATTTGAGATTGTTCACGTGTTCTCTTGATTCTGATTAGTTATCTCAAGGCCATCAGCACATTATGCTTCTACCGATTTATGGATGTTGTACGCTTTTGAAGCTAATTTTACTTTGCACATAGACTAAAATTAGAATTATCAACTATTAGACACTAACTAACTGGTCTATATATAAAGAGTTCTCGTGGTAAGCTCCTAGTTTCCAATGTCTACTTTTCTAAAGTCAGTCGATACGGTGTCCCATTCATTCATCCTATTAATTCTAGTAATCAGCAATTTTGAAAGAACCTAAGATGAATATTAGCACCACTCCTAGTACTACTATCATTCATTGCTGTCATGTCTATACACTGAAATAATAATCATAATAATAATGACAAGTGTAGTAAAGAAGAAATAAAGTGAATGTCGTTTGTATGTGTATGCATGTGTGTGTGTGTGAATCTATGTATGTCTGTACATGTGTGTCATTTATTGAATAAATTTATGAAAAATAATAATCATCATTAATTGTCGTTCATTTTGTTGTTTGAACGAGAGAGAGAGAAAAAAACCCAGTAATTGTAATTTATCATGATTGCGAATATCTTGCCAGTCACAACCACCTAATGGTTAGAAGAGAGAAGAAATATAAGGCAGAATTATCGGGTGTTTGTTTCTAAAAAAAGAAGAATCAACAATATTAACAATAACCCATGTGAAATATGAAAATCATTGACTGTCTAAATTTGACATGAATTCAGTTTATTAATATTATATATATATATATATATATATATATATATATATATATATATATATATATGTATAGTTTTTAAAGCATGATTGTCAACAATTCACAAGACAAAATATGAAATGAATAGGTATTTCTTGTTTAGGTGTTAAAATCATCCACTTTCATACAGGTGGTGATACAATTATAAGTAAACATTAGGTGTGTTTCCATGTTTGTGAAGATGATGAAGAATGACAATTAGTATAATCATCACAATAATAAGAAATATAAACAGCGATAACAGTAGTAGTAGCAGTAGTATTAGTATTAGTATTAGTAGTAGTAGTAGAGAAAAGAGAAAAATAATCTGTAAATTAGATGACAACTAGTTTACAGAAAAAAAAACAACTAATTTCTAAGTTTTAAGAAAATAATCATTAATTATAAAAAATATAAATTAATTCATTTTCTTCCCTCTTCCTATATATCAACACATCAACAAAACTATCCTTCTATCAGGATATATATATATATGTATATAAAATGAATGGGGAAAACCAGTGCATGGAGCTAATAAACAATTTGTTCAAGTCTTATAATTGTACATTCAACTAGCAAATTGATAATTGATCATTATTTTGTTTATTTAGTTTATGTTACAATACTATATCATATTCAAATAATATTTTGTCATTTTAACCATACCACCACAGTTACCAAGTTAGATTTTCAGAGAGAGAGAGAGAGAGAGAGAGAGAAAAAATCTTTCAGAATAATTACTAGTGTGAATTTTTCTTATCAAAATGAAACATTATTTTAAATTTAATAATAACAAAACATATTCAGTGGAATAAATATTGAACAGTTACTTTTTTTTAATCTCATGTTGAGACTATTTTACTTTACTAACCCTTTTGTCGTTGTGTTATATCAGGAAGAAGATTACAAGAATGGTTATTTCTAGGATTGATTTTTGGATTATTATTGTGTATAGTCTTATTATAGATTTTATATACATGTATATATCTCCCGTTTTGATCTTCCGGATAACTCATCAACTACTACTGTGTGATTTATTATCCTTAACCTAATGTTAGTTTATTACTTAGAGTTTCCTCTATTCATAGCAACTTTTGCCTGGCTCATGTCTCAATGTAATTTCTCATTCTGTGCTGTGATGCAGTTCGTTATATATATAAAGTTATATATATAAACTATGTCTGCTTAAAATATGACGAAATTTTGTAGAGGCTGGCTACACACCAGTGGACTTTGGGGCAGGGTTAGAAGCTATCGAATTTTGGACCAATGAGGATTTAGCGCTGATTCAAGGATACTGATGCTAAAAACGTAATTCTGATTGGTACTCTATGTTTGTCACGTGATACTGGTCAGTGGTTGGGGCTGTCATACTTTGGTTTAAGTGTTAATTATCAAAAATAGATAAACTCGATTGTTAATCATGAATATCTTACATACATTAAATGTAAATACCAATTTCTTTATGAAAAATTAGATCCTGAACAATTTGTACCATGACAGCTCACTGTTTACTTCTATTTTGATGTATAATTTCTTGCTGCATAATCTCAAATCTATTATCATAGGCAAATCCTGCTTAATTATTATTTTTATTGTTATTATTATTATTATTATTATTATTACTATTAGTATTTAGTTCAAATTCCAAGAAAGCTGAAATTGACTTTCAATCGATTTGAATTTCTATTTTCTTTTTGGTCCCCGTAAAGAAAGTTCTCCACACAAAATATTGATTTTTTCCATGTTATGTTGAATGTATAGGCAGATAATTTCTATTCATTTAGAATTACTCTTTCTTGTTTTATTTCAGTAAATTTTCAAATAAAATATTTATATTTTTCAAATGAGTAAAGATTCGAAGGATTATAAATGAATTGTTGCATCTAGTGTATATATATATATATATATATATATATATATATATATATATATATATATATATATATATATATATATATTAAAACTGAAAGTTCCTTAGTGTATAGTAAACTATCTGAGTTATATAATGATAATGTTTATCAGTTGGAATATAGGCTTAAATACTGATGCGCTTACTTTAATCTACTCTCATTTAAAGAAGGCTAGAAATGTTTTATTAGATAAATAAAAGTATTCATTAAATTTATTCAGTGATTAACAATGGAATTCAAAATCGGTCAGCAAGATAATCATGTCAACATTCACACTGAGACTTAAACTTAGTAACTTCGATTTCAAATCGTGACCACAATATCCACTAGACTGTTGAATTTCATGTAAATACAAACACAGGGATATGTTAGACTCGTCTAAATGACGAGTACCGAGTAGAACGAAACGAACGTTTTGCAAAACAATCAGTTAAAATGCTAATAACTAAACAACTAGATAATTCAAGTACCTACTCAGAGAAGATTTTGTTGATCATCGAGTATTTGGTTCTTTTAAGAAACATCCATGATTACTTGAGGAATTTTCTCGAGGTTGGATACTAACTGAAATTTCTTTTGGCAAGTGGGCATTTATGAGGAAAATCCTAGGGATGACTTATTTCACACTTTTTTAATCTGATTAGTTAAGTACCAAATAAATACTACTAAAACTTATTAGTATTTATGTTAAAATTTGTATTTTTAAATTTATTTATATCTTCGTTTGTGTATATTAATTAATCTAAGCTGAAAAACCTATTCACATTTTCTTATTTTCTGATTCCATTCAAGATTCAATAATTGAAATTTTTAAAAAAATCCACAATTTAACTAAAAAGTCATTATTTCGAATGTTTATTTTATCGAATCTCCTATACACAGATTAAAAAAACAATAGAGGGAGAGAATAAGACATTTTCGATTCAAATTTAATCTTTTTAAAATACTTGTCAGTAAGAGGATGTTGTGTATCTGTAAACTAGATTAATAGACTAAGTTATTTGGTACAGATTATAAATGTGATTTAAAAAGCTTCTTGACAAGTAGCTGTAATAATAATAATAATATTTATAGTATGGGAACTAGGTCATTAATTATCATGTTACTTAGTATTGTTATGATTATGGTAATGATTTAATTTAACTGTAATAATAATAATAATAATAATAATAATAATAATAATAATAATAATGACAACATTAGTCGTTTAATCAATTATTCATATCTTAGCAATAACATCAAGCAGTTTTGATAGAACTTAACTCTTTTCCATTGGATATAGTTTTCTCACGTATTCATTGCAATCGTAATAGTAATAATAATAATGGTTTGTACCCGATGATATACTTATATATATGTATATATATATTCTATCCATGAAATATACCTATACGTTTTTGGATATATAATCAATTCTTACTAATATGGTATAAAATGAAAATAGGATTTTAAGTAAATAAAATGTCAAAATATTTGTCAAATTTACATCAATATTAGTTCCAGTTATTAGTCAAGAAAGCAAGAAAAAAAATCATAAAAGAATTAATGACAGTGAAGAATTCTGCATTTAAAAAAAAATGATAAAATTTTCAAATAAAATCAAATAACACAATTCATTCTGTTTGAATATTGAACAGTGCGTGTTGAATTATCATTGATCAATAGTGTTGTTGTTGTTGTTGTTAAATGAATGAAGCTTACCATTTTGAAATTAATGAAGGCAAGAGGAAGTTTAAAATAAAAGCGAGTGTGATTTGAATTCACGTTTAAAATTTACAAATGTCCGATTATGAAATAAGTAGTAACACATTAGAGTCAGTCAGCCATTTGCAAAGTAGATCTTCATACGTACGTACATCAGTTCAAGTTGCCATACCACATTGGCATATTGGTAGAGGTAGTAGAAGTATGAGCAGTAATTCGAGAGATTAGGGTTCGAAGATATTATTCAAGAAGTATAATCCAGTAAAATAGATTTGAGACGAGAAAGATGGTCATAAAGAGTTTAGATTAGCATTTGGAAGAACACAGAATGGATACACCTACGCCATCGCAAATGATTTTGAGCGATGTCGTTCGACGTGTCTAACCATCGGCTACTTTCGTCTCGCGGTAGTTCACTTGCCAGTGACTTCATGGGTTTGTGTCATGTTTGGGTGTGGCCGTCTCTAGCTTTCTTCCGACTTACTCCTACATCACAAAACATCACTCGATGAGGTACTTGGTGGTCGGTCATACGTGACACATGTCCCAACCACCACAACTGATGAAGATTCACCACTTCATCACCTGATTCGCCATCCTTACCTAGCACTCGGTTCCTAAGAGCTGCATTGCTTACTCGATTGTCCCAGGATATACGAGTAATGCGTCGGAGACACCGATGATCAAATACTAGTAGCATACGAATATTCTCTACTCTGACTGGCCATTTTTCACAGCCATAAAGTAGGACGGATCGAATTGCTGCTCAGTAGACTCGTTCTTTGGTTGGCGGCAGATAGATATCTCGCCTTCGCCATAAGTGACGCAAGTTGGCAAAAGCCAATCTGGCCTTCTGTATCCGCGCTGAGATTTTGTCAGACACCAGGCCATCAGCATAATTAGACTAGTTCTCTACTGAATTTTCAAACATTACCTTTTATAATTAAGAAAAATCAAAATAAATAGCGATTAACTGATTCGTTGTCGGCTATTTTCCTGACAACGGGGATCATATTAACTTGAACATAATCTTTCAAGTTACTAATTTTCTCCCATTTATCCTGTTATATGATGTTCGAATTTGTTTGTGTATGAAGTTGTTCTAATTTAACTCAACAAAACTGAACATTTGTAATTATAAGAAATTTCGTTCTGTTGTTCATCAACATCGTTTATACGACTGAGTTTCAAATTATCTATCATTTCACTTTTTCCTCTTTTGCCAAATTGCATTCGTCTTTTATTTTCACGTAAATATTGGTAAGTTCGATCTATCTATTCACAGGAAGTTCTTCTTCTTCTTATTATTATTCTTGGTATCAGATTATATTATGGTCTACATAACGGATTGACCATGATTAGGAAACCTTTTAAAAGCAGGGTTTACTGAACAACTGGTTGATCTATTTTCAAGAGTCTTTAGGCGTCTGCATCTGTAACCCTCTCAGATACCGGCCTCCACATCCTCGAGTATTGCAGCAATCGGTTGGACCTCAGTTCGCTAAACTAGTGCTAAGCGGCTCAATATAGGCATGTAGATTTCTGGATGGCCTCAAGATCAAGCGTTCATCGCGAAACCCGAGTGTTTAAGGTTTAGTCCTTGTTCTAGTCGCCGATGAGTGCTCTTTATGAGGCCCATGCTAGGACGAAACAGCCAGCAAGTAGTGCTTAGATTTCAGCGATAATCTAATTAAGGATAATTCATGATGGGTCTAGAGAAATTCAAGAATCTCTGCAAACTCTGACAGTAAAATAAAGTTTATTTGTCAACTCTTTTGCTGTTAATATAATTTATTAATTAGCAATGATTATTATAGTTATAATCTTATTCCTTATCATTCTTTGATAACTCTGTTAAGCACTTACATACTTATGCCTGTTACCTCCAATGGAGCACAGGCCACCGATCAGTATTCTCCAACCAACTCTGTCCTGGGCTTCCTTCTCCAGTTCTGTCCAATTTTTTTTCATTCCTCTCACGTCTGTCTCTATTACTCAGCGTAATGTGTTCCTTGGCCTTTTTCTTTTCATTTGACACTGAGGGTTCTAAGTGAGGGCTTGTCTCGTGACGCAGTTAGGTGCTTTTCTTAGTGTGTGTCCTATCCACTTCCACCGCTTCTTGCTGATTTCCTCCTCCACTAGAATTTAGTTTGTTCTCTCCCATAGTAGGTTGTTATTGATGGTGTCCGGCCAACGAGTGAGAAGTGTTTTGCATAGACAACTGTTAATAAACACTTGTATCTTCTGGATGATGCCTTCGGTAGTTCTCCAAGTTTCCGCTCCATACAGTAGAACTATCTTGACATTTGTATTGAAAATCCTGATTTTGGTTTTGGTTGAAAGTTGTTTGGAGTTCCAGATATTTTTCAACTGTAGAAATTCAACCCTTGCTTTGCCGATCCGCATCCTCACATCTTCATCGGATCCACCTTCAATGTTGATGATGCTGCCCAGATATGTAAAGGTTCTTGCGTCCTCTAAAGCATCTCCATCAAGAGTGCTTTGGTTAGTGCATGTTGTGCTTTATCAGAGAATCTTGTTTTTCCCTCTGTGTTTGTTGATACCTGATGCTGTTGAGGCTGCTGCTACAGTGGTCGCCATCTCCTACATTTGTTCATGCGTGTGAAATAGAAGAGCTAGGTCATCTGAGAAGTCCAGATCGTCCAGCTGCGTCCTAGCTCTCCATTGGATACCGTGCTTACCTCCAGATATTGACGTCTCCATAACCCAGTCAATAAACGGGATAAAGAGAAAGAGTGAGAGTAAGAAACCTTCACCTCGTCTTCACCTCGAACGAGTTTGTCATCTGACCTCCATCCTTAATTCTGAAGTTTAATCCATCATAAGAATTCCGTATGATGTTGACTATCTTCTCAGACACGCCGTAGTGTCGAAGAAGCCTCCATAGTGTTGTCCTGTTCACGCTATTAAAATGGTTTCTCGTAGTCACTGAAGTTGATGTAGAGTGATAAATTCCATCCAATCGGTTATTCCACAATGGCCCGTAATGTTGCGATTTGGTCAGCACACGATCGATCCTTACGAAATCCAGTCTGTTGATATCGAAGTTGGGTGTCTACTGAATATCCCAATCTTTTTTAACAATATTGCGTTGAAGACTTTGTCTGGTATTGAGAGAAGAGTGATGCATCTGTAGTCCTGACATTTGTAGAGATCTCCTTTCTTTGGTATTTTGATGAGGTATCCTTCTTTCCAGTCTGTTGGTACTTGTTCTTCACCCCAAAGCTTTTTAAGAAGTGTGGAATGTTTCCTTCTCTTGCCGCCTTTTCCACCGTCATTGCTAGATATTCCACATATTTTCGTTTGTCAGATCTCATCCTCCTCTCTGCTTACTTGTTTGCTTCTGTGTATTCAGTATGTGCCTTGAATTTCTCTGCTCTTGTTCGGCTCACATTATTGCTACCTTCTTGTTCCTCCTTCCTTCAATTTTGTCAAGAGTACCAACAGAGATCCATTCCTTGTGATGGTATTTTTTGTGGCCCGGAACCTCCGGACATGTTGAGGTAATTGCCTCCTGGATATCTTTCCAACAGTTCCTCATGATAGTTTCGCTTCCATTGAGTAGATGGTGAAAAGCCTGGAACCCATTGCTGAGGGCTATTTCAAATTCGTTGAGCTTTCCAGTATCCCGAAGAAAGGCCGTGTTAAACTTTTTTTGATGTTATCCACCCCACTATCCAGTGCTTCTTGAGTTTCAGTTTCACTTTGGCGACCACCAAGTGGTGATTTGAGGCTATATCAGCTCCTCTCTTGGTTCTCACATCCTCCATAGTCCTTCTGAACTTTTTATTGATACAGCTATGGTCGATTCGGTTCTGAGAAGTGTGGTCCGGTGAAATCCATGTAGCTTTGTTTATGCGATTGTGAGGGAGTATAATGACGCCTACGACCAGTTTATTGAAGGCACATAGGTTTGCAAATCTCTCACCGTTTTTGTTCCTTTCTCCCAGTCTATGTCTTCCACTTGATGTCTTCATATCCAACGTTGTCCATGCCAACCTTGGCATTTAGGTCTCCCATCAGAATCCTCAAATCCTTAGGTGAGCATCTGTCGACGATTGACTGCAGCCTCTCGTAGAATTGATGTTTAACGTCTTCATTGTAATCGTTGGTAGGTGCATAGCACTGGATGACGTTCATTGTAATGTCCTCTTTCTTCGCTTTGATGATCCTAGGTCCATGAGATTCTCGTCCTATAAGCGCCTTTTTTGCTCTGGTTGTCAGTCAGTCAGTCAGTCAGTCAGTTGCAACGTAGAACTTCGTGCGTAAGTACATCAGTTCATGTCGCCATACCACATCAGCACAGAGATATAATTGTCAATTCAAATCCAATAGTAGAAGAGGTAGTAAAGGTATTAGAAGTAATCGGAGAGGTTAGGATTAGAAGATACTATTCAAGAAGTATGATTCAGTGAGATAAGTTTAGAAAGACAAGACTAGAGGTGTTGAAGAATCCAGAAGATTAGGATTTGAGAGAACACAAAGAATAAATGCACTTGCGCCATTGCGAACGATTTTGAGCCATGTCATTCAAGGTCTCTAACTATCGATTATTATCATCTCGCGGACCCCAACCAGGTAGTCGACAATTACCAACATGGCTAAGTCCACTCGTCAATGACTTCATGGATTTCTGCCATGTTTTGGTTTGGCCGTCGCTAGCTTTCTTCCAACGAGGCAGTCGGTGGTTAGGCATACGCAACACGTGTCCCAACCACCTCAACTGATGAAGTTTCACCACTTCATCGATTGATCTGCCATTCTTACCTAGTACCCGTTTCCTAATAACAGCGTTGCTCACTCGGTTGTCCCACGTTATACGAGCAATGCTTCGAAGACACCTATGATCGAAAACCAATAACCGACGAGTATCTTCTACTCTCATTGGCCATGTTTCACAGCCATAAAGTAAGACGGAGCGAACCACTGAGCAGTACACTCGTCCTTTAGTCAGCAAACGGATATCTCGCCTACGCCATAAGTGACGCAGGTTGGCAAAAGCCAATCGAGCCTTCTGTATCCGTGCCGAGATTTCGTCAGTCATCAGGCCATCAGCACTGATGAGACTCCCTAGATAAGTGAAGCGGTCTACACGTTCGACCACTTCACTCCCTATCACTAGTTCAGGTGCCGATGAAACCCAGTCTTGAAGCAACATTTTGCATTTCGAGGGGGAAAACCGCATCCCGAACATGCTTGCATTGTTGCTTAGGGTAGTCAGAAGACTCTGCATTTTTTCAGCGTCTTCACCAAGTAGGACAATGTCATCGGCATATTCTAAGTCAATAAGCGAGCCACCCGGTAAAAGGTCTACTCCTCAAAATTCAGACGAGGATAAGGTGATTTCTAGGAGCATGTCTATGATAAAATTAAACAAGAATGGAGAAAGTGGACATCCCTGACGGACACCACTTGATGTAGAGAATTCCGGTGACAGTTCGCCATAAGCTCTCACTCGACCAGTGGTGTTTGAGTAGAGAGCTTGTATGAGGTTAATGTACTTCTTTGGTACACCTTTCAATGACAGACACTGCCACAGAACCTCACGATCCACAGAGTCAAATGCCGCCTTAAGGTCTAGGAAAACAACTATTGTAGGAAGCCTAAATGTGTGTCTGTGTTCCAGGACCTGTCGTAGTGTGAAAATGTGGTCTATACAGCCACGTCCAGGTCGAAAACCAGATTGGTTTTCTCGAGTTTGCTCTTCACGAGCTTTCGTTAAACGTCGAAGTATTATTGAGGCCAATATTTTAGATACTATATTAGTTAGACTTATTCCTCTGTGATTGTCACAAGAAGACTTCTGTCCTTTCTTATAGATTGGGACAATCAGTGATTGAGACCAGTCGGATGGGATTACGTCCAGTTCCCAGATTCTACCTAGGGTCTGAGTCAATCTAGCTGCTAAAACTGAACCACCATCCTTAAATATCTCAGGGGTCAGTCTATCAGGACCCGCAGCTCGTCCTCGCTTCAGATTTCCTAACGCTTTTTCAACTTCATTAAGACTAGGGGGACTTACGTCGATTTGCCATTCAGGATGACTGGAGATCGTGGGTAACTGAAGAGTGGCTCGAGGCCAGTTGAACTGATCCCTAAAGTGTTCTGCCCATCGATCCAGTCTCCTGGATTGAGAATAAATAATAGTCCCGTCATATTCTGAGATAGTCTCACTTACACTAGGATTCCTAATACCGGTTTCCTTGATAAGGCGGAAAAGTTGTCTACTGTTGCCGATCGCCGCTGCCTTTTCCATCGCTTTTGCTTTCGCCACCCACCACTGTTCGCGATCATTACGTAGGCTTTTCATAAGTCTGCGCCTAAGTTGACTTCGTTCTTCATCATGCCAGGTGGGATGAGTTTTCGAGCATCCATCAGATCGGTGGATGCTACTGAGATCCACGGCTTCATCCTGGCCTTATGGTTTACCTTGCTAGCAGATATCACTGCTGTTTCCACAGCCTTCTTGATATCATTCCATCCTGCTTCCGGATGGGAATCGCTTAAATGGTCGCCTAACTCTCTTTCTAGTTGTTCCTGAAATATATTTTTCGCCTTATTATCATTAAGTAAAACCCTAAGAGGCTTTCTTACGGTGTCTTTCCTACGCCCAGTAAGCTTCAAACAAATACGCGCTCGCACTAGGGCATGATCTGAATCTAGGCATGTGCCCCAGAACGAGCGACAGTCCTCTATCGAACCCCTCCATCGGTGGCTGATGGCGATGTGATCTAGTTGAGTCCAACGTTGAGACGACTTTGGAGGTCGCCAGGTCAACAGATGCTTTTCCTTATGCCTAAAGTTAGTGTTTGCTAAGAATAGGCGGTTGTCTGAGCATGTTTGCAACAGACGGTCACCATTGTCTGTTCTCTGAGCCGCGACACCATAACATCCACCTAGGTGTTTCTCCTTCTCACTTAGTCTACCTACTTGAGCATTAAAGTCACCAGCCATTATTACTATATCAGAGCGCCTAGCTTTTTGGAGGAGGTCCGAAAGCTTTCTGTAAAACTCATCTTTCACCTCGTCTGAACTGCATTCAGTGGGTGCATAGGCAGATCCGATGAAGAGGCAAAGGCGATTGTCCCTATCTTTCCGAGTCCTTACTGTCCCGTTTAGTCGGACAGCGCACAATCGACTATCTATTGGGATCCAGTCAAGGAGAGATTGTTCTGCCGTACGACTCAATGCTATGCCTACGCCAGCAAGACTCCTGGAAGCAGCATCAGGGCTACCGGATACACGAAGAGTAAATCGAGCTGCTTCTTTATTTTGACATGGTGTGGCCAAGTGTATGACGCGACTCGGATCCTGTATGCGCGTTTACGAGACGCAGCATACATCGATGGCACGAGATTCTTAAGTCCTAGCTAATGAAGCCTGTTGCCCTATTTGACAAAATGTCCGTACATTAAATGCTCCAACATGTAGTCTAGAGCGAGAAGGAGCACCGGCCTCGTGACTACCGAAGGAACTCGTCTTTCATTATGAGACGTCATAACTCTTCTGAATGAAGACCTTCTAACTCCCAGGGCAGAGTTAAAATGGTTTTTTTCTGGTTAGCATTTTTTAACGCGTTAGTTTTCTACGGGATGAGGTCGCCAGTCCTTCTCTTTTATATGGGCTTGGGACCGGCATTAGCCCCAGAAGGGCTCCGGGCGGAGTTCGTTAAGCACTTAAATATTAATTTTATACCTGGTCTAGAATTTAGTGTCGTTATTTATCTCATCGACAATTAATTGAGTTGACTAATAAATTTTAAATCACAAACTACACTTCTCACGACTATTGATGAAAGCCTGGAAGCTCTGGACGGCGGTTTAGTCCTAGAACAGGAATTCTCAACAATGTGCACTTATGATCCAGCATATTTTAAAACATATATTAATTAGCATAAAAGGTCACGATGAAAGTGGAATCGGATGCAGATACATTCTTCCTCTACTAGCCTCTTTCTTTGTCAGTTGTACATTAAATAATCAATATCATGAAATAGCGGACGGTGACAAACAAGTCTACTTATAACTAATCATCCCAGTCGATTACTCATAAATAAATCATACTACTTATTAACAAACAGTAGCTGGAGAAATAGTTACAAACTAATGCGATTGAATGATACATAATCTAAAAGAAATGGTTTTATGAGGGATAACTTTAGGTTGATTTACTAAAATTTGAGTGAGGAATTATGATCAACAGAGTCCATTCGTGTTAAGAGTGAACTAGTTCTTATCAATGGTACTGGTTACTTATCACGCTACACAGTGAATTGAATTAGTTATTAAGTGTACGCCATAAGACACAAAGGCTCTGAGTTGGATACTAAATAGGAAGCGTGAATGCGTATTTTTAATGATTGATAAAAAAAATAAAACGAAATAACTATCCTGTTTCTCCTGATTTCCTTTGATATTTCAATTGAGATAAACTCCTAATGAATACAACCTACAATGTAAAGATTTCTTTTAAAGAATATCAGATCATTAAACATCAATCTCTAAACTATTCGAACCATCTTTGAACAATGAAAAATATATAAATATTTATGTATATATATATATATATATATATATATATATATATATATATATTTATATCTGCACCTTTGAAATCAAATAATTAAACAAATGATCATTAAGTTAGTTTGAACAAAATAATTAGATTAAAAATAGGAAAAATTGTCAGGATGAACTTTGTAAGGCGTAAATGAAAGAATGTCATAAGAAAAAAAGATCCGTTTCAAAGAATCACAACGAAAAGTAAATATACAATGAAATTGTACAATAACAAGAAAAGTAAATTCATGCATAACAATATTAATATCATTACATAAGTAAATGATTACAAATATATTACATCATGTTTACAAATTCCAATCAGCAATACAAATAATACACATACAAAAAGGAACTATTCCATTGTTACGAGGGGATCATATCATTTAACAACTTTTATTATTATTCATGCAATTCACATATTATTCCTCATTACTGATTAAATATAAATTTTTAGATGATTAAAGCTTCAATAACAATGCTTGGCAGACGAAAAGAGAGAGAGAGAAAGGGAGATAATGAACACTCTATAATGGTAGTTGTTCATAACTGAAGTTATCTAGATATGCTAGAACAGAATGAATTTTCAATGGGAAATTTAAAGTTATCATTGAATGTGTGTACACTGGGTTTACTGTAGTTTTAATATTTTTTTTCAAATTTGCATAGAAAATTATAATCTGATTGATTGTACATAGAAAAATAAGTGAAATGATATTTGGTATATTCTTATTATTGAGTATATATATATAATATATATATATATATATATATATATATATATATATATATATATATATATATATATATATATATATATATATATATATATATACATAAATGAGGGGAAACAATTCATGTGATTTGAAACAAATAGAAAAAATAAGAGCATCAGTAATAATAATAATAACAATAATAATAATAATTATGGTAAGTAATGTCGGTCATGGTATTTTTAATGATAATATTTGTGTTGTAGTTGAACAATTTTGTAAAATTTGTTTAACATATGGTTTAAGATCATTCCAAAATTGTAGGCATAAATATTTATAAGCTTCAATTAATGTGAACGATTGTAATCTTATGAGAAGTGATGAAATTATAGAAGCTGATGAATTCGTAGCATCCATTGATTGATCTTGAGTAACAAAATTATCCTGTTTCAATTCTTGTAAATTACCTTCTTCCATGTTTGTAATATCTTCAGTTTTACCGCTGTCAACAGATGTAGTTGATGAAGTTAAACAACTTAACCGTTCTAAATTCAACAATCCAGTCGGATGAGTATTAATCATCCATGTTTCAAGAATACAACATAAACATTCGATAAAACTGCATAGTCTGAAATAAATAAAATAAACAAACAAAATACACATTTCTAATTGAGCAGTGAGAAGTTTTGTGTTTTTTATCAAACTACTTTTGTATAAGCTAGTAGTATAAATTAAAAAGAACAATATATAACTTACTTTTTAAGTTGTATAAATTGCTCTTCAGAAATATTTATTCTTTTCTTCTTTTTCAATCTCATCATAATATTATTTTTAAGTTCATTTAAAATTTCAAATAATCGTTTACAATGAAAATCTGCTGAACAATTATTATCATTGTTAAGAATATCCTGTTTATTTGTATGTTGTGAACACCATGCTGGATGGTTGGAACAACATGGTTCATTATTGAGCAAGTTTACTTTTGATGTAGATATTAATTGAATTATTAAATTTAAGAATAAAATCCATTCATTCAATTGAAATGATCGATCATCAATCCCATTCATATAGCTGTGTATTTAGAAAACAAGAGGAGAATAGAAACAGATGAAAATTTGACGTCAGTTATACAATCGATACTTTCATTTGATAATATCTAAAATCAAATTGAGTTATGCATTAATCATTCTAAGAGGGATGTAACCCAATGACCGAGTACACGATCATATACTCAGGTTTGAGAGTATGTTCTATTTAACTCATTATATTATTATAGTCATATTTCTTGAATGTTTTTAATAGTCGTTCTGTATGTTTGTGTATAATTGTTTATTCGAATCATTGTTTATGTATTTTGGGATCATCGAGTACGCAGTATTTAAGTCAGACGTAGGGTACTGGGTAGAGATGGTAAACCGGTTGATAATAACAATCTTAGATGGTTGGTACATGTGTTAACTATCTTCAGTCACTGTCTACCTAGACAATCGATGTTAGCTAGTGTAGGAATTCACTGAGAGAAAGGTGTAGTCAAACCGGAATGTGGGATCAGTCCATGGAGTCAGTGAATACATGACTTAGCCATATGGGTAGGTGTAGATATCTGGGTTTGGATCCCTAAGATGATTAGAGACTGGGTAATATGGCCCAGGACCACCCCAAATGGCCATGGTGCATTCACTCCATCTTGAATCCCTAAATTTGCTTGTAATTTACATTTTCTACAGCTTAAATTTTTTTATTATTAATGATGATATAATTGCTTCTGCTGTTCTGAGGATAGCCTTAATATTGTTATTATCTTGCTGTGCTAATAAGAGATGAAAATTTGAAGCGATCTACATAATTTTCAAGTTCTAAGTTGCATATGACTAATTAACAGTAACCGATTGCCGTAAACAGTACACCAAATCGATAATCAAGATTTCCCTTGTTGATTGCTATCAACGCTGCTCACTCTCCCCCATTCTCTTTCTCCTCGTAGTCGACTGGATTAAAAAAACGTCAACATCTGAGGAAACGCACAGGATTCAGTGGACAGCTGGGATGAAGATAGATTTCGTAGATGATTTGGCCCTTCTATCCCACACGCAACAATAAATGCGGGAGAAGACGGCTATTGTAGCAGCAGCCTCAGCAGCAGTAGGTCTCAACATACACAAGGGAAAAAGCAAGATCTTCCGACACAACACAGTATGCTTGATGTAATGTTTCGATGTAATATAGGTTAGATTACAGATATTCACTGACTAATAGTGATGATATATTTCATTCACCAAGACACCGTATATTTTATTCGATTTCAGTTAGATTTTTGGGTATAATGATAACTAATCATAATCAATCAACTATTGAAATTTAAAATTCAATCGATCACCGATAGAAATTGTAACGTATTAATTAATTAATTCAATGACTAACGTCACTTTCTTTTTTTTTAAAACAACTAACTAATCACTACAATCTCATTCAATATCAAGTAAAACAAATTGAATATTGAATTTACTTTCACAGTTCTCAAAATTACAAAAAAAATTAATACAAAATAACTAACTAGATGAATAAACTTACTTTATTCCTATTGAATGTAACCAATGCATACTATCAGCAATAATGATATTATATTCATCATTAATGAGTTTAGATTGGTGAAAATAATTTAATCGACATAGTATTAAAAAGAATAATGGTAAATAGAAATTATTTTTTATACACATAGATGTGTATAAATTAGAATGTAGAAAATCTATTTTATTTTGTACAATATAAATAGTTGAATAAATTTCATAAATACCAGTAAAACGATCAATGGATGACATTTCATTAGGAGCTAAATATCAGTTGGAAAGAAAAAAAAACAGAGAGAATAAAATGAGTAGTGAAATCAAACACATACACACAAAATTGATACCATGCGTTGCAAGGAATAAAAAAGGGAAGCACTGAACGGCCTTTTTGTCCTGGTACGGGACTCATCAGCAGCACTCATCCACGACTCCTGTTACTCGCAGTACTTAAACCCAGGGCCCTTGGTCCAACCCTCTAGACCAGTGGGTCGGCACTCAACGGTGTTAGTGTCTAACTGTGATCAATCTAAAGATTCCGCACAACCTCATCGGATGTCTTCGATAATTGCTGCCTACACTCGACATGGTTGAACTCCACTGGTCACATCTAATTAAAAATCCAAGAATATCTTCATAAAGCCAGTCACTAGTGAGCATATTTTTGCATCATGGGATTATGGATGCCGTCTCGGTGGTCTAGAGGTTAAGCGTTCATGCGCAAGACCAAATGTCTTGGGTTCGAAACCAGAGAGTGGCAGGAGTTATGGATGCGCACTGCTGATGAGTCCTATACCAGGGTGAAGAGGCCCTTTAGTGCCTTTAAGTTTCTAATGGTGGTCTAACAACTATTCATTGATGATTTCAATGTAAAACAACGATCTCCATAATTCTATAATGCAAAAATCATAAATTATTGTTATACTTTTTCTTCTATTTCAAATTATTCTAATTTTTTCATTGTCTCTTGTATTGAAATTCATTTATATTGTTATATCCTACCTACGTCATGATCCTAAGAGTCATATATTTATTGATAGATTTTTTCGAGAGAGTTGAATAGGATACATTGGGCATCGTGTTCTTGTGAAGTCATCAACTCATTTTGTATCCTAATCAATAAATCACATAGGATAGTTTATTTTCTCTTTTCTCTCAAGGTCGTAGTTCAATGGCAAGTCGAATTTATGCGTGACACGTTTCATGGTTGTACTAGGTAACACAAACAACATCATGACAATAAACTAGATTGATATCATTACTTTTGATTGAACGAAATATTCTTGATTTATACAGATAGTTTATTTACTGAAAGCTTCAATATCATGCTCTATAGCATAGTTTATAATTTTATCTTTATTGATAATGAAAAGTATAGTGTTGACAACAAGATGGTGATTCATATTTTCATCAACATTTAAAATATAAAAAAAGCTACTGTCAATTAGTTAACTTAAGTGAATCAGCAATTAATCTGTTCATAAAGAATTGGGGGCAAATTATTAACTAGATAAAATACAAAAGCCGTCAAAACAATAAACATCAATATCGAATCCAGAATGGTGTGTGTGCTTCATTCTACATTCGACTCGCCAGGTGGATTTATCTATCGTATCCCAGTGATGATGTTCACATTGAGCTTCGAACTCAGTGATTTGTGTACTTTGAACAACAAGACAATCTTTTTTAAGCTACTACTACTACTACTACTACTGAAAGGAAGACATTCCGCTGAGAATTGAAGACAGAAATGAAAAGAATGAATAGCAATTGGGTAGAACTGGAAAAAAAGGCCTAAGACAGAGTTGGTTGGAGAATGCTGGTCGGTGGTCTATACTCTATTAGAGACAAGTAATAGTACTCCATTCAGCTCATCATTAGCCTATATAACATATAAAAATTTAAAATTTAATACAATCTGTTGGTTTTTTTTTGTACAAAATCTATTGGAAAAAAAAGAATCATTACCATAGTCAATAACAGACCAAATTGTTGCATTCAATAATTGTACAAATCGACTAGATATCTCTTGATTAAATATTGATGAATTCATTGATAATACACTATAAATTAATGGTTTCGATAAACGTGCATCTATTGAATGTGGCATTATAGTAACAATGCGATCAATGTTCAATGGTGAATTTGTGAGATGAGCCGAATCTTTATTATTATTATTATGATTATTATTATTAATTTGTGTATTAATAGCTAAATCATTTAAAAGCCAAAAAATAATTGCATGAATAAAACAATCTGATATTGTTGTATCAATGAAATTATTTTGTTTATTCTTTTTATTACTATTATCATGGCGTAGATTGGGATTATTGAAATTTTTTAATTTAGCTAAACATTCCATACGTGAATTTGAATAATTCACTAATAAAATTATTTCATTGCATAATTCAACAATTTGTCGAAATTCTTGTAAAGTTGATTTTTCTAAATAATTATTAAAGGAAAAAACAAATACAAAAAAATTTATAATACGGAATAATAGAAATGAAAATAAATGAAATGAGTAAAAATTGTTCAAATAAATGATCAATATCATGTGTATTGTTAAGTCAGGCTTATAGATTACAGTTCACACAAAATATAATAATCATTGGTATTGGAACCAGTAGAAACGAACCCTAGAACGCAAAACCCAAAAGAAAACAGATGAAACTTTTACTTCAGTAAATATCGAAATGTACAGGAAAACTGAGTGTATTGATAGTTCCTCATATACAGTGGAAACATCATTATATATACGCTCAGTCGATAAAAACCAATGTTACACAAATATCCAATCACCGTATGCCACGTTGATATTGTAAACATTCTATCAAGTTGTAATCGAATAGAATTTCTTCATCTTCTTGAGAGCTTCCGTAAGCTTCATTGCGCTTTCTGGGAATCATTCCAACATATGTCAAGTCCTTCTTAGTGGCTGATCCAATTCTATCAATCATGTTGCAGAATGTGGCCATTAATCTAAATAATTTGACATCGTGTGCACTTTGTTGAAATGTAAGGTGATCGAAAATTATTTCCAACTAAACAATGTGTTTATAGAAATATTTTCGTAAACATTTAAGTAAAAAAAGTAATTTATGATCAAATTTTCGTGTAAAATCTGTTCCCATGGATAATAAGGTTATTGCCAACTAGACACATCAATTAGAAAATTCATACAATCAATAAAAAATGAATTAATCTTCACCCTGTTGCCCAAGTCAGTGGCTAACTGGATAACGTGATGGCGTTTCAAGTGGACAGTACTGCGTTCAAGTGCCGGAGTGAAAATCAACTCTGAAATTCAGACATATCCGGCTGACGAGTTCCAGATAGGACGAAACATGTGTGCTGGATTCTACTAATAGCCACTATCCACCTCTGACAATACAACTATAATCATGTTGCTATGAAGCTTATAAAGTAAAATTCACTAATTTATTCTTTCTATTTTTACTTATGTAGTTCAAGTGTCAAATATTGTGTGTGGGGGTTTACATACTGACTAGAAAGCTACTTATTTTAAGCTTTCTAAGTCTACTTAAATGCAAATAAATATGTGATAGCTTAAAATGCAAACTCATTCACATAATGGAGAACTGATAGAATTATATGAGCATTGATCAGCTATTTTGTTCCGGTAGAGAAATCTCAGTTTAATAACTATAATAATAATAATCACGAATAGACACTATTAGATAACTTCGATATGGATTTAATGTCTTTAGATTCTGACAAGAACTTATGAATCAAGTCAGGAAGAAATGAAATTGTTTAAGATGACAGCTACACTGTATTGTAAATTATCTGAAATTCAATATACAAACTGGTAGGTCCTGATTAAGTGAGAGAATGATATTGTGTTTGTCATGGGTTCCAGAGGTCCTGAATTCAATCTCCTACAAAGTCAAGACTAAGTACTAATGCAAAAACAAAGATGAAACAGTTATTTGGTGATTTTTGAAGTTAAACAGTGACTAGCAATGGAATACAAGATGCACATTTCGTTCAATTTCTGACACGTTAACTGGATGTACCTGCCGTATGTATGTTGAGAGTCACACTGATACTAGAACTCAGTACCTTTCATTCCAAACACCTAATGCATTAACCAATAAACTATTAAGTTTACACAGTAAGACTGTCATATCGTGGTGATCTACACACATGATGATGCCCATGTAACAGCTACGATTAATTGAAATTAAATCACGATTATTAACAACAGGATAACTGTAGTTCATTTTAATCATGGTCTCGTCAACTGATATGCTTGAAACTATTACGAGTTCACCTTACTCGGTAAATGGAGCGCAGATAAATGATGCAATGACACGATAGGCTATTCTAATCCCATTGTCCCAGACCCCACGAATTGATCCACGTTAGATCACCATTAGAAACTTGGATGCACTGGACGGCCGTTTCGTGTTGGTATGGGACTCCCCATCATCATACTCATCCACGACTCCTCCGACTCACAGAAATCGAACTCAATACTCTTAGTATAGCGCGCGAACGCTTAACCTCTAGACAGGCATTCAACAGTGTTAATGTCTAACTCAACACAATCTTCAAAACTCTATCATGATTATCATAATTTAACTTACTCCATCCAATCTGACCTGAGACAGATTCTAATTCAGATAATAAATTACATATACGTAACCATGTTAAAATTTTAATCAATTGAGAAGAATTTAATTGAGATTGAATAAATAATGAATTATCATTTGTTATTATTGTTGTTGTTGATGTTGATGATGTCACTGTTGTCGTATTGGTATGAAAGTTTAAATTATTAGTTAAATTAGACATGACTGATGACATTCTATTCCAAACCATTGAAAATATTGACGAATCAATTATTCCTGATGTTGATGATGACGAAGATGCTGCAGCAGCAGCTGCTGCTGCTGATGATGATGAGGATGGATTATGAGTTTTAATCAATGAATTCAAAAAATTATCTGTCATAATTAATTCATTGATTTCGTTTAATGGTAAAGGATTATCATATAATAGTGAATAATCTAGAAGACTAATCACTTTACGTAAATAAGCTAAACGTTTCATATGTAATGACATAGTTGAATAATTGGATAATTTATAATCAATAACATGATCACTTGATGATGATAACTTATGAATATTTGGATAAAGTCCAGTTGATGTTGATTGAATTGTAAACGAGGAATCCGGTGTACAAGTGAATAAATCGGCAGATTTAGAAATCATACCACCAGCTGCTGCTAATAAACTAATTCGTTGGATCAATTTTATATTCAGAAAAAAAAAGAGAAAAGAAATCAAAGAGAAAACAATGTGAATTTAGATTAAGAAGATTTGGATTATTGTTTTAGTAATAGCTGTTGATAAGTCTAAATAAAGGAATACAAGATCTGATTTATCAGTTGCTTCTCATAATCACAACCTCAATTTATGCAGAAATTTGAGCACAATAAAAAAATCACGAAGTCAGGAAGAGAACGTTTTACTCCAAGGTTAGTTCATGTACTTGGATTTGAACTGAGAGTTGCGTCTCTGTGCTAATGTGGTATGGCAACCTGAACTGATGTACTTACTTACGAAGTTCTGTGTTGTATCTGTCTGTCTGAGTAGGTTCGGAGAAAGCTAGGGGCGGCCAAACCAAAAAATGGCACAAATCCTTGAAGTCACTGACAACCGGACTGAGTCATGTTGGTAGGTGTAGACTATCTGGTCGGGGTCCGCGAGACGAAAGTCACCAATGGTTAGAGACCTTGAATGACATGGATCAGAACCGTTTGCAATGGCGCAGGTGCATCCACTCTTTATGTACTTTTTAATTCTAACCTTCTGAATTCCTCATCATCTCCATCTTTCCCCTTCTAAATTTACATCACTGAATTAAACTTATCGAATCATATCTTTGCTCCCTAATCTTCTCCATTACTGCTAATACTTCTACTATCGCTATCACTCTTGGATTTGAACTGACAGTTGTATCTTTGTGCTGATGTGGTATGGCGACCTGAACTGATGTATTTACATACGAAGTTCCGCGTTGTATCTGTATCTGTCATGTACAGAAAAATGAGGGTATTGTCATGGTGTTTCGTTCTATCAGCTGGATGTTTTGGTTGTGAAGCTTTCATTGTTCTTTTGAATAACATCATCAGTACCAACTTCAGATAAAAGTGAAGCATCCGAATTTCTCCAAGTTTGACCAGTAGCTTGTTCTGTTAACCTCAGTCTTGATTGGTTGCTGTTGACCTTCAATCTGAAGGTATTTATAGAGTTACGGGGACCATACTAAACATAAATAGCGGTATGGCTAGAAATTCCAACCAGAATCGTGGCATTTATATTTTTTAGGTGTTTCGGGAGTCTACAGACTATTTCAGAGGACGTTTCAGAATCGCCCCCCTACAATATAAGCAGCCACTTTGCGAATTGAATCGTAATTTCACGTGTCAGTCCATTTCAAACAGTTTACTTTGCCAACCACCCCCCCGAAGAAAATCCATTTTATTCAAATGAATTCAATATTCACTTCAGAAATGATTGAGCATTGATTGCTACAATCAATGAAGTCAATTTTGTATAAGAATAATTTGGATTAATTTGAATACAAATAACACTTACCCAAATAAACGTCCTTCCATTGTTGTCGGTGGCATAAGAACATAATAAGTTGGTAGATTTTGTTCAGTTAAATATGATAGAATGAATAAATAACACGACTCACTAACTATTGATAAATCTAATGAACTTTGAATATTTTCCATAATCATTTTCAATTGAATTTTTGTCTAATTATAAAAACAATCAATAAAATATACTTAGTGAATCAATCAAATTAAAATGTACATATTCTTTAAATATAAAAACTAAAAATACAGCATCGGTAAATTATACGTTATGAATAAAAATGTTTCACATATACAGCATATGTAAGTTGATGCAATCATTTAATTATGTTTAGAAGGGAATTTCTATTGAATATTATTCAATCTGTTAGGATATTCATCCAATGTCCTAAGAGAATTATTTGTAAGTCTAATTCTATTGGTCGATTCCTATTGGTCGGCCTATCAATGTCATTTCAAATGTTGTTTCCTATTGGTTGTCCTAGCGGTCAATGTCACAGACTTCAATGTTGTTTCCTATTCGATCTAACTGAATAAATACGAATTATCTGTGACATTTTATGACCCGGATCCCTAGTCCGGGATCCTGATTCTCTTCTGGACTCGGACTTCGTACTAACTGGATGCTTGTAAGCAATTCGAATGGATGTCATTCATAGTCGCTTGGACCCTAATTAGTTAGCTTGAATCTATCGGGATAGTTCGGACCATCAGTAAATGATTTTATGGACTGATGCTATGAACTAAGTCCCCAAATACTTTGTTACGGCCAGGAATGAGGAGAGTTCCCTCTCCCGCTAGAAAGGCCACGCGTGTATAGTCCTACTCACTGCCTTCTCGTGACCGGGTGTTCATAAAATTTAGAGGATGAAAAGCGAATGTCCAACCGGGGCTTAAACCAGGTTGGCAAGTACAAAGCATCCGCCAAGAGGAGTTGGAAAACCCTCATTCCAAACCAAGTATACATGGAATCCTAAACGAGGATGAAACGACTGTACATTACTTCCTGTTTTTTTAATGGTTATCTAATTGAAGTCAATTTGTGGTATAAACTACAAAATAAGTTTTTATGAGAATATTTCATTAAAACGTTGCAATTAAACAAATTTATTAACATGGACAGAACAACCTACATCTTTACTGATATCATTTGTTTGTAAGCTGGAAGCAATTAATACAATTAAATATGTTAATGAATTAACATATGCTATATCCATTTTAACCATAGAATTTTTCAATTGTAATCCATTCGATTGACTTATAAACCAAGGACGTTGTTCTGGTACATTAATTGATTGATTATTAATTGAATTAGTCCGATCAAACCACCATTGAACATTGGATAACAGGTGAACAAGCAAATTCGATGCCAATTCTTTAATGAATTGATGATTTACAAAATTATCACAATTCAATAGAAGCTGAAAAAAGAGAAGAGAGTAAGAGCATAAATGGAACGTAATGATGTGATTTAAATTATATACGCAAGTAGTTATTTACTAGTCTTTTCAAAATAATCATTAAAACATGTAGGTATGCATATGTTGTGTTATTAGTCTATCTATATCACATTGAAGTGATATGACACGAAAACTAAATTGACAACGCGAAACTTTCACGATAAATAGACATCAGGAACAAGAATAACCAGGTGTAGTAAACAATATTTCATTTCTTTATGTTATAACTTAAATAGGCTGACATTTGTGACATTTGTCTGAATGTTTTATTGAGAATAATCAATAATCTATTGATATAAATACAATAGAAAGTTAGTTAACCATGTGTGTATTTAGTGCACGAATCATATCGCCTTAAGGTGGCAAGAAGACAATAGTTGTCATGTTGGTAGGTGTCGACTACCTGGTTGGGTCCGGCGAGATGATAGTAATCGATGATTAGAGACCCTGAATGACATGGCTCAAAACCGTTTGCAATGACGCAGGTGCATTCATTCTCTATGTTCTCCCAAATGCTAGTCTTCTAAATTCCTCATCACCTTTATCTTTTTCTTTTTAAGTTTATTTCACTAGATTCCACTTGTTGAATAATATCGTCGAACCCTGAAATTTCAAATTGCTGCTCATACTTATACTACCTCTACTACTATTGGATTTGAATTGACAATTGCATCTCTGTGCTAATGTGGTATATCGACCTGAACTGATGTACGTACGTACGAAGTTCTATGTTGCTGTTGATTGATTGAGAGTCCATAAGTTAAATTATTCAGTTAAATTATATCACTGCAATGATATTTGTTCCTATGTACATACCATTCAACACAAAAGCAGATATGATTAAGAATAATTAACGAAAATGTACTTATTTTGAAAAAAAATGTATTAATTTCTTAATGTGTACAGTGTTTCATAAAGATATATGGAACAGCTTGTTGGAAGGATATAAAAATCTTCAACAGATTATCTAATAAATCTCAGGTCCAAACTAAAATGTGACACAAATCTATGAAATCCCTGATCAGTGAATTTTTAAAAATTTATTTCACTCATTTATACTTCTCGAATGATATCCTCGATACATAATTTTTTTCCATTACTGCTAATACCGCTACAACCTGTACCATTATGGGATTTGAATTGACCATTCCATTTCTCTGTGCTAATGAGGTATGGCAACTTGAACTGATGCAAGTAAGTACTAAGTTCTACAGTGTAGTTGATTGACTAACTAAAAACTCAGGTAGAATTAGATAGTTGTTCTATACTGTAGTCCAGAACAATCGAATTTTCCCGACTAAGCAAACAATTCAATGCGGAACCATTAAAAAATTCTAACGTAAGCATAGTACCTTTATAAACTACTCAACTGAAATAAACCGATTTGTATTTTCAACTGTCATTCATATTCATTTCAGTGGAAAAAATATTGTTATACTAATCATGAAATCTTAATTTTAATTTAGTTTAAATCCAGTAAGATTGTCAGTGTTCACATTATCGTGAAGTTTAAAACTAAGAATAAACAGCTATTCATTCAATGTTTTCATTAATGATTGAGTAGTTTTCGAACTCAACATTTGTTGGCGGAACATAGATTAAAGCATGTTCCATACACGATTGCGTGGTTGCATGCTGATTGGCTCTTTCGTATCCAATCAGCGCTAGTCGATACTGGAGAACATTCTAGAATCTTCTCATGTAAAAAACTATAAGTATACTAACGTCTTTTTCCTTTGGACCTTCTGTCTTCCATCTAACTTTGTTATTGGAATATAATCTGTTTCCTGTTCAACCGTGTTCTGATTTGAGAGAACGTCTCGAGTGAATTAGTGTCTAAGAATACTAAGCATTAAGAATAGCTTGGTTTGTAATAAAGAGAGAATTATAGCAACATTAGTTCGTAATAAAAATTACCTTTGAAATATCAGAATACATGTAACAAAAAACTACTTTAACGAAAATTTTTAAAAAACATGCCGGGAAAAAAAACGTATGGAATAAAATTAAAAACTTGATATTGAAAGAGAAAGGAAATTATAGTGTATACATTTAAAACTGTTACGTTCTATTTAAAATCGTATCGCATAAAATATTCATTCATATACAAAAATGTTTTAGTGGAAAGTTCATATTACTCGTAATAGTTTCAAGCACATCAATTGACGAGCACCACACAAGGTCAGACAACATGTAACTAATGACTCGAGAACAAATTAATTGATTTGTCCAAAAGTCACCATAAGCCAATGTAGGCATGACATAATAGTATACACTTTAAATTACTATTACTCTATCGATGAGAGACAATCATCTATTCTGGCATTTGTTATTGTAAATCAATACGAGATTATATTAACAAAACTTACCATGATCATTGAATCTAAACAGTCTAAATCTGGTTTCCATACGCATGAAGTTACGGATAGACACCATTTCGATAGTATGAATTCATTGGTCTGAGCTATTTTCTCCTTTTTTTCATCATTATTATCATGATTAGCCTGTTTATTTTTTTCATTGATCAATGATGAATAAATAATAAGCGGTAATGGGATTTTATGCAGATCTTGATTACGAATATTAGCAGTAGTAGTAGTAGTAGTTGTTGGTGTTGTAGTAGTAGTAGTCGAAGTTGACGTTAAGGTAATTGGTGAAAGTTTTAAATTATCATTGAAATTATTTAATAGGCATGTTGTTGAATTGAACCATATCAAAAATAAATTGATTAATTGATTTGACCAAATTGGATTCATATTAGTTGGGCAAACTAAATTTCAATAGGAAAAAGCAAAGAAATAAAATCAAACAGAAATGTAACAAGATTAAATACAATTTAAAATTGAAATTATGAATAAGGATAGAACGGGAAAAAAAGGATGAATACACAAATATCACAGTCATAATATTAACCATGCGCCTAAACTGAAGAAAATACTTTACACTATTAGAGCTTATCGAAACCAAACTCGTTACGTAAAACCCATTTCGTTAGTAGTCTCAAAATGAAGCATTATCAGATGTGTTCTCATGGTCGAAAGTGGTCAAAATAGAATATAATCTATAGTCATAATGTTATAAATTTGTCAAGTACACTGTAAAAATCTCTTACATTATTTGAGATTGTATTCCAATGGTTGGATGTTTAGTGTCACATATACACACAGAGAGAGAGAGAGAGACAGACAGAGAAAGAGACAGACAGAGAGAGAAAGAGAGAAAGTTACAGTTTATCACGTCCACTTACCTTTAATGGCAGAATTAAGACATTCAGAGAATCCTTTTAAACAACATTCCACATACAGAATAAACGATGATGATGATAATTCATATGATGGGTGTAGGCTTGCAGATGATGATGATGATGAAGTTGTACTCGATGGTCTAATCAAATTATTCCCTTTATCATTATAATACAATGTAATACATTTTTGTAAAATGCAACCAAAAACTTGTACTAACATGTCCATAATAATTGACTGACCTATTGTTGACAAAATGAAAAAAGAGAACAGAGTTCAAGATAACGATAATTATTCAGGTTTATTTTACTAAAAACGAAATACCCGCTATGGTTCAAAGTACTATCTCATGTTTTACTATGTCAGAGTGGAAAATATCAGCGGATATTTGATCACAGTGCTTCTAGCAAATAGTGGAACCATAAAGTGGGTAATATTCTTGAAGACAATATCCAATATTAAGTAAACAGTGATAAAAATTAGTTAGTGAAATTGTTAATCTTCACTGACTACAGTAACTAGAACGAGCATAACTTGTGCAGAACTAGGTTGATAGAAAGCACCAGAACCTCTATAACACATCAGTTCATGGAGCATCTGGCCGTCACTTGCAAATTCAACCAATTTTTCTCTGTTTACTTGTGCTTCTTCTGGAAACCACTGGGATAAGCTGATCTTGGTCAGTGAATTGTAAATAAATTGCAGCTCTTCCTTTATCTGATACACTGATTAGAGCACTTTCTCTCTAATTATGAGACATCTAATCAAATGCCTTTTGCAGCGGATAGGTGTAAATTATAAATGTGAGTGTACTGGCAAGCAGAGGGGCTCTTTCTATACACTCTTCTAATTTATGAGCCGTTGCTTTGTCTACTTAGTTAGATGTCAAAGAAATTCAGTTTTTTTTGGCACGCTCGTCCTCACCTGTGAAAGTGATCGCCATGTGTACACTTTTGAACTGTGGTAGGAGTTATTCATTATTGGTATACTGATCTGCGATAACGAGTGTGTAGTCATCGTAGCGGCAGTATGGATATAATGATTATTAGTCTCATTATGCGGTTCGTTTTCCAACTATGCCAGAAAGAAATCAGCTACAGTTGGGCATGGAGGTGTGTCCACAGCTATCCCATCAATTTTTTTATAAGTATTGCTGAAGACGAAATAGATGTTCGGCATACATCTTAACAACGATTCTTTCAGACTATCCTCAGGGAAGCCAATGTTGATTTGGTTTTTTGATATTTTCTTAAATATAAACTCAGTCGTCTGGACTAGCAGCAGCACGTTGGTAAATAAACATACGACATCTAGCTAGGTCATATTTTTCGTGCTAACATTGATATTTTCCACTTTGGAGATAAAGTCAAAAACATCTATTACACTCCTTTTTACGAATGATTTGTACAAAGGCTCTCACATTCGCACTAGTCATTTCACAATTTTGTGACAACGAGAGTTGTACATATCTGAAACTGGGCACAGATGAAGACCCGACTGACAAACTTTGAGCAGACCGTACAGTCATGATGTATTTGATCCAGTTGATGTAAGCACATCATGGGACTCTATTATTAATAACTCACAAATTACCTTCATTGGTTTAACATGTATATATTAGAGTGAAACCTGATGACGATCTTATTGACAACACTATTGTTCGTTTATACATGTGTTAAGGAATTAACAAATCGATAAATGAATTTATTGTAAAAACGATATATTAGTAGTAATATTTTTTATTGGTTATTCTAAAAGAAACACATTATTTAATGTATCCATGTAAGTTTGTCAAAAGGTATTCCCTAATGAATGTTCATTATCTGATCTTCAACTGATAACATTTTTTTTCCAACTGATTATTAGTATTATTATTTCTAATGAAATGCTGAATGGAAGATACAGTATCCACTTACCATTTTGTATAGTTAAATGATTATTTAATATGCAACAACCAATTTTTTCACATAATTGACAAGCTAATATCATTAAAAAGTGAATAATCATTTGTATAGTTTTACATGAATTATTCTTTAACATTGAATAACATTCATCAATTAAAACATTTTGTGTATCATGTAATGTCATTGATAAAGTTGTCATTGGTGAAGAATTTATAGTGGAAGTCAATCGCCTGTGTACATGATTCAGTAATTGAATCAACTATAAAGTGGAATGAGAACAAATGAAAATAGGTAAGCATGAATAATATGGTGTAACAAAATGACAAGAAAGAAAAAAATAAATCTTATTAAGTTTAATTTTGAATTAAACGCTGAAGTGATTGCCTTTTTTAAAAAAATATACAGTGAAAATCAATAGCCACATGACAGTAGTTCAGCAGTTTAGGAAATTGGGTTATAATCAACAAAATTGTAAGCTTAAATATGCTCTTTGTAGTTTAATTTAGACAGGTGGATGATATCATTACTAGACAATTCACATACATTTTGTCACATTCGAAGCTACGTACATTAAATTTGTGATTAATAAGAGGATTGTGATAAGATCGATAGAATGAATTCAAAAATGATGATAACCAGTGCTTCGATTTATGATTATGTCTATTAGTTGAGGATGCTAGATCCACAGAAATTGCTTGGTAATCTTCTTAATTTTACATTTTGTTTTTGGAAATTCAAATTTCATATTTTCGCGCCAAAAGCGCCTCTTATAATCTTCAGCTCGTGTTTCCTATTTGAATGGACCTTAAACTCCATTGATTAGTTTTTGCATTTAGTGTGTCATTAAAAAACTCTCCCACGGACACTTTTTGTACTGTGTAAATTACGCTTGAATTAGTTGCTTGCGAATTTATTCTCTTGAGGCTGCCTGTGGATTACACAATCTTCCTACTAACCTTGGACTTCTTGGTCTAGTTAGTTAGACTGAGCAGCAGAGAATACATAAGCTGTCCTCTTGTTGCGTCACTGGTTTATGTTTCGTTCTCTGATATCTAGTCGTATATTAACTGGCACAAGCATAGCACTATTATTGTGGAATGACCGATTCCTACTTTATATATTAGCATATACACTTCCTTAACCCAATTAGACAGTTTTTATTGATGCTAGAAATGTAATATAGTAATTATTCATTATAAAAGAGCTAGTATCAAGTAATTTTTAAATATAACAGCTTCGAATAGAATTAAACTATTCCATGATAATATACCTGACTATAAAGCTAATCACTGAGTAGTTACATGAATGTCATATTTGTCTAGTCAGAAGTGGCCAAATGAGTAGACCATTTGATGACCAATAAAAAATGTTCTAAAAGGATGAATACATATCATTGGTCAAGAAAAATAGCTTTCTTTTCTAAAGAGGTGGAATACATATATACATTCACGAGTATATGTACATATTTTTCCGGTAACCAACTAGATTTCCTGCTTCACTAGTCTTTTCTCTTAAGTAAACAGTTTTAGGAGGAGAGTTAGCACACATCGCGAAGAGATCCGGAATACTACACATCATGACGAAATCCAATAGAATAATATATTTCAATATATACTTAACCATATATACACGATGATGTATAGAATTATGTTTATTCTTGTAGAATGATTGTTACTAATAGTTAATGCGAATAGTTAACACATTCACATGTTAGTAACATGATGCTTTCATCCAATTTAACTATAACTGCATATTCCTATTTCTAGTTCTTTATTCATGTTGAAATTGTATGTTTTCTACTAAATGTATATTTCAAGAGTCAAACATTTAACAATTTATTTGTTATTTCCATAAAAGGTATTTGTTACTCTTTTCTTTTAAATGAATTACATAATTTCAATTGACAGTTAGGGGGGCATTCACATGTAATCTTATGACTGCTGAATTTGAAACCAACTTGTACAAGATTTGTACAATGGCCAATAATATTAAAACAATTGTGGTTTTTTTCTTTTCTAGCCTTAACACCAAATCTAGAATATGTAATCATAACTATTAGGGAAAATAGTAATTGTTTATTTTTTTATTTTAAAATTTTGATTGAAATCCCTATCACAATATGTTTAGGTGCATAGTTTGTTTCTCTCCACCCAGATGTATACAAGCATAACGCACACTATGAAAGCAATTATGTCATATAATTGTAACCAAGTGATTAGCAGAGCTCATGATTATTTAGAAAGGTAATTACTGTACCAATTATTGGATTTATAATTCATTTTAAAACAATAACAATGATTGATTGGCGGTTTCAATGTGTGAAAACACTAATCTCATTAACTTTAATTGATGAAAATAATAATACTATTTTTAAAATTATTAATATTATTGAGTAGTACAAAAGGAGGCGTGAAAAATTGTATATTTTAATGTGGGATGGGGTAGGTACAGATAGTAAATTTATAAGCCATAGTTATTTTAAGATTAATAATACTGTAAGGATGAACTTTATCTTTAAAGATTTTAACACATAACTCGATCTTTAGGGTTAGAGTATTTCTATAAATTATACACATACAATAGGATAATATCGAAATGATAAGTTGGGATACGAAGTAGAATTCATATTTTCGTGAATGTTGACTTCATTTCTCAGTGTAACATTATTTCAAGTTTGTACCAATTAAGTCAGTATAACAGATGTGAACTTTTGCCTCATGTGACAGTCAGATTCTTTGTACCATTCTGCATGAGTTACTTATTTGTTTAATAGTAGTAAACCGAATGAACTTTTTTTATTTATACGAAGTTTATCAGTTAATCATCAAATGCATAAAATCAGTTTATTAACGAGTGTATTTAGTTTAATGATAATATGATTAGAACTTGTTTTAGGAAGGTGTTTCTCAACAATCAATAAATCTTCATTTATACCATTCATTCTCTCATAAGATATCTTGTATTTATAACAGGAATCGTAGTGGTTCCCATTTACTAGTGTAAATCATTGTACCAAGGATAGAACAAAAGCAACACGTACACATAACAGACAAGCTATCACAGGAATGACATGGCTTAAAATCGTTCGCAATGGCGCCAGTGCATTTATTCTTTGTGTTCTCTCAAATCCTAATCTTCTGGGTTCTTCAACACCTCTAGTTTTAACTTCCTAAACTTTTCTCACTGAATCATACTTCTTGAATAATATCTTCTAATCTTAACCTCTCCGATTACTTCTAATACCTTTACTACCTCTTCTACTATTGGATTTGAATTGAAAATTACATCTCTGTGCTGATGTGGTATGGCAACATGAACTGATGTACTTACGTACGAAGTTCTACGTTGCATCTGACTCTGACAAGCTATCACAAACAGAATTCAAACAAACTGATGTACATGAAATAATAATCAAATTAGTAATAAAATAATATTCAACCTAAATTAATATCAATTATAAAATAAAATATAGGTAACATTTACTTGTTCAACTGATAAACTTGTAGAAGACTCCGAATGATTATTTATATCAGCGATCAATAACTCCTCAAACAATATCCATATGTCAAGATATTTCGGATTACTAAGATCTATTATTTGAACAAAAATTGTGAAAATTAGTTAGCAGTTAACCAATGAACTATATAATACACTTTTTGTGAATTATGAATGTCAATAGCATTAAAAATTACATTTGATCATTTTAATCAGTAAACACTGATAGATTGTTAAAAAAAAAGTTAGTTACGAATAATGTAGATTTTTATCAAATACAAAATAATTTCTATGCATATTGGCTATCGAGGTGTTAAACTTTAAATTTCAATAAATGAAAAGTTGAGTATATACATATACATGTGTATAATGTTTATACCATGCGTTTAAGCAGTTACATATCATTGTTATAAAGGCACAGTTGAGATTTGAGATATAAGTTTGTATAAATGATATGCTCGTCAATTGTTATGCTTGAAACTATTACGAGTTCATCTTACTCGGTAAACGAGAGCGAAGACAAATGATCCAGTGACACGATAGGCTATTCTGATTCGATTGGTTCCCGACCCTGCTAACTATAGGAAGAAGTCTTGATATGGCGTAGAAAGTGTATTCTACAAGCACCCAGAAAATATGAGGTTGACAAACACACAAATCGAGTTTATTTATACGTGATAGAAACGTCCTTGGGAGAGCCACAAAAATAGCGTACTAAAATAATACATCAACCAATAACAGTCAAGGATTTTCCGGGTTGGAAATGTAATCTCAAGTTCAACTGACCAGCCCATGCTCGAAAACATAGAATCCTAAGTTAGGACCTTTATCAAGTGAGTTCTGGGGATCTAACGTCCCCAACAATAAGTACAATCCGAAAAGAAAACAGTTGTGTTTTTTTACTGTGTGCTAAAAAACAAGTCAAAATAATTGAACTACATGTATTGAGTGACACTTGAAGTCTGATATCAACGCTGCTAAGCATTAAGAAAAATGATGACTATTTCACTTGTAATTATGTGAACTATTTAAGTAGAGAAGCCATAGTAAGGTGAGGATACAGATAACTGTTCATTCATTAGAATCTGAAATTTTAGCAGGAGAGTATTACTAATTGCAACAGGATGGTTCTGCTTCAAAATATATATGAGTTAAACTAAAAAATTAAATGAGTACAAGACTGTTCATTTTAGGCTTAGTTGCAACCAGATCGAAAGGTTTTAAGTTCAGCCAAGTACATAGTCAAGAATATAAAAGTTTTAATCTATGGTAGAAATATTTTTGTTTTCAGACCCTCAAACATTTTGCCCCTACCACCCGGTAGGAGTGGTCAAACGCAAACATGGTATCAATCAATGAAACCATGGACTGTTAAGCTGAACCAAGTTGGTAGCTATGGAATACCTGGTTGGAGATTGAGCGATAACCGCGATCAGAGGTTAGGGGAAATAAGTAATATGACACAGGATCGATTGATTTATAGTAGATGCATTTGCTCTTTGTCTACCTCTATATCTTTTGTTTCAAAATTATTCCATACTATTTATTCCTCAAACAGATCACTTCTTTTCAAGATATATTGTACAATATGTGGTCTCTCTCGCTACTGCTGATGTAATTGTTTTTACTCAACCGTCATTCAATTTGTTAATTTTATCTTGTTGTGTTGGTGTCGAATGATGTATATTCGTGCCAAGATCTAGGCTGATTTTGGCTGACCAACTAGTTACCCTATATCAAATTAAAGTAATTGGTAATAGGTTCGAAATTGGTGGATCTATGAAAGTGTCAGATTTTGTTGTCAAAAGAAATTTCACATTTACTTACTTTGTAACAATAATTCCAATGCTGTGACAAACAAATCTGGAAAGTGATTTGTTAACAGTGCTTTCAAATGTACTATACAAAGCTAGAGAATAAAAGGAATAGATAATCAAAGCAAAATTAGACGGTGTTCAAAGATTAGTTCAATATGAATGATGTTTTTGCCAAGAAATGAGATCAATTAGGAATCCATTGAAAACAGAGAGGGATTGGACTGTTATTTTATATCAATGTGACTAATGTAAGATACCCGCGACTCCATTAACGATGTAACTGAGGATCTTCAAACTTCGAAATGAGAGTTTTACATCTAGTCCCTTGTTCTGAAGTCTAGTAGCTCCTGTCTATGACTTTAATCAATTTACGATATCATATGATTATTATACAAGAGGATTCATGACACTTGATGAACTACATCGGTTTCGACACCTCTCCCGAACTTCATTAACTTATCGTGAAATGGATCATTAATGAGCACATGGTTATTGAAGATGTGAACCACTTAATTCTATCTGAGTAGTCTAAGGGTAATATGTTTACAGCGAGACCTAAAGGTCATGGACTGTATACTATAAATTTAAGGAGGTAGTGGGTAAATACTATTGAGAAAACTAAAACTAACACTGAACAACTCACTAGCGCTTCTTGATTGTCGGTAATTTTACAGTTAATGTAAGTCTGTGTCAAAAACTCTTCCAAATAACTCATTGATAAGAAAAAACAAGTGGTCATATATACATTCATGTATTTGATTTGTCTAAAGAATGGATCGGATAGCTGTTTAGCTACACTACTCAGTAGTATAGACTAGTTCCGAAAGTAATATCAGTACTTTGCGGTAATGTAGCGATTATTACGATCGGTTCTAGACCGGCAAGTATCAGATTCTGGTACTGGGCTTAAGTATTTGGGTTTGGGAAACTAGGTGGTATTGAAGTTTGAAGCAAGAATTGCCAGCGATAAATCCGACCTGAGTTCTTGTCGTGGCGCTGAGGGGGTCATTGGGTTAAAAGTTCATCAGCCAATTAGGGAAATCAACTGAGATCAATCCATTCCACCGCTCGATTGTAACCTAGATTACTTAGAGAGAGTGAAATGGGTAGTCGTTTGTGTGTGCTTGTGCATATGAAGGGCATGAGTTTCGGCTTGTGTAGTAAACCCTACCCAACTCACATCAGTGAGGTACAATCTGACTGTCTCTATGATAATCTTGTTTAGTACGAGAAGAACTTTATGATAATAATTGGTATATGCACCTAGTCGAAAGATCAATGGTGTGAAGCTACAGTCTGAGCGATTACGAGTGAACATCTATCAATCTGAATCATGTCTCAATTTTCAATGATATATTCCGTATTCTGGCTGGACAAGCTTACGTATTTGTTTTGATATCTGGACTAGACTGTGTATTCGGCTAGGCTAGATGTTATGCAGGTTTTTCGCGAGGATTTTACATGATTACAAGACTAATTTAATATATTGAACAGTTAAAAAGTTATCCTTGAAACGCTGAATTCTACACACCTTGTGTAAATCATCATTCTCTTCGGAACAAGTAGTATTTATTTCCGGTGTATCAACATTGGTTGTCTCTTGAATACATGTGAATAAAGCAAGTATTAGTTGATTCCATTGTTCTTGATTAAAATGTTTAATTTCAATCGAAAACCAAGCTTTAAAGTTAATCTACAAATATAAATACATCATAAAAAACATTTATTGAATGGTTTTTTTTTTAATGAAAACAAATTGGACACAAGTAAACAGACTATAAATATATCATGAAACACTATATTTATTTATGAATTCTTTATTATGAATATGATTTGTTGAAGTGATCATTTCTATCAAAAAAGATATCAAAACGATATTTTTAAATGGTCAACATGAAATGAATGAAAGTAGAAGTTTTTTTTTCTAGGAAAAATGAAATTTAAAGAAAAATTCTACATCATGGATGTAGATACACTCTATGAGGAAAATGAGTAGACATCTAGGAAATTATGAACAAATGATCAGCATTAGAAATGATTAGTTAGTTTAGTGTATATGAAAATAACACTAGATATTAGGATTAGAAGAAAATACGTTGTCGTGGATGAGGTCTCATCAATTCTGTAGCGGTCGGTATTCGATATAATTTCTAAACTTCGTATACTACTCGACCTGATGATAACCGTTACTAGATTACGCCCAATGGCGTATAAATCAGAAGGCGAATACGAAGCGTGGATGATGTTTATTATCACACAAAAAACAGATCACAAAACTTGAGGTATACGAAGTGAAAATGATATTCAAGTGCTGAAGAGTGAGCGAGTCAGTGAACAAGATTGAAATGTACTTATATATATATATATATATATATATATATATATATATATATATATAAGAAAATGAATGAATCATAGGATTATTTAAGTGGCTTACAGTAAAGTGAGTAGAATGTATATGTGTGTAGGTGGTAAGCACTGCTCAATCACACCTGCTCAAACAAACTCAACAATAAAAGCACAATGGTACAAATGTGTCGTTGCTATACGAATTGACTGTCTGTTAAATGAGTAAATCAAATTAAATTTATTCATACTCAAATGTATGTGAGTTACTATAGCTTCACAAAAACTAGGTAAATGATGAAATGAAATTATTTGATTTGTCGAAAACTAATCAATCTCAAACTGGTTCTATATTGTTTAGAGAGAGAAAGAGCGCACAACACATTTTTTCTCTCAAGAACTAAGAAATTCATTTCTAAAATAATTAATTTTGATTAAAGTACAATCCAATAGTTTAAGAATATCGTGTTCACCTGTAGCACCTCACATATATCTTGTACTTTTATCATTGTTGAGCTTGTATGCGCATGTACGCTTAGGCATTACTTGCCACCTACACATATAGTTATTTGACTAGCTGTATCGACTAACCGTTTCAATAATTCGATGTCAATATGTGAGGTGCTACACACCAAAAAGTTATTCTAACAAATGCTGTATATTGAGAAGTTTTACTAATTAGCATGTAACTACTGTCTGCCAGCTATAATCTGCAATATCATAATGAGTGAAAGGAAAATGTGTCTGGTCATCGAGCGTAGACAAATAGGCACCTAGCCTATTGACTATTAAATATGTATTACGGGGTTGTGAAGAATGTTACGTTACACATTTTTGACATCATCAATCAATCATTGTTAGACCACTATCAGAAACCTGGAAGCACTGGATGGCCGTTTCGTCCTGGTATGGGACTCATCAGCAGAGCGCATCCACGACTCATAAACCTCACAGGATTTGAACCCAGGACCTTCGGTATTCTGCGCGAACGCCTAACCTCTGGACCAGTGAGCCGGCATCTAACGGTGTTAATGTTTAACTTGATCAATGATGGTCTAAGATTGATCGATTCATGGTTTCAAAAATGTAGTAAATATGTGCTTTCATTTACTCGTATTGATTTCTACTCTTGGACTCACTGAATGTGACTGCTTGGTAATTGTTTGAAGTTATATATTGTCTATCACTTACTCTCACTCTTCTATTTTTAGTCGTGAATTGTATATCTGGTTGAATGTGGATTTAGTCTTTGTGTAGTAAGTATCAAATTCATTGGTAGTAGTATAAACTTGTTCAATGATTTTTAGTCTCGTTGCAGTGTAATATTATGGATAAAAAAATATTGTACAACGTCATCTTCTTCTTCTTCAATAATAATAATAATAAAATCAATTTTTAAATAAAAACTTACTTTCTCTAAAATACACAAAGCCGTCTGGGCATTACATCGAAATCTGATATCCATTAAACGTTGATAAATTGACACTAATGGATGTTGTTGTTGTTGATGTTCATGCTTATTCTTCATGCATAATAAGGATGATGATGGATTTGGCGGTATAAATGTTGATGCTAATAAATTTGATAAATGTGGTAATGCAACTAACATATCTAATAATAATTGATATTGAGTTGATAAATTTGTTAAAAATTCACTTGCTATGAAAAATTATAGAAAAAAAAAATCAAAAAAGAGAATCATTAATTAATTGAAAAGAATACACTGAACTAGTTAGATATAACTTAAATGAGGTTGCTGAATTTTTTCCAAGACCACATTCTCGAATTACGGTAATTGCTGTAAAGCTTATTTCTCATTTTTGGTTCTTTTTCATTTAGAGGAGGTATATGGGTGGGGTTCGCTTGTCGATCAATTTCAGATCGGACGACTGTAAAAAGGGATAACTAAGGATGGGAAGTGTGTCAAAGTATACTGATAGTTTAGCTTTCTACAAATTTGATAATGTCGAAATTGAAAACCAAACATTTTTGTTTAAAAATTCATTACGATTTTGTTCAATATTGAGATAAATAAAAATAATCAGGTTTAAGATAGACAAAGAATTGAGTCGAGGTTACGTAAATTTATTCTACCTTTTGTTAAAAGTTATCACCAGTTGATTACAACCTGTAATATTGAAAAAACATTAAGATTACATAGTGAACTGTGGTGTTTTATATCCATGTATTTAGTACAGCAAATTGTAAGTGTAAGTTTATAGTTTATAGAGGAGACTAAAAAATCACGACTAACTTTCAGCTAGTTCTTGATCGATCAAAAGACAGCTTTTTTACATGGAAAGTTTGTGTGAAAGAAAACAATCATATTACAGAAAGTGTTAACAGATAAATGAACCAACTAAGGTCCTTTACAAAAACTCCAGTGGTTTTTAAGCCCATATATTGTTCTCGGTTAGGGTTAGGGATACTAGTTTAGGATTAGGGATTTCATGATGACTTAAAAATGATCTGCAGCCATATAGGTGAATGGAGTTCACACAAAAATGCTGGAGATGCTGTAGGGTGTTTAGGTAAAATATAGTGCCACTAGGTTGAAGCTTGTTTCTTCTGTATAAATGAGGTCAGGGATAGTATCGATTTATGTGTTAAATATAACTTGAAGAAAAGGCATTGATCATTTTATACGTTTAATACTGTCACTTAATTTTTGTTATTACTTTAAACGTTTTGAGGAGTATACAAAGGTGTTTCTCTTGTTTATTATAAGTAATATTTGAATTTCGTGCAAAGAATTAAAAATCGAATCCTTTAATCTGAATGGCTTGTAAGAACACTTCAGTACACACAAGTTGAAATTATTCATCTTAAATAAAAGGTACAATAAGCATAGAATAAACAGAAAGAAATAAAATGAATAATATTATAAAATGTGACACAATTGATGTCTTACCAAGTTCACTAACACAATTTGATAGTACTTGTTTAGTTAATGGACATTGAAGCAAAGGACCGGACAAATTTTGACAAAGTTGTTGAAAACATTGTAATCCAATATTTTGTACTATATTTAATTGATTATTGTTAGAAGCATTAGTAGCGGTAGTAGTAATAGTAGTAGTAGTAGTTGTTGTTGTCGGAGCACAAGAAGGATTTAATGATGATGATGATGCTGCTGATAAAGATTCGGTTGGAATCTGTGTAGCATTTGTACTTGGACATTTTGATTCCGAGGTGACTAAACGTGATTTATGTATCAAGTAACTGAATTCAGATGAAACAAAATACAAGAACAGATTATGCAATAATAATAATGATGATGATGTAGTAAGCTTAGATAGATAATGAGAAGCGGTTTGTACCAGCTATTTTACAACTATATACAATAAATCTGCATCATTCCAGTTGATCACGCTATACCTACATACAGCGAGAAGTAATTGAAAAGATGATTATGAATACATGATTGATGCACGAACAATGATAACATCAGAAGTTTAATATAAGAAATATGGCTATCAAAAAAATGAGTTGAGGTATGAAATAATAGTGAAACTGAGAATCAACACCAAGAAGCAGGTACATTCAAATGACGAGTCACATATAGGGAAGAAAAAAGCCCACCCTAGATGACATCCTTAGCTATGATGGATATTCGGTAAAAGTAGACCAAAATCCCTATCACAATGTAAAAGAAAGTTATGTTTTATCTCGGTGTTTCAGATTCGCCTTACACTAAAAGATAAAAGTTTTATTTCATCAAATCATTCAAGTTACTTACAAAATATATACACTAAAAATAATGAATTACTAATACTTCCTCTACTACTAACCTGACTGCATTCTGCAACTGAAGTACAGTACGTGCCCAATTTACTCCAAAATTTGAATGTTTACCATCTTCTGATGAGGTGGATGTTGATGATGACGAAAAATCATTGTAGTTTAGAACATCACAGGCGGCAATTCGTGACACATCTAGTGCTGCCTGAATTAATTTATCAATATCACATCTATTCACTTTATACAAATCATCAATCTCCTCATTTCGTTTATCTGTTTGATATTCACATGAAATATTACTCCCACCGGAACATGTTTGATGACCAGGCATCCAAGAAGGTAGCACTAAAGTCGTAAGCAGAGATCAAAATGAAGGATAATAATATGTAAATTAGATTCCGAAAAAATCCTATAGTGACAGAGAAATATAACAAACTAAAGGATTCGTTTCTAGGGATTGACACTAATACTGATTGATCATTGAATAGCAGTCATTGTAATATTTTGGCGCCAAATGAATTCTGTCAAACAAGTTATAATGAGACGACTTATTTAAATGATTCAATATCGCATGTACTATATTTGGATGTTAGGCTGTGGGAGATAGTAAGCAGGTAATCCTGAATAACCTAGGTTTCGTGCTAGTTGGCACTTACTCAATTCCTTTGATATTTTAGGTCTTCCTTGTTGAAAAGTGTCAACTATGATGAACCCTGGGCCTATTGTTACTTACCAACTATTTCCAACTAGCAATGATCAATAGTTGACAGCATCGAGGCTTAGGTGAAGTATCTGAATAGAGTAATATGCTACATAAAAATCTGTGAGTATCAATACTTTTAAATTATTGATTTGGATTTCAGCAATCGACATTTTCAACTTTAGTTAGCAAGATGAACATCATACAGTGAAGTAGAGGATGATATCGAAATTTATTCACATCTGAACTTGCTTGTTTTGAATAAATAATTCATTATAACACAAAGAAATTCAAAGAATAATAATATTTGAAATATAACAAACAGATTTAACAAACTTATACATTTGCAACATTACATCACAACGACAACAGTGGAATTATACTCAGATAAAGTGGTAACAAAAGTAATAACTGTTTATTGAAAGTCAAATTAATAGTAGAGATTTAAGCAGACATAATAAATATCGTATGCAAAGCATATTTATTAGAAAATTAATGAATTTGTATTATTTTCATAGCTTAGAACACAAACTGATATTAGTTAGAACACCATTGGAAACCTAGAAGTACTTACTGCACAGCCGTTTGGTTCGAGTATGGGACTCAGTATGGAGTAGGAGACGGTTATTCGACGTAGACGATGGATGACGGTTGCACATTATTATGGATTGATTGAAGTTAGAGAATAACACTATTGGATGCCGACTCTGTGATCTAGAGGTTAAGTGTTCACACGCGAGATCAAAGGTCTTTAGTTCTATTCTCATATACGACGGACGAGTTGTGTGCACTGCCGAGGAGTCCCATGACAGCTACCCAGTGGTTTAGCTAAGATCAGTTTGTGATTTCAACTAAGAAAATGCTACAAACTCCAAAAAATCCCCTTCATGAATTCGTATTATATCAAGCAATATATCAACGAAAAGAAAAGTGAACTTACTTGATTGACATTCAACATATTGTAATAATTTGACACGTACTGGAATATATAATTTTGGAAGAATATTTGTACAAAATTCATTTTGTAACTTTTCAATACATTCAATACGATCACACATTTGTTTAGCATGTTGACGTAATGAATCAATTGTATCCTGATACAATTTATTTCAATGGAAAAAAAAGTAATTACATTATGATCGTTATAAATAATAATTGTATTGATATTTTAAAGAGAACTTATACAATTGTTGTACATGAGTATAACAACATTAAAACAGACAACTGCATTTTGTAATATATTTGATATAAAAGTAGTAGAGCAGATCATGTTTTTATTCAATCTATATCGTGTGGAAACCATGTTTAAGAAATGCTAAGAATAATATTGTCAAAATCTCTAATACAAGGGAGGTTGTCAATAGTAAATTTAAACCACATTTATTTTAATGTTATTCGTAAAGTTGAAGGTTATAGGTTTGAGTTTTATTGATGGTGTACATGTGTACAGTCAGTCAGTCAGATGCAACGTAGAACTTTGTACATAAGTACATCAGTTCATGTTGCCATACCACATCAGCACAGAGAGGTAATCGTCAATTCAAATCCAATAGTAGAAGAGGTAGTAAGGGAATTAGAAATAATCGGAGAGGTTAGGATTAGAAGATACTATTCAAGAAGTATGATTCAGTGAGAAAAGTTTAGAGAGTCGAAACTAGAGGGGTTGAAGAATCCAGAAGATTAGCATTTGAGAGAACACAGAGAATAAATGCACCGGCGCCATTGCGAGCGATTCTGAGCCATGTCATTCAAGGTCTCTAACCATCGATTATTATCATCTCGCGGACCCCAACCAGGTAGTCGACAATTACCGACATGGCTCAGTCCACTAGTCAATGACTTCATGGATTTCTGCCATGTTTTGGTTTGGCCGCCCCTAGCTTTCTTCCAACCTATTCCCACACTACAAAACAAGGCTCGACGAGGCAGCCGGTGGTTGGGCATACGCAAAACATGTCCCAACCACCTCAACTGGTGAAGTTTCAATACTTCATCGATTGATCTGCCATTCTTACCTAGCACCCGATTCCTAATAACAGCGTTGCTCACTCGGGTGTCCCACGATATACGAGCAATGCTTCGAAGACACCTATGATCGAAAACCAGTAACCTACGAATATCTTCTACTCTCACTGGCCATGTTTCACAGCCATAAAGTAAGACGGAGCGAACTACTGCGCAGTACACTCGTCCTTTAGTCAGCAAACGGATATCTCGCCTACGCCATAAGTGACGCAGGTTGGCAAAAGCCAATCGAGCCTTCTGTATCCGTGCTGAGATTTCGTCAGTCACCAGGCCATCGGCACTGATGAGACTCCCAAGATAAGTGAAGCGGTCTACACGTTCGACTACTTCACTCCCTATCACTAGTTCAGGTGCCGATGCAGCCCAGTCTTGAAGCAACATTTTGCATTTCGAGGGGGAAAACCGCATCCCGAACATGCTTGCATTGTTGCTTAGGGTAGTCAGAAGACTCTGCATTTTTTCAGCGTCTTCACCAAGTAGGACAATGTCATCGGCATATTCTAAGTCAATAAGCGAGCCTCCTGGTAGAAGGTCTACTCCTGAAAATTCAGACGAGGATAATGTTAACTCTAGGAGCATGTCTATGATAAAATTAAACAAGAATGGAGAAAGTGGGCATCCCTGACGGACACCACTTGATGTAGAGAATTCCGGTGACAGTTCGCCATAAGCCCTCACCCGACCAGTGGTGTTCGAGTAAAGAGCTTGTATAAGGTTAATGTACTTCTGTGGTACACCTTTCAATGACAGACACTGCCACAGAACCTTACGATCAACAGAGTCAAATGCCGCCTTAAGGTCTAGGAAAACAACTATTGTAGGACGCCTAAATGTATGTCTATGTTCCAGGACCTGTCGTAGTGTGAAAATGTGGTCTATACAGCCACGTCCAGGTCGAAAACCAGACTGGTTTTCTCGAGTCTGCTCTTCACGAGCTTTCGTTAAGCGTCGAAGTATTATTGAGGCCAATATTTTAGATACTATATTAGTTAGACTTATTCCCCTGTGATTGTCACAAGAAGACTTCTGTCCTTTCTTATAGATTGGGACAATCAAGGATTGAGACCAGTCGGATGGGATTACGTCCAGTTCCCAGATTCTACCTAAGATCTCAGTCAACCTAGCTGCTAAAACTGGACCACCATCCTTAAATATCTCAGGGGTCAGTCTATCAGGACCTGCAGCTCGTCCTCGTTTCAGATTTCCTAACGCTTTCTCAACGTCATTAAGACTAGGGGGATTTACGTCGATTTGCCATTCAGGATGACTGGAGATCGTGGGTAACCGAAGAGTGGCTCGTGGCCAGTTGAACTGATCCCTAAAGTGTTCTGCCCATCGATCCAGTCTCCTGGATTGGGAATGGATAATAAGACCATCCTTTTCCGAGATAGTCTCACTCACATTCGGGTTCTTAATACCGGTTTCTTTAATAAGGCGGAAAAGTTGCCTAGTGTTGCCTATCGCCGCTGCCTTTTCCATCGCTTTTGCTTTCGCCACCCACCACTGTTCGCGGTCGTTACGCAGACTTTTTATAAGTCTGCGCCTAAGCTGACTACGCTCTTCATCATGCTCAGAGTCAGGTGGGATGCGTTTTCGAGCATCCATCAGTTCGGTGGATGCGACTGAAATCCACGGCTTCACCCTAGCCTCATGGTTTACCTTCCTAGCAGATATCACTGCTGTTTCCACAGCCTTTTTGATATCATACCAACCTGCTTCTGGATGGGAATCGCTTGCATGGTTGCTTAACTCTCTTTCTAGTTGCTCCTGAAATATTTTCTTGGTTTGATTATCATTAAGTAAAACCCTGAGAGGCTTTCTTACGGTGTCTTTCCTACGTCCAGTAAGCCTTAAACAGATACGAGCTCGCACTAGAGCATGATCTGAATCCAAACATGTGCTCCAGAACGAGCGACAGTCTTCTATCGAACCCCTCCATCGGTGGCTGATGGCGATGTGATCTAGTTGAGTCCAACGTTGAGACGACTTTGGAGGTCGCCAGGTCAACAGATGCTTTTCCTTATGCCTAAAGTTGGTGTTCGCTAAGAATAGGCGGTTATCTGAGCATAGTTGCAACAGACGGTCGCCATTGTCTGTTCTCTCAGTCGCTACACCATAACATCCACCAAGATGTCTTTCCTTTTCACCTAGTCTACCTACTTGAGCATTAAAGTCACCAGCCATTATTACTATGTCAGAGCGCTTAGCTTTTTGGAGGAGGTCTGAAAGCTTTCTGTAAAACTCATCTTTAACCTCGTCTGCACTGCAGTCAGTGGGGGCATAGGCAGATATGACGAAGAGGCAACGGCGAGTGTCCCTATCCTTCCGAGTCCTTACTGTCCCGTTTAGTCGGACAGCGCACAAACGACTATCTACTGGGATCCAGTCTAGGAGAGATAATTCTGCCCTAGGACTCAACGCTATGCCTACGCCAGCAAGACCCCTGGAAGCAGCATCAGGGCTACCGGATACCCGAAGAGTAAATCGAGCTGCTTCTTCGTTTTGATAAGGTGGAATCAGGTTAATGACTTTACTAGGATCCTGTATGCGCGTTTCCGAGACGCAGCATACATCGATGGCACGAGTTTCTAAAGTCCTAGCTAATGATGCCTGTTGCCCTATTTGACACAATGTCCGTACATTAAAAGCTCCAATATGTAGTCTAGAACGGGGTTTCAAGAGACCAGGAACGACCTTTCGTGATCTCGCTTCGTCTGCATTAGCGGTGCAGTGAGAAAAGGGAGTGTGAGTACAGTTAGTCGTAGAGATAAGAGAGACATGAGGGGGTGTAGGAAGGATTTGATTTTGACCAATTTGGTCTCGCGTGCTGGTACGGGTATGAGGGCGGTTGTCACTTCCCGGCTGCCCACACCGTGGAAGGTTGTTTCTTGAGGGACCTGAAAAGGAAGATAGATTAGTGTTGGTGCGTGACCGCAGAGCCCAAGGGACAACTGCTTGAGGCCGGTCACGCACGGCCTTTTTATGAAACGTTTTTTGAGGATTAGCTCCGTTTTTAAAGGCCCTTAACGGGCACCCTTACCCAAGGAGACGGAAATCCGTGAGTTAGGGGGAGTGTGACATTTTTAGGGCCGACCTTTTCTAACCCTTCCTTCCTTGTGAGAAGGCAGCATCGCTGCAGATGCTGGTTGTCCGAGGGAAACACCTTACTGCTGTCACACCCCTCTGCAGTCAGCAGTACGACTTCGCCCTCAGACCTTGGGTAGCTGCTTTTAGTCTCATCGTTCTCCAATCGACCTGCCTGGCATGGTAGGACCTGCAGGAACATATGTTCCAGCCAGTATAGCTCGGTTGGGTCATCACGATAGGCAAGCCCGACCACCACGTCAAGGTAGCAGCTTCGGTCGGGCGTGCGCTGTAGGCTAGATGGTCTGGTACAACCGAGGGTCGGGAAGGTTTGCTCTCTGTTTAGAGATATTTTTATACAGCCACAATTTTTCCACCTCTATTTAGTGGTAAGCCTTTTCACAAAAATGAAGGGTTAAATGGACGTTCATTAGTTAAAGTAGGTCAATGAATCTGCATGATCCACTTGCGGAAGTTGGAAAACGGAAACATGTATTTAGGCATGGAGGAGAAGTTTGTATGATGACGGTCGAATTGGGTCAGTACATGTGTACTGCTGAGGAGTTCCACATTAGGAGTAAACAGCTATGCATCTTCATATAGTTTTCAATGTATTTTTTCTTATAATCAAAATCAATAATCAATTCGTGATGTAACAACACCTATGAGACTCGATAATCTCCAAAATGTTTCTGTAATTATTAAACCTCATGATCTAGCGAACAGATCGAAATAGAACAAAAAATTATAAGATTCGGACGAATATTATAATTCAACATTAGGAGTCATGCATGCAGATAAGCTGGATAATCAGCCAGTCAGTCAGATACAACGTAGAACTTCGTACGTAAGTACATCAGTTCATGTCGCCATACCACATCAGCACAGAGATGTAATTTTCAATTCAAATCCAATAGTAGAAGAGGTAGTAAAGGTATTAGAAGTAATCGGAGAGGTTAGGGTCAGAAGATATTATTCAAGAAGTATGATTCAGTGAGAAAAGTTTAAAAAGTCAAAACTAGAGTTGTTGAAGAACCCAGAAGATTAGGATTTGAGAGAACACAGAGAATAAATGCACCGGCGCTATTGCGAACGATTTTGAGCCATGGCATTCAAGGTCTCTAACCATCGATTATTATCATCTCGCGGACCCCAACCAGGTAGTCGACAATTAGCGACATGGCTCAGTCCACTAGTCAATGACTTCGTGGATTTCTGCCATGTTTTGGTTTGGTCGCCCCTAACTTTCTTCCAACCTACTCCTACACTACAAAACAAAGCTCGACGAGGCATTCGAGGTTGGGCATACGCAACACATGTCCCAACCACCTCAAATGATGAAGTTTCAGCACTTCATCTATTTATTTGCCACTTTTACCTAGCACGCGATTCCTAATAACAGCGTTGCTCACTCGGGTGTCCCACGATATACGAGCAATGCTTCGAAGACACCTATGATCGAAAACCAGTAACCTACGAATATCTTCTACTCTCACTGGCCATGTTTCACTGCCATAAAGTAAGACGGAGCGAACCACTGCACAGTACACTCGTCCTTTAGTCAGCAAACGGATATCTCGCCTACGCCATAAGTGATGCAGATTGGCAAAAGCCAATCGAGCCTTCTGTATCCGTGCTGAGATTTCGTCAGCCACCAGGCCATCGGCACTGATGAGACTCCAATGATAAGTGAAGCGGTCTACACGTTCGACTACTTCACTCCCTATCACTAGTTTAGGTGCCGATGAAACCCAATCTTGAAGCAACATTTTGCATTTCGATGGGGAAAACCGCATTCAAGCTGGATAATCACAGTCAACTAAGAGTTTGTAAAGTAGAACTTCTATTTGATTTCTTATAAGTCATAGTAAAACTATACTGAATTGTGTTAGAAGCAAATTTTGACTGTGATTAACGTAATTAGCACTTAAGAAACCAGTGAAATGACAAACGGATTCAACAGTAACCACATAAAGAAGATTACCCTTTGAGAAGCCAACGGTAAACTACAAAACCTAATACAAAGCATCGGATATGAAGCAGATATTTACCGAAGACAATGGATGATGGTTGAGCAATAACGTGGATTGATTTAAGTTAGATACCAACAGTGTTAGACGCCAGCTTAGTGACAAAGAGGCTAAGCGCTCGTACGTGAGACCAAAAGTCCTGAATTCGATTCCCACTCACAGGATCGTGGATACGCACTGCAGATGAGTTCTGTATTAAGACAAAACGAATTATTGGTCAAAATTATGGTCGTTTTAACTGTCAAAGTCAAATACTTCAATGTTTTCTCTTATTGGTCATCTGGACTGTCAATGTCATTTCAAATGTTACTTCCTATTGGTCGTCTTAACTGTCAATGTCACAGAATTCGATGCTGTTTCCTATTCAACCAAAATGTATAAGTACGAATTATCTGTAACGTTTTATGACCACGACCAGGACCCGGATCCCTAGTCGGGGATCCTGATTCTCTTCTGGATTCGGACCTCGTACTTTCTGGATGCTTGTAGAATACAGGTTCTACTTCATGTCATGTCTTCCTATTTTTTTACTAAATATGTGGGTTGGGATAATCGGATTTGAGTAGCATGTCCAGTCACCGGATCCTCAATCCTCGCTCTCGTTTTCCAACTAGGTAAACTCGTAATAGTTCAAGTATATCAAGTTGACGTGTTTACGTGCAGGCGTAACAGGTGGTTTAACATTCATCAGTTTATTATTTCAATGAAATTTATTATAATTATTATGATTTATTATTATATTAGAAAAGGTCGACCCTAAAAATATCACACGTCACCCTAACTCACGGATTTCCGTCTCTGATGGTAAGGTATTTTAAACGACAGCGGAGTTAACCAGTTTAAAAAATTCTCATAAAAAGGCCGTGAGTGACCGGCCTAAAGCAGTTGTCCCATGGGTTCCGTGGTCACGATTTCAGGTCTCTAAGACCAACGATAATCTAACTTCTTTTTCAGATTCCTCAAGAAACACCCTTCAACGGTATGGGCAGCCGGGAAGTAATATCCGCTCTCATACCCGTAACAGCAGACGAGACCGAATCGGTCACAATCGAATCCTTCATACACCCGCTAGCCTACACCTAGTTAACAGAGATGATGGTGTCTTCATCAGACAACAACAATAATATTAAAGAAGAACTTACTTTTATATATTTTGGAAATTGATCAATTGATGATGGTAGAGTCATTAAAGATGATGATGAAAATAACACTTCAAATGATGATGAACGTGACAATTCAATACGACGTTGATGAGATTCATTGTTTCGTAAGCGTAAAACACTCGATTCAGGTGATACTAAAAAGATAAATGATGATGATGATAATAATAATGAATTATATCATTTTATTACTATCTAAAATTAATTAATGCCTTTGATAAATTTGCATGTTGTAATCAATTAGAACAGTACACTTCAAACAATCTGATCGTACATCTCTTTGTTAAAAAGACTTATAGACGAAAAATTAAGAATTTAACTAGACAGACGGAAAGTAGGAAGTAATAAAGATGATGAACAAATTAATGTGAAACTTATCATACTGGTTAATAAAGCCATATTAGGAGGATAAGTTTTATGGGGGATACAGAACAAAGTACTCATTGAAATTTTCTTTCGATAAAAACCATTTATTGATATTCTACATTCATATTTATAGTTGTTTGATAAAATTGTATGATGCTATAGAAAGAGAGATTACTTCATGAAGTGATCCGAGATTTCACAGATCAAAAAAAGGCTGCATAAAAATCAATATATATATATATATATGCAAATGTACGGCTTAATTGAACGATTTCGACGAGAAGAAAACTGTGTGACGAGGAGAAGAGCAAACAGCTTCCCTGCTTAGACATATTCATAAGTAGAAGAGAAACAAGATGGTTCATTCAAACTATCCATTCTTGTAAACCTAACATGGACAGGCTAGTATCTTAGTTACTTAGTTCCCAGTTCAATATAAACAGTGTTTTGTAAATGGCCGCCTATTTAATAGGATTGATTTCATATTACCTGTTTTCTGAGACAGTAAACGAATTAACGAGCGTGATCTGAATCATTTTTATTTTTGTGTGATTTTGTGCAAAAGTTTTCAACGGAGTATATACTAAGGCTAATTGAAGCCTTGGTGATAAGAAAATTAAAACATTTTGTTCTTTATCCCCTATAAACCTTATCCTCATAAAATTGTTTTATTAACCAGTATGATGAGTTTCACATCATTTTGTTCATTATCTTTGCTACTTCTTCCTTTTCAATTGTCTTGTTAAATTCTTAATTTTTCATCTATATAAGTCTTTTTAACAAAGAGATGTATGATCAGACTTAATAGAAATATACCACACTAAATAAATCACATATTTAGTTCTACTAAACTTCATCTTTTTCTTGTGGTACATCATCAATTCATAAATAGTATTTGAAACAATATGAACGATAATTGAAATATGAGATGAATCAACCATTTGTTTACTGTAAGAAACAATGAATAGGAGAATTTCATGAAGACAAAAAAAGCGAGTGTTTAAGTTGATTAAAAAAAATACCATCACACATTGATAAATGGAAATTACATAATATTATACCTGTTGACAATAGATTGACATTATTATTCTCATTGGCAGTTTTCATATTCGACTTGTGCATATATTGATACGTGTTCCATAACGATTGACTTGTTTGCATAAATGAATTCAATGAACTCCAATCAAAATAACACAATAATATATCAATCTATATGATGGAATAAGTTGCGTAAAACACAAAGATAACATAATGAAATATTGTGTAAAAGAAACTAATAAACAAATTGAATAGCACGAAGCAAATAAGTGGATGGATTACTTGGCCTATGAAGTTACGCAATTTGACTGATGCTGAATGGGTAGCTTAGAAAAATTAAGCGTCTGTGAGCAGAACCAAAGGTCTTAGGTTTGATTCTCGCGTGTGGGGGGTCATAAATACGCATTGCTGAAGAGTACCATACTAGAAAGAGACAACCGTTCGGTGCTCCCAGGTTTCTAATGGTAGTCTAGCTAGGATTAATTCGTGAGTTCAACCATGAGAAAAAGAAATTCAAAGGTTAACAAGCCTGTGATTAAATACATATAGAGCTATTAACCAGTAATTCAGTTTAGTGATTTACGAATGTAATATTAAGGGTTAACATTTCTCATGTCGATTAATTCATGAACTCTACACAAGATTAATTTGTACCTTCAGATTTTGTCAACAATCAGTAAATTGATGCATTGATATTAATATATTCACCTTCATTATTTTCAGTCAACTTAATCTAAAATTAGTTAGCCTAATGAATAGAGTTCAGGTTCACTATCTTGTTATGTTTAATTATTTTCTCTAATTTTAGTATTTTGCATTTAATATCAATGATAAGTTACTAAATCATGATTATTTATTTATTTAATACACAAATATTGGTACAAATAGGCACCAAAATATAAATGCGTCACACGATCAAAATGAATATGTGAAGAGATAGAGAAAGAACGGTGAGTATAACAAAAAAAAGTGAGCAGAAATGAGTGTATGCGAGTGAAGTAATGGTGAGACAAAGAGTTTAGTTAAGAAAAATACATTCAGAAATAATTCTTTCAGTTAAAGCAGTTTTAGAAGGAAAGTCACTTCATTTTTGCCAAATATAGTCAAGCATGATTTACAATGTTGCAAGTGTAATTACCCTTCATTTTAACCTTCAAACGCCCTGGTACAACCAAGAGTGTGCAGAGTCTACTCTCTCCGGTCCAAAATGCTCTCATATGATTATCTGTAAATAGCTACTGTCAAGGAAGTTCTACACACTGCCTTCTCGTGACACAAGTGTTGTTTAGGAAATTTAGAGAACGAAAAGCCAGGGTCCGGAACTTTAACCCGGCTGATGGAAACAGAGAATCCACCTCATGGATTAGACTTATGAGTCAAAAGTTCGGGGTATGGCTTACTAAGAAAACCACCTGCTTCGGTTTAGGCAGCTGGGGAGTATCCCAGCCGACTCATAAGTTAGATGATGACTAAAACTAGAAAATTTTATGCTCGCTTCGACCGATAATATCACAAGTCGTACTTACAGTTCGATAACATTCGTTTTTATTTTAAATTACGTCACTTGTTTAGTCCTTGATTGTTATTTTGGTTATTCTTTACTCTTCAGCTCATATAGTAGCTTTGTTATAGTGGAAATCTTGTCCTATCTAAACAATCTGGAGTCACTGATTGGTTGAAATTTGTATGCTATCACTGAACCAGCTTTTCTGAAACTACGTACGATACTAAACGTTCACACATTAATCTACGTCGGACAACAGATAAGGTTGGCTATGTCATTAGAAAGTCTTAATACAGATATATGCTGTTTATCCGAGACCTGTATTCAATACTCCAGTTATATAGTACACATTCGCTACCCATCTGGCGCTTCGAGAAGCTTGTTTCGAGGGCGTTTATCTGGGGATCTTGCGGCATCTTCTTATAGTCTTGCTGGCGTTGGTGTAGCACTGAGCACTAGAGGCGAGGCATAGCTTATCGATTATTACATTAGCTAAAAAAACAAAATCATTTACAATGGAAGTGTTACTCACCACAGACCGTTGATATTCTGGATCTAAGATATGTGAAAACTTCGGATTGGATTTAATTTCACTGACATTTAAATATGGACTACGTGATAAGAATACATCGAGTTGGCATAAGAACTCAATAAGACAGTTGAAATCACTAAAAAAATATATACAAAAAAGGGAAAATACTCAACAATAAACGTTTTTCAAAAGATACATTAATTTACTCAGTATTGAGTTGAGTAATTAACATATTATCGTCTATTTTATTAATACTCATGATATCCTGTCGATGATTACTAAATTTAGTATGTGTTAACCTAAGAATAAACATAATTGTGTGCTATGTGGTTAACGGTAGATGTGTCTAAGTTTAACAGTGATTAATAAATCAATCAGTAAGGTTTATGACACAAGCTTAGAAACGGCTGATAATCCATATATGGGATTTAAAACTTCAAGAATTAGTGTCAAAGTTTGAGTCATTTTAACATAGAAACTGACTCTCTGTAACAATGAACTTTTCATATAAATAATTAATCACTGAATAGTATTGAATGTTATTGTTAGGTAGTTCTTAAAATACTGATCGAGTTCTGTCGATTAAGTTGTAGCATATTTTTTGGACTATATAATTCAATAGTGTACTACTAGATAAAGTATTTTGGAATATACCGTTGGGATGATGAATTCATTCACGATTACAAATTCACTAATACGAAGATTACTAACTAGGCTGTACATCATGGTTCAAGTCATCATGGAAGAAACTAGCTTTAAATATCAATAGGTATAAAAACTTTTGTCAATTAGTCTATTATGTAATTAACATACTCATGATAAATAATGTATTACTAATAGTATACGGATACATACAGAAAAAAGTTCATAGTTGTATTTGCAATGCGTTGCTGCACGCTGATTGGCTAATTCTTATCCAATCAGCGCTAGTCGATACTTGGAGAATATTCTAGAATCTTCTCATGTAAGAAAACTATAAATATAGTAACGTCTTTTTCCTTTGGAACTTCTGTCTTTCATCTAACTTTGTTATTGGATTATAATCTATTTCCTGTTCAACCGTGTTCTGATTTGGGAGAACGACTCTAGTGAATTGGTGTCCGAGAATACTGAGCATTAGGAATAACTGGGTTGTAATAACAGAGAATTATTCATGAGTACGATTGTAAACGATTTTACATGATGTCACTTAAAGTCACTAACCACTGATCGTAGTTATCACGCGGACACCAACCAAGTAGAGTTGGGATCTATTTATGCAGTACAGCGAAACAATGAATGGCTTCATGAATCGCATATAACGTCTTAGTTCAACAGTCCCATAGCTTTTACTTAATCGGATAGTTTACCAGCTGAAGTTCACTTGTAGAAGTTGGGCTACGTACAATTTGAATAGAAAATCAATAATGCAATAAGCAATATGCACTTGTTCTTCCTTTAATTGGCAATCTGAAAATATCAACCATTACAAATAATTAAAAATCAGTCTATATATATATATATATATATATAATTATTAATTCAGACATATAGGTTTAATAACTGCCGTAGTCGTCTACTAATAATTATAGAATTATTTCAGTTAAAATAAAAATAAAAACTCACTGTGTAAATGAAGGTTTATTTGAATGATCAGCATAGTTTGACGATGAAATTAATCGAATTTTTTGTATAATTAATTGAAATAATGATTGTTGATAGTTTTGTTTATTTAATGATGATGATGGCGATGATGATGACGAAGATGGTGAAGATGAACTTAATGGTAAATACGATGAATGTCCAGTAGGTATGAATAATGAAGCAGGTAAACAGCGTAACAACAAGAATCCAGGTGTAAATAAACTGAAATTGAAATGTTAACATTAAAGAGAGAGAGAGAGAGAGCAAGACAGATGAAAATAAGTGAAATAAACTTTAAGTAATCGAACGAAATGATAATTTACAATAAAAAAGATTCTATTTAGATTTTGAGATGTAAACCTATGACAAATAACCCGAAAATAGTTGAAAGTTAATTTATACAAAAAACCACTGTCCAACTTCCATAAAACTAATTGGTTTATTACAGTGACGGTGTATATCACAAACTTTTTTTTGAAAAAAAGTAATCTCCGGCAAATAAGTTTAAAAATATTGAAAACATTATGATTTGATTTCTTATAGTCGATATAAAATAAATAATTATGAATGAAATATAATTTTTAATCGATTGAAAAATAAATTTAAGTTTAATAACTCTATAGTTTGTCTAATTGCATCATAAACAATATGATGCAACAAATGTATATAAACACATATATATACTGGGGGATGAACCTGTATTCGATATACACATAATCTTTAATGAAATCCTTAGTTTTGGTCATGTAATTGAGAGGATGAAAAGTGAGTGTTCGGCGTTTTAATTAAGGTGGTGGGTAGGAAGCATCCACCTAGGGGAATTGGAAAGCCCTCGTTTTGAAACCAACGGTGCACACAAACTCCATGATCTTGATGGAAAGAATGGCGTAGAGGCTTGTTGTTGGTTACCGACTACCATGGGACACATTTAAATTAATCTTGGGTTAAAGGCTCGGGGGGTGGCTCCTTATGAAAACCACGTGGTTGGGGTTGGGTAGCCGGGCAGTATCCTCACCCACTAACAAACTCGGTAATTTGTGTGGCACAAAAATATTCAGGTGCCGCTTTGTACCAATTTCTATGTGTTTAAATAAACAAAATATAATAAATAAATTTCGTGAATATATTTTTAATATAACAATAAACGAAAGCAGAGATTACTCGAGTAACCTTGATCGGCAGCCTATGCTGAAAGAGAGGAGTAACAGGCGTAAGTAAGTAAACAACAAACTGTTTTTTTAAAAATTAACATCCTTTCTTAATCATAAAAATGATGCATTACCAATGATGTTTGTTGGAAGCGTTAATGTTATTAATAAGCTGGTACAATCAGAAAAGTATCTTTGTCTTGAATATGAAATTCAAACCGACCCTGTTGGATAACATAACTTTAAAGATAGATTCACTTCTTATAATAAGTGATACTTATCTACAGGCTAGCGTATTAACTATAAACGACAACACATACAATTACCAATGTTCATTTGTATATTATACAATAAACTATGTTAGAAAATAAGGAGTTATAGATACAATTTTATATTTGACAAAACTATCGATTATCGATTGATGACACGTTTGCATTCATAACTTACAAACTGGAGAGCAATAGTTGTGATGGAGTGTGTATAGAAAGAAGTAACTCTAAATAGGTATGTTATAGAGAATAGCTTTAAGAGTAATGTCCGGTCAGATTATCAAAAACAACAATGACGGATATCAATTTTCTAATTTGTCTTTTCGATTCTACAAGTTTTTTTTTCAACACTGACATGTGACCATCAATCGTTAATAATTTCTTATCAATTTTTTCAAATCATTTCATAGATTTAACTTTCAAACAAAATGTACTGTTTACAGTAAATGAAGTTATGGGTGTAAACATTACTTAATAATATAAAACCAGAACTCGGTTGATATCGATTCATAGTGGAGATCACCTTCAGAAAATAACTATCGCTATATATGTTAGGTGCTTGGTGGTAGTTGACAGATACGCCTTCTTGATGAGTGTCAACTAGGACGAAACATAATGAATCACTTAGATAAATGGTCATAGTGCAGTATTCTGATTGGTCGAATTTGATCATTATTTAAAAAAGGATTAGAAAATTATGATAGTGATCACTACTAAACAATTAGACAATTGTATATGTATGTATATACTGATTCGAAACAATAGATAGATACACACATCAATAAGTAATAATAACAAAATCAGCTGATTAATCACTGGATCACAAAAAAATATTCATTCTTATGAGATAATAGACGATAATTCTTACAACAGGTGTATACAGATACACATACGCACGCACACACAGACACACACTAAAAGTGAACTATTAGAAATGTGTATTCAAAACCATCAGTTAAACAAACAATTTTCATTCATGATTCGAGGAGGAAGCAACTTTGTTATGCTACTGAATGTTTTATTTTTTTAGGAAGGTCGAATATAATGAAATAGACATACAAAATACAAAAGCAACAATTATAACATATTTGTTAATCACGTGTTAGCATTTACTTAAAAAAACTTTAGGTTTCACAAGGAAGAAGAGTGGTGGATCGATACAATGTGACTATATTCGTTTGATTGATCCTTTTCTCAACAACAAATAAAACTAGTAATGATAATGATAGTAAGAAGAGAAAATGATCTTCATCATTAACATTAAAAGAAAGAAAATCTTGGTGTGATCGGTGTGAAGTATGTACAATTTTCAAAATTTGACCTTGATTAGATAACCATTAAAAACCAGAGAGTACTGAACAGTTGTTGACAAGTGATTAAACCATATGGCAAAATGATTAAAGTTATAAATGTAAATTATTGGATGGCTAATCAGCAGTCTGTTAATTAGAAATATGACGCCGAAGTTTGGGGCTTGATTCTTTGGTGCGAACTGCTGTGGAGCTTCCTTCTAAGGCGAAACGATTGTCCAAAGCTTTCTGGTTTTTCATGGTTGCCTAACTGGGCTCAGTTCATGCCATAAGATAACCTATTGATGCCTATGATTGTTAACTTTTTCTTACGGTGATTTAATGGAGAAATACAAATCCGAATTTTCAGAGGGGGGAAAGTAGCACCTTTCTAGAGTACGTAAAATTTACAATGAATTCGAGTACACAAATCGCGTTTATTTATGCATCATAGAAACGTCCTTGGGAGAGTCACAAAAATAGCATGCTAAAATAGCACACCAACCAATCACAGCCACGGATTTTCCCGGTGGGAAATGTGATCTCTAGGTCGACTGATCAGCAAATGAATAAAATCCAAAATTAAGACATTTATCTGGGGATTTAACGTCTTCAACACATATACAAATAACTCATTTCTTCCAATTTGTAATTACTGTACCGTAAATTATAGATAAAAGTAAGTTACTGTAGGTGTTGTATCATGTGCATTAAATGTATAAATATACTGAGTCGATGCATATCTACAATATCTTATGTTATCCACCTTGATTTATTACATTCCATTCCGATGTAAAGCAGAGAGAGCATCAGGTAGCTTTTTAAATCAAGTTTAAGAAATTCCAGTAGCGTGCAACCACAACTCGTTTAAGAATCAAACCAAGAAACATCAAGTCTCGTAATCAGCTGTTAAACTTTAGATCAGCTAATCAAAAGCTAGTGGTTGACATTTTCATTTGAGACTGAAATATAGCCATGAGGAGGCATGACTGAGGAGTTACACACACTAAGACGAAAGAGTTGTTACACGTTTCTTGGTTTTCAACTGTATCCCAATAGTTATCAATCTGTAATAACAGATATCCACAAAAAATCTTAAGAGGGTTAAAGATTAATTCATAAATAACTGAAAGAAAGTCACTTACTTATTATTAGACCTTGACTTTATACTACTGAAATTATAATCAGTAGAATTAGTTTGGTCATATCTAGCTGATAAATGTTGGTCAGTATCACCAATTGATGATGGATTAATAAAATTGAATAATTGATAGAGTACATTATGAATTATTAATAAACATGCTGGATGATTCACTGGACATAAATGTATTAAATACACACCTTGTACAAGACTGAATTGACTAAATATCCATGATATAGTTGTATCAGTTAATACAAAATTTTGATCCGAGTATAATTCATTTTGTTGATATGAATTATTATCATTATTATTTTCACGGTTATCCGTATTATCGGAGATTAATTGGACAAGACCACTTTCAAACTATAATTTTTAAAAAATAGAATTAATTTAAATAAAATGAGTTTAGAGAGAACTAATATATATATAATGAAATTTAAATCAGTCATTAACATCACTTTTCATTAACTAAGTTTATGGAAATAAGGAGTAAAGTTACCGAAATTTTCGAATTTTCAAGGTTTATTCCACTTATTTTGATGAAGACAGGGTAAATGATTTTAACATTGAAAATTCACTAGTAAAGTAGTGGTTCATTAGTTGACACTTTCAACTTTCAATCCATAAGCAGTAGGCTAAAATCTGACTACAATGACTTTGATTTGAGCAGTTGCGTAATATCGCTAATTCTTAAAATTAATATAGGGTGTAATTTTGTCCAGGAAAAAAACAGGACAAAATTACAACCTATATTAATTTTAAGAATTAGCGATATTACGCAGGTCCAGGTCCCGACCGAAGCTGCTACCTTGACGTGGTGGTCGGGCTTGCCTATCGTGATGACCCAACCGAGCTATACTGGCTGGAACACATGTTCCTGGAGGTCCTACCATGCCAGGCAGGTCGATTGGAGAACGATGAGACTAAAAGCAGCTACCCAAGGTCTGAGGGCGAAGTCGTACTGCTGACTGTGATGGAGGGGTGTGACAGCAGTAAGGTGTTTCCCTCGGACAACCAGCATCTTCAGCGATGCTGCCTTCTCACAAGGAAGGAAGGGTTAGAAAAGGTCGGCCCTAAAAATGTCACACCTCCCCTAACTCACGGATTTCCGTCTCCTTGGGTTCGGGTGCCCACTAAGGGCCTTTAAGAACGGAGCTAATCCTCAAACAACGTTTCGTAAAAAGGCCGTGCGTGACCGGCCTCAAGCAGTTGTCCCTTGGACTCTGCGGTCACGCACCAACACTAATCCATCTTCCTTTTCAGGTTCGTCCAGAAACAACCTTCCACGGTGTGGACAGCCAGGAAGTGATAACCGCCCTCATACCCGCAACAGCACACGAGACCGAATTGTTCAAAATCAAATCCTTCCTACCTTCCCTAATACCTCTCTTATCTCCACAACTAACGCTTCTCACATTCATTTATTACAGTGCACAGCTAATGCAAACGATGCGAGTTTGCGGAACGTCGTTCCTGGTCTCCTTAAACCCCGTTCCAAACTACATGTTGGAGCATTCAATGTACGGACATTGTGTCAAATAGGGCAACAGGCATCATTAGCTAGGACTTTAGAATCTCGTTCCATCGATGTGTGCTGCGTCTCGGAAACGCGCATACAGGATCCGAGTAGCATCACTCATTTGACCTCACCATGTCAAGATAAAGAAGCAGCTCGATTTACCCTTCGTGTATCCGGTAGCCCTGATGCTGCTTCTAGGGGCCTCGCCGGTGTAGGTATAGCATTGAGTCGTAGGGCAGAACAATCTCTCCTTGACTGGATCCCTGTAGATAGTCGCTTGTGCGCCGTCCGACTGAACGGGACAGTAAGGACTCGGAAAGATAGGGACACTCGCCGTTGCCTCTTCGTCATATCAGCATACGCCCCCACTGACTGCAGCCCAGATGATGTAAAAGATGAGTTTTACAGAAAGCTTTAGGACCTCCTCCAAAAGGTTAAGCGCTCTGATATAGTTATAATGGCTGGTGACTTCAATGCACAAGTAGGTAGACTAAGTGAAAATGAAAGACACCTAGGTGGATGTTACGGTCTCGCGGCTCAAAGAACAGACAATGGCGACCGTCTGTTGCAACTGTGCTCAGATAACCAACTATTTCTAGCAAACACTAATTTTAAGCATAAGGAAAAACACCTTTTGACCTGGCGACCCCCGAAGTCGTCTCAACGTTGGACACAACTAGATCATATCGCCATCAGCCACCGATGGAGGGGTTCGATAGAGGACTGTCGCTCGTTCTGGGGCACATGTTTAGATTCAGATCATGCCCTAGTGCGAGCACGTATTTGTTTGAGGCTTGCTGGACGTAGGAAAGACACCGTAAGGAAGCCTCTTAGGGCTTTACTTGATGATAATCAAGCTAAGAAAATATTTCATGAGGAACTAGAAAAACAGTTAGGCGGCCATGCAAGTGATTCCCATCTTGAAGCAGGTTGGAATCATATCAAGAAGGCTATGGAAACGGCAATGGTATCTGCTAGCAAGGTAAACCACAAGGCTAGGATGAAGCAGTGGATTTCAGTCGCATCCACCGAACTGATGGATGCTCGAAAACGCATCCCACCTGACTCTGAACATGATGAAGAGCGCAGACTTATAAAAAGCCTACGTAACGACCGTGAACAGTGGTGGGTGGCGAAAGCAAAAGCGATGGAAAAGGCAGCGGCGATAGGCAACACTAGACAACTTTTCCGCCTTATTAAATAAACCGGTACTACGAACCCGAATGTGAGTGAGACTATCTCGGAAAAGGATGGTCTTATTATCCATTCTCAATCTAGGAGGCTGGACCGATGGGCAGAACACTTTAGGGATCAGTTCAATTGGCCTTCAGCCACTCTTCGGTTGCCCACGATCTCCAGTCATCCTGAATGGCAAATCGATTTAAGTCCTCCCAGTTTACATGAAGTTGAGAAAGCTATAGTAAATCTAAGGAGAGGTAGGGCGGCAGGTCCCGATAGGCTTGCCCCTGAGATGTTTAGGGATGGTGGTCCAGTTTTAACGGTTAGACTGACTGAGATCCTAGGTAGAATCTGGGAAATGGACGTAATCCCATCTGACTGGTCTCAGTCGCTAATTGTCCCAATCTACAAGAAAGGACAGAAGTCTTCTTGTGACAATCACAGGGGAATAAGTTTAACTAATATAGTTTCTAAATTGTTAGCCTCGATTATACTTAGACGTCTAACTAGAGCCCGTGAAGAGCAGACTCGAGAAAACCAATCTGGTTTTCGACCTGGACGTGGTTGTATAGACCACATCTTCACACTACGACAGGTCCTGGAACACAGACACACATTTAATCGTCCGACAATAGTCGTGTTCCTGGACCTTAAGGCGGCATTCGACTCAGTGGATCGTGAGGTTCTTTGGAAGTGTCTGTCATTGAAAGATGTACCAAAGAAGTACATTAACCTTATACAAGCACTCTACTCGAACACCACTGGTCGGGTGAGAGCATATGGCGAACTGTCATCTGAATTCTCTACATCAAGTGGTGTCCGTCAGGGCTGTCCACTCTCTTTGTCGTAGACATCCTCTTAGAGTTAACATTAGGCTCGTCAGATTTTTCAGGGGTTGACCTTCTACCAGGAAAGTCGCTTACTGATCTAGAATATGCCGATGACATAGTTCTATTCGGTGAAGACGCTGACAAAATGCAAAGTCTTCTGACTACCCTAAGCAACAATGCGAGCATGTTCGGGATGCGGTTTTCCCCCTCGAAATGCAAAATATTGCTTCAAGACTGGATTGCATTGACACCTGAACTAGTGATAGGGAGTGAAGTAGTCGAGCGTGTCGATCACTTCACTTATCTGGGGAGTCTCATCAGTGCTGACGGTCTAGTGACTGACGAAATCTCAGCTCGGATACAGAAAGCTCGATTGGCTTTTGCCAACTTGCGTCACTTATGGCGTAGGCGTGATATCCGTTCGCTAACCAAAGGACGGGTGTACTGCGCAGCAGTTCGTTCCGTTCTCTTATATGGTTGTGAAACATGGCCGTTAAGAGTAGAAGATGTTCGTAGGTTACTAGTATTCGATCATAGATGTCTTAGAAGCATTGCTCGTATATCGTGGGACAACCGAGTAAGCAATGCTGTCGTTAGGAAACGAGTACTAGGTAAGGATGGCAGATCAATAGATGAAGTGCTGAAACTTCATCAGTTGAGGTGGTTGGGACATGTATTACGTATGCCTAACCACCGACTGCCTCGACGAGCTATGTTCTGTGGTGTAGGAGTAGGTTGGAAGAAAGTTAGGGGCGGCCAGACCAAAACATGGCAGAAATCCATGAAGTCATTGACAAGTGGACTGAGCCGTGTCGGTAGGTGTCGACTAGCTGGTTGGGGTCCGCGAGACGAAAGTCATCAATGGTTAGAGACCTTGAACGACATGGCTCAAAATCGTTTGCAATGGCGCAGGTGCATCCACTCTTTGAGCTCTCTCAAATCCTAATCTTCTGGATTAGCCAGCACCCCTACCTTTGTCTTTCTAACCTTACCTCACTGAATTATATTTTTTGAATAATATCTTCGAACCCTAGTCTTCTTTATTAACATTAATACCTCTACTATCTTTATCACTATGGGATTTGATTTGACATTTGCGTCTCTGTGCTAATAATGTGGTATGGCAACATGAACTTATGTACATACGTACGAAGTTCTACGTTGCAACTGACTGACTTTGTCCAGGACTTTATAATAGAGCACTAATTTTCTGACAGTAAGACTAGGTGAAATGAAGGAATAAATGAAAAATTTATGAAATAGTGCAGTAGAATTGACCTATCTGTCTGCCAAGACTCCCTAGAGAGCATTTCAAAGATTGATTGCAGTCCTAAACACTAATGTTAGATTGAAGGAACCAATACAAATGAATGAATCTTCACCCCATTGCACAAGCCGGTCGCTATCCGGATTCAGTAGCTAAGTACATTAACCTTATACAAGCTCTCTACTCAAACACTGCCGGTTGAGTTAACTGTCATCTGAATTCTTTACTTCAAGTGGTGTCCATCAGGGATGTCCACTTTGTCATAGACTTGCTTTTATAGATAACATTATCTTCGTCTGAATTTTCAGGGTTGGACCTGCTACCAGGAGACACACTTACTGATCTAGAGATTGCCGATGACATAGTTCAATTTCGTGAAGACGCTGACAAAATGCAGTCTTTTGACTACCCTAAGCAACAAAGTAGACATGTTCGGGATGCGATTCACCCACTCGAAATGCAAAATTTTGCTTCAAGATTGGTCTGCGTCGGCACATAAACTAGTGATAGGGAGTGAAACGGTTGAACGTGTCGACCGCTTCACTTAACTGGGGAGTCTCATCAGTGCTGATGGCCTGGTGACTGACGAAATCTCAGCACAAATACAGAAAGCTCGATTGGTACTCGCCAACCCGTGCCACTCATGGCGTAGGCGAAATATCCGTCTGCTAAACGAAGGACGAATGTACTACAGAGCAGTTCGCTTCGTTCTACTATACGGATGCGAAACATGGGCAGTGAGAGTAGAAGATATTCGTAGGTAACTGGTTTTCGATCATAGGTGTATCCGAAGCATTGCTCGAGTATCGTGGGACAACCGAGTGAGCAATGTTGTTATTAGGAATCGGGTTCTAGGTAAGGATGGCAGATCAATAGATGAAATATTGAAACTTCATCAGTTGAGGTGGTTGGGACATGTGTTACGTATGCTTAACCACCGACTGCCTCGACGAGCTTCGTTTTGTAGTGTAGGAGTAGGTTGGAAGAAAGTTAGGGGCGGCCAGAACAAAACATGGCAGAAATCCATGAAGTCACTGACAAGTGGACTGAGTCGTGTCGGTAGGTGTCGACTAGCTGGTTGGGGCCTGCGAGATGATAGTAACCGGTGGTTAGCGACCCTGAATAACATGTCTCAAAACTGTTTGCAATGGTGCAGGTTTATTTATTTTTTGTGTTCTCTCAAATCCTGAACTTCCTAATTCCTCATCACTTTATCTTTTTCTTTCTACGCTTATTTGACTAGATTCTACTTGAATAATATCTTCGAACCCTAATCTTCTCCATTACTGCCAATACTTCTACTATCTCTACCACTGTGGAATTCGAACTGACAGTTGCCTCTTGGGGCTAATGTGGTTGTTAGTTATTTTATGACTAATTGTAGTTATGTCATAACTAACCAATCAGATTGGTTATGCGCTCACCACGTCATCTAGTCTGACCGAAGTATAGACTTTCTTTGTTGTGAATGGTCCATCGATTGAAGGATGTTATCATTTTATTTATATTGCTGTGACTCATGTTTTTTATTCATTTTCTAAAGACACGCTATGCTGTCCGGTACGTTTGCTCATCCTGCTTGCTAATTGTAATTTCCTCATTTATTGTACTAATTTAATCGTTTCTTTTTGTTTAGAAACAGATAAAGTTTAATACCGAATTGTCTTCTGTTAACTATAGTTTCACTCTGGACTCTGTCATCGGCGGTATTTGCGTTTACGTCTTAGAATTACATCTGTAGGACAAATTAAATCCTACATAGTTTCGGACAGTATTTCATCAGAAGTTCATATACTAATTGCTTTCAAATGTCCACGGAGATTCTTAAAACTGATCAGATTCCTAAATTGTCTCCCTACCGCTCGGAAACTCACAGTGAAGACCAGTTTAGAAGAAATAGCTACCGAATAGATCCTTTGTTAGAGTTAGAATTAGCAAAAATACGTTTAGCTCATATAGAGAAGGAAATTGAGTTAGAACGCTTACGTCAAAAAGGAAGAGAATATCGTGAACAAGTTGTGGCCGTTTCCGAGAAGAAATCAAATTTGTTTATTGTGGAAAGTAACAGTGAACATGATAAAATGCAAATAAACCTGAATGGAACAAACCCTCCTCGCACTAAATCGACAGATCAGGATTTTTCTAGTTCTCCTTCTAATCATTATGTTTCTCACACAGAGGCTTCCGTTGCATCACTCAAAGCATCAAATGAATTAGCTAAGTCACCTGCCGTTCTATCAAGTTTTGTTATAGCTAAGAAAGACATTCCATCTGATTGTGTTCTCGGATCAAATATTTAATCAAGCGTTGTGAATGCTGATGTGTCGAAAGATGCTTCGGTTAATTTATGGACATCATCCTCTACAAGTCATGATTCCGCTTCGTGTCCTTTTACTGCATTGGCTAAAGTTGTTACAGCTTCTCAGACAGACTGTAAGGATTCGAAAAATCTAGAAGATTCTGCTAAGGAAGTAGTTGAAGATAAACGGGAAGAAACGTTAACTTTAGCGGAAGTCGACCTAGTTGCAGGTGAAAGAGAAATGCCAGTTATTCGACAGCATTGCCGAGCTCATAATTCCGATGCTAATAAACAGAGGTGTAATAATCTTGGACCTTTTCATTTCGAGTTAAATGATGTACACAACAACGGTGCTGAAAAGAATAAAGAATCACTCTGCAGGTCACGGATAGTAGTACGTTTAGTGTATAAATGCAGACTGTTGATTAATACTCTCAGTTGGTTACAAATGCCTGCTGCTCTAGTTGACTCACGAACTTTGAGAATGGTTGCAATTAATGAGGTGGGTAGTTATGTAATGGCTACATGGCGCAACGACTTCCAATGTCTTGCTGAGGTTCTAGCCCATCGTCAGCGACATGGTACGAGAGCAGAGTATCGCCTACGTTATATTTGGGATCGCGTTGTAGAATGGACACCCGTCAGCAAGTTACGCAAAGCAACTCAGTACGAAATCGATTATGTCTTAAAATTCTGTAAAGAGCAAGGTACACTATCCACAAATAAAATCCCTAGTAAATTTGATCTGCAGTATTCATGTAGTAGTAGCAATGATTCTGTATCGGGAACATCTCAAGCTAAAAGAATAAGGACAAATGTGTCAGAAAGCAATTCATTAGATCCTGAAACACATCGCTATCGGTCACGTCCTACTCATGTAAGTACAAGTGGTTTTTCTGTCTTAGAAGACAAAAGGACTCTTACTTACTTACTTACTTTCGCCTGTTACCCAAAATGGAGCATAGGCCGCTCACCAGTTTTCTCCAACCAACTCTGTCCTGGGCTTCCCTCTCCAATTCTGTCCAATGTTTGTTCATTCCTCTCATATCTTTCTCTATTTCTCGGCGTAGTGTGTTCCTTGGCCTTCCTCTATTCCTTTTGCCTTGAGGGTTCCATGTGAGGGCTTGTCTCGTGACGCAGTTAGGTGCTTTTCGTAGTGTGTGTCCTATCCACTTCCACCGCTTCTTCCTGATTTCCTCTTCCACTGGAATCTGACTTGTTCTCTCCCACAGTTCGTTGTTGCTGATCGTGTCTGGCCAACGAATACGAAGTATTTTGCGTAGACAACTGTTAATAAACACTTGTATCTTCTGGATGATGGCTTTGGTAGTTCGCCATGTTTCGGCTCCATACAGTAGAACTGTCTTGACATTTGTATTGAAAATCCTGATTTTGTTTGAAAGTTGTTTGGAGTTCCAGATATTTTTCAACTGTAGAAATGCAACCCTCGCTTTGCCAATCCGCGCCCTCACATCTGCATCCGATCCACCTTTCTCGTCGATGATGCTGCCAAGATATGTAAAGCTGTTAACGTCCTCGAAAGCATCTCCATCAAGCGTGATTCTGTTGGTGCATGTTGTGTTGCATCGGAGAATTTTGCTCTTTCCTTTATGTATGTTGAGACCTACTGCTGCAGAGGCTGCTGCTACACTGGTCGTCTTCTCTTGCATTTGTTGTTGAGTGTGCGATAGAAGAGCCAGGTCATCTGCGAAGTCCAGATCGTCCAGCTGCGTCCTAACTGTCCAGTTGATACCGTGCTTCCCTCCAGATGTTGACGTCTTCATAATCCAGTCGATGACCAGGAGAAAGAGAAAGGGTGAGAGTAAGCAACCTTGCCTGACACCGGTCTTCACCTCAAACGAGTTTGTCAGCTGACCTCCGTGCACGATTTTGCAGTTGAATCCATCATAAGAATTCCGTATGATGTTGACTATTTTCTCAGGCACACCGTAGTGTCGAAGAAGCCTCCACAGTGTTTTCCTATCCACGCTATCGAATGCTTTCTCGTAGTCGATGAAGTTGATGTAGAGTGGTGAGTTCCATTCAATTGATTGTTCCACAATGATCCGTAATGTAGCAATTTGGTCAGTACACGATCGATCCTTACGAAATCCGGCCTGTTGATCTCGAAGTTGGGCGTCTACGAAGTCCTTCATTCTGTTTAACAATACTCTGTTGAAGACTTTGCCTGGTATTGAAAGAAGAGTGATGCCTCTGTAGTTCTCACACTTGCTGAGATCGCCTTTCTTTGGTATTTTGATCAGGTATCCTTCTTTCCAATCTGATGGTACTTGTTCCTCATCCCAAATCTTCTTGAAGAGGATGTGAAATATTTTTGCAGTTGCTTCTACATCTGCTTTCATTGCCTCTGCTGGAATGTTGTCTGGTCCTGCTGCTTTGCCGCTCTTGATTTGTCTGATGGCCATACTGATCTCCTCAATCGTAGGTGCGCCAATATTAATTGGGAGGTCCTCGGATGCTGCTTCGATGTTGGGTGGGTTCAGTGGAGCTGGTCGATTCAATAGTTCCTGAAAGTGC
>OX103972.1:22692019-22719290 GCA_944470395.2 Schistosoma turkestanicum | reverse complement strand
GAATAACAACAATGATGATGATGATGAATTTGACCAGTCTAATAAATCATGCAGTAATTCATTGAATTCTGGCCATGAGAAATTTATCATTATTGATTGCTGGTTGTTGTTGTTGGTGTTGTTGATGTTGTTATTACCATTCGAATGAAATAATGGAATGTATTTACAGAGAATAACAAATGTACGCAATGTCAATTTGTAATGTTTATAAGAATATATTGATGTTAACAATTGATTTAACATGGATGATTCAGGTTGCCAAAATAAACAATCATTTGTAGTTGTAGCAGTGATCATTGGGTAATTATCATTATTATTAATATTATTATTACCGAATGTTGTATAGACACTTTGTAATGATAACATAACAAATGAAGTGATTGGATTCAACAATGATGATGATGATGATTTTTTCTGATCACATTTATTTTTTTGATTTAAAGCATATAATTTAAACCAGATTTGATTAATGTACTCTTTAAGTTTGCATGATTCAGTACCGGTGAAATAATGTTGATCATATTTTGAACCGGGAATAATTAAGCGTAGTAATAATTCAGCAGCCCAATCAATTATATCTTGCATAACAGATAAATTTTGATCAGGATTTGATGATGACGATGATGAAACGGTGACATTTTCTACGCTATGAGTACGACGTGGTAAATCTGATGCACCATATGTTAGTCTATTCAAACCGCTTGATTTAATTCTTAATCGTTGTTGACTAATATGTAGAGATGATAGAAACTGATCAGTTAATGTGGCAGTGAATACATTCACAGAAGATTTTGCAGATTTATAAATGTTCGACACCTAAGATTGGAAAAAATAATTAGGCCAAAAGTAACTAAGAAGTTTGAAATTTTAGCTATACACTCATATTTGGCAATATACCTAGATCAAAATGACAGATTTCAGAGCTTTGAGTGGTCCACCTAACGGGTTGAAACTCTCATTTTAAACCAAAAGTACGCATATGGGCTCCAGAATCCTGATGGAACTAATGGAGTATGAATCTATTGTCAGTCGTCGGCTACCATGTGACTGTATCTCTTGAAGTTGCTCCATTACCTACCTTGTGGATTAAACTTTTGGGTCAAAAGTTCACGGAGTGGTTCTCTAAGAAAACCACTTGCTATGGTTCGGGCAGCCGGGCAGTACCTCAGCCCATTCACAAATTCGGTAATCTGTATGGCACACAAATATATTTAAGTGCCTCTTGGTACTAATAATTATGTATTGAAATAAATAAAATTTTATCGACGACAGTAGTCTCATGATAAGTAATCACGTATTAAGGAATTTCCAACTATACAATTTGTCTAGGTCACTTTAGTAAGATTGTCCAATTGCCAAGTCAGGCAATGTAGCAGTTATAAAAACTCCTGTAATCTTTGAAAAACCTTAACCATATCAATCAGTTTTGCATTAAATCGAAAATAGGATATTCACAAAAAGTCAATCAAAAGTCAATATTGTGATAAATAAGTAATAGATTAAAAAAATTAATTAACTAATACATTTTACTAACCAATTTTGGATTAATTAATTTGGATAAATGAAAATGAGATAGATCAGACATGTGTTTATCTACAATTTCACATAATCCTAAAGTCATATCCAAATGTAAATTGAGTGGAATAAATGGTTCTTGTGATTGCTATAGAAAATAAGAGATAAATTAAAAGAACAGTTAAGAGTAATTTTAAATGTTTGTATGAATTTTCTATTAAGAAAACATGACAATTCAGATAATTTTGTTGTGTTGTATGTGCTCAAAATACACAATGATGCACACATAAGCTCAATGATCTTGATGGAAGGAATGGCGTAGTGGCTTGTTGTTGGTTATTGGTCATCATAGTGTAGTGAATGAGAACACAGGTGGGGGCAACCGAATTGTATTTAGCGAAAATTACAGAGTTACTCAGTAAAATCGGAAAACCATATCGTAAATCGTTCATTTGCAAAAGATCAGTTCATCCTATGGAACTGGACTGTTCCTGTTGCAAAACATCACTCCATTGTCACTATTCATGCGTTTCATACAAATTCCATTGTTTTCTAACTCTTCCTTTCTTGATCTTCCCCCCATATTATGCTACCAGACTTTACGTTGACACTCACGTCATATCCTACTTATAAGTAGTTCGCACCACAGCACCACAATAGGACTGCATCTCCTGAAGCTGCACAGGAGTAATTTGTTCCATGAATTCATGGATAGTTTAAGGATATACAGGAAAAAATATTACTTAAAAAAAAACTATCATAAATGTACAACAATGAAATTATATAACTATATCTGCAGCATAGAGTGATATTGTTGTGTATGTTTGATCAATATCATCGACAATTTGTGTACAATACATAAAATCCGATATAAAAGATTGCAAGTTATAGATTTGTGTTTATAAATAATATAGATATATATTTTGTGTGAATTGCCCCAGAAAAGAAGAAATAGTGTAAGTGTTGAGCAAAATCGTTTAAATTTGCTTAAATCGATAACAGTGCTCTATTACTTTGAATTCTTAATAGGATATTGTTTATACACTGAGTGATAAGTAATATATACATATATATACAGTTGTTTAGTCTTTAGTGGTGGTAAAATGTTATTTATTTCTATTGCAAGGTGATTTCACTGGTTTAAGTGACTGAATATTAGTATATGTTATTAGTTTGCATAGCAGATGGTATAAAGTGATTGAGAAGAAGAAGCTCCGTTTAACATAAGTTTCTTGCTAGTTGGGACACATTAGTCTGTAATTTTAGTGGAAGTGATTAATTTCATGCGTATTTGAACTCATGTTACTCAATGTGTGGTTAGATAAAAATGTTATCATTGAGTTATTCATTCAGCGACTAGTTTCTTGTAGTACCCCAAGAAAAAGCATGAAGCGATCAGATTATATCTAACTAAACTTGCTTTAAGTAGAATTTAGTTTAATGAAATCTAGTAACTCAGTAAAAATTCGTGCACTCAACTTTGCGCCAAAAGGCTTTGTGCGTAAGAGCTTGTGATCCTATCATAGCATTTGTAACTCAAGGAATGACAGTGACGTATTTTAAACACTGAGTTAATACCTATATTGAGCAATTAGAGCTATAGGGTGCTTTAATATACCACGCATGATCTATTAATGTCAGAAGTTTGAAAATCAGATGTGAGCTAATCATTTTATGATACGACTCAGTGGAATATATGCTAGTTATTCATCAATATTGAAGAGTACTTATGAAGATTGTTGAATTTCATAGTTTACATCAGAGATTGATGTTAGTTATGCAACCATTAAAATTGATCCAACCACAAGTTCGCTTACTATCGACTAATTTTGAGATATTCCCAGAGTCAGTAAGATGTGTACAATGATAAGCACAACATGCAAGAGGGTGATTTTACATAGGTTTTCAAGAGAACTACAGACTAACCAGGCATCTTTCCAACTCAGCTCAATCTTGCAGTGAAACTACGAAAAAAAACCAAGAACTCTCTAAGTCGTTCGTCAGTAGGACAGTTCATAAACAAACATATGAAAAGAACTTACTAGATCTTTGAATGCATCCCAACTGAAACGTGATAAGAATAGACGACATAATTTGTGTAGAAAACAATCTGTTGTATAATGACAAAGTGAATTGATTAAAAATTCTAATTGTTTATTGGTCGGTTGCATAATATGAAATGGTGCATCCATGGCTAATTGAAGTAAAATCTAAAATGATGAAAAAGACGTACATTTCGAAGGTGCTAACTAAATTGATATCGCCATTCATCAAAAGAAACAATAATAACTAATGATTATCTGCCTACTCTATGTTAACATTATTCTCGTTTAAATTATATTTTTCCTCTTTATCCGTTGATGACATTTGTTAATTAAGATGCTTTATATTTCAATATGAATTCATCAGGTTAACGTCAATAAGCATAAAACGGATGTAAGAAATGATAAGAAAAGGAAGAGACAAATGCCTATGTTCACACTGTTTACAGCAGTTAACAAGTCAACTTATTAAAGAAACATTATTAAGAAGACAGACAACTTTACCATAAAGTATCAATAATAATAATAATAATAATAATAATAATAATAATAATAATAATAATAATAAAATTAATGCACAGTGTTTGATTTCATTTTTTTAGAAAATATATTTTATATAAATACAACCTACATCTTCCACTCGCATGTATTGATCACCAAAGCATAAATTCAATTGAGCTATTTTTTCGTGTAATTTTATTGTTAATGAATTTGTAGTTGTTAAATCTAATGCACTTTCAATAATTAAATCATAAAGTAAATGTAAACATATTTGTGGATGTTTAGTGGCAATTTCAATCAATTGTTTACATCCATATTTTGGTGATATAGGCAATAATGAAAGAATCGGAGTAGAAGTAGTCGAAGTAACAATAGAGGAAATAGAATGTTTTATAGTTAACTTGTTGTCTTTTTGACTAATTGCATCATCCGGTCTATGATAGACACATAACTAGAGTAACCAACAGACAAAAAAAATCAAATTCGATAACAATATGCTTAAAAGAAAGACAAACAAGCAAACAAACATGAAAATGCTAAAACTATCATTATATTAAGAAAAAAATATATTAATTTGATAATAACTTATTAAGTACAAGTTTATACAGTCCTGTTTTTAGATCAAATTATATACAGGGATGAAGCGATAGCTCAATGGTAGCATTCAACTTTTGCTTAGCAATTTACTAGTTCAGAATACATTTCACTTAATTCATTTTGGGCAAAGGTGTTAGAATTTAAAATGTTACTGGGAATCAAGTACACGAACATGTTACTAGATAAATAATTTGAAGATTGTGTAATGATCAGTCGTAAAATTTATCTGTTCAAACCAAAATAGATAAAGTTAGGTTGAAACTTGTTACGCATTCATTATAAATTGAATAATTTGACGATAAAATCATACTTTTATAATTCTTAGCTTAGAGTTCATATGCTGCAAGTGTAAAAGATTTACAGCATAATATAAATTTATATTTTTATTGAAACCATGAATCGATCAATGTTAGACCACCATTAGAAACCTGGAAGCACTGGACGGCTGTTTCGTCCTGGTATGGGTGCAGGAGTCGTGGATGCGCACTGCTGAGGAGTCCCATACCAGGACGAAACGGCCGTCCAGTGCTTCCAGGTTTCTAATGGTGGTCTAACATTGACCGATTCATGGTTTCAATAAAACTTAACAATCTTCACAACCCCGTAATATAAATTTATATATTATATACACAAAAATGAATAATTTTACTTACACCAAATATAATACGCATGATACATTTGATTAATGAAGCTTCATCTTTAGGTAATTCATATCTATACAATGTATTCATTGATCCCATTGTTGACATATGATGATTTTCATGTATAATTCTTGGACGACATTCTAATGAAGCTAATTTACCTAAGACATTAATTACTACAGAAAGACCAAGTTCATTAAATCGCATTGACAATAAAGCATGATGTAGTTTATTCAATATCATATCAGGTAAACTATTCTCTAAATTATCCGTATTATTCATAATAGATTCTTTGATTAAAATATTCATTGAATTTTCATTAATTTGTTGATAATCCATATGATTATTTTGTAAAATTGACATTAAAATAATATAAAATAATTCTTTTTTAGTTTTAATCATAGTTAAACCTAATGGTAATGTACAAGCTAAATTACGCCAACATGTAAATTGACCAGCTTTTTGATAAACATCAGGTAGACCACTACCAGCTAATAATAGACAATTCACTGCACGTATACATAATGCATCATATTGTGATAAAATTAATGTGAATTGTGGTGAATTTTGTAAAGAATGATATTGTTTTTGATAGACAATAGTCTGTATACGAAATCCAATGGTTATAAGTAATAATCTTGAAAATAGAAGACCAAAAACAAACAAACAAACAAATGATTGATTATTGTTATTTGAATTATATATATATATATATATATATATATAACGATTAATTGAAAATTAAGTTTTATCAATTATAATTTAATATATCCGACAAAGAACTATTATCTTTTCTCAAATTCTAATCTTTTGAATTTCTCATCACATCTCTCTCTCTTTTTAAATTTATTTCACATGGATATACTACTTGAATCATATCTCCGGTCTCTAATCTTCTTCATTACTACTGATACTTCTACAATCTCAACCATTATGAGATTTTGAATGAACAATTCCATGTGTCTGTGCTAATACAGTATGGTGACTTGAACTGATATACATACGTACCAAGTTCTATGTTGTAGCTGACTGACTGATGTTTCGATTTTCATTTAGGAATCATTAACATTGAAACGCTTATGTACAATGTGAATTTAATTCAGAATGTTGAAAATTATGTAACATCACTGAACTACAGTCTGATGGTCTATTTGAACAAAAAAACAATTCATTTTATAATATTGTGAATTAAATTTCAAATAAGCTTGTGAGTTCTTGCACGATTAAGAAATTATAAACACTGGGTCTGCAATTGGTGATCACTAGTTGAAATTATAATAACGATATGATTTAAGAAAGAATTCTTTAAAAAGTTATTCAAAACCAATATAATTTTTGAGAAAATCCTTTTATTCATGGTTGAAAATATTTTTATTTTTTTAAAATAAAAATAAATTCGTTCAACACAACCTTGAAACATAATTTGTGTTTACAAGCTAGTAATACTATTGAACAATCTAAAATAAAGCATGTGGAAAATAGGAATTAAGTTAGTAGTTTAATGGTTGAAAACTCTAGTCCTTTAATTACTGGCACACAAAAAAAGCATTTTATTGATTTGTTTAATCCATATAAAATGCCGTACAGTTTAGCACTCAGAAAAATTATATGTACCAAACAAATAAATCAACATCACTGTGAAGAAACAAAAGAGGGTAAAAAGGAGTACTGTTAAAACAAAGGTATCAGTAGATAAGAATAGTATGTAATAATAGAAGGTATAATTCGGTTAAAAATACAACTAACACAGACTGCTCTCTCATTTCAGGAAAAATATCAACGAAAACTACACCACGATCAGCGCCAATTCCTATTCTAAACCATATTTGGTAATGTCTGAAGTTAAACTTTAGAAAGTGTATACATATTTATCAGCTTATCACAGGCAAATTTATTTTGAAGAATATTGCTGAACAAAATAGTTATTTAGAGAGGTAATTGTCAAGAAAGAAAATTTATAAAGCCATTTGAAAAATTCCAGTCCTAAACCATAAAACACTATAAAAGGTTAGTAATGATGATATTGGAAAAGAGATGTAACTTTATGATTCATCTTTGGACTGAGCAGATGTAATCGAGCTAAAAATTACATCATGTACAAATTGATTCAAATCTCGGAGAAACAACATATTGCTCTAAATAAGAGTACTAGCAGAAACTCAGTTGAACCTGGTTGATAAAATCAATACATGATTGCTTAAACTACCAATAGCTATTATCTCTTCATCATGACTGTAGAGTATAATCAAGTACAAATGAAGGTAAGAGGAATCCATTATTGTGATTAGCTCATAAAATTGATTGAATTTTTTGGATCAGATTAAACCATGCTTACTACTAAGAAATGTAGTCTAATAGAATTGAATTATGGTGTTACGAACACATACTTATCACCAAATCAGATAATGAATCAGGTACTGTAATTCTAAGCAATGTACATTACATAGATGAAATGATGAATACTCTGCCGGGTTATCAAACGAAATTCCAAAAGCTTGGGTTACTTAAAAGCATCAATAAAAGACCCGACTCGTTTATTTTCATTTTTACCACAATAACTTTGACTTCAATGCTCATATTATTATTATTATCTCTTGCTGACACAAAATTTTTCCTACCATGGATTTTGTTCACATGATTTACTGTACCATTATATTGATTACAACTTGATACTAAATTTGAATCTTTCTGACCTATATTAAAGGACCTTTCCGATTTGCAAATAACACAATATCGAAGTATTTATACACCAATAGAGACGGAGAGTAGCTATCAGTGAGAACCCAGGAAGCGCGTTTCAAACACCAGTGACCATCTCTGATAATAATGACTATAACCAAATATCAATATCGAGGTAATCTACACAGGATGCACATTTGCTTAAGAGACTGATCAATTGCAGTCCTAACTATCGATGGGAAAGTTCGAACAGCCAATACAAATGAATTATTCTTCACCCCATCGCACAAGCCAGTGGCTATCTGGATCCAGTAGCTAAAATGGATAACACGATTGCATTTCAACAGAACGGTGTTGAGTTCGAGTTTCGGAGTGAACATCGACTTTGAGATGCAGGTATATCGGTCTGACGAGTCCGAACTAAGACGAAACGCGCGTCCTTGGTTTCACTGATAGTCACTATTCACCTCTGCTAATAATAGTTATGATAAGAACTTAGCGATAACTAACCTGATAAGATGAGCTAATCGTTTAGCCAACGAACGCCATGAACCTAAATGAGTTTGTGGACTTGGTGGTAGGACATGTTCTGCATAGATTTTTCCACATGCTTCAATTAAGCTAAGCACACGATCAGCAAATGCAATTGAAGTCATAAATCCAGATTCTTGAATCGGAAAATCCTGCATATTTTCACACTGTGGAATGTAATCGTAAGCTAAGAGTTGTAAAACACGTTCAATTCTTAATTGACCAAGTAAACAGTTTAGATCGTTGGGATTTAAATATGTACATGATTCTAGATTAGGATTATAATCAGGCAAAGGAATAAAAATATCACATTGCTTATTAGTGGAATTTTTACTCTTCTTGTTAACTTCAATGCCCCCAGGTTCTTCTGTATCACTTTCACCAGCTGAATCAACCATTGTCCAAATTGTACCATCTTGATTTACTGATGAACTTGTCTGTTGTTCAAACGATGCACCATTTGCAGGCGTTACAAAACGTGCACGTTCTCTACATGATAAACAAAAATGCAAGAAAAAGTATAGATGTTTAACTATAAATGAATGAAACCTGATAAAGACAATTATAAAATTTAATATTGAAAAAAGTCCCATGAGTTTTTCACTGTTTCAGTATGAATGAATATATCCATTCATAGTTGGACAGGAAATATGTCCTTTTAATGCGTGAAACCAGTAAATTCATGAAACGAAAATTCAGGGTTTTTCCAAAATATTCTTCGTGTTTTACACACTAATCGATAATGTAAAATCAGATAAACCGACGTCTCCGATTTTACGACCCGTTCTCAGCGTTAGAAAGTAGTGCACAGTAGGGAAGTTATTAGGATGATTATCGTTGTACATATTCTAACTGCCGAAGCCAGTGCTTCAAGATGGTGACACCCAGTAGGTAATGATCATTATAGCCGATTACATGATGCCAAACCTTGACATAATAAGTGATAGTATTCACGTTTTACATTAGTGTGGTGTTAGGTTGTATGGGTCACTGGGTGACGTAACTTACCGGACAGGACGTAAACAAATAGCAAACAATGTTAGTATCAGTTCAACTTCTGGTTGATTTAAAAATTCGACAAGATTTTTTGTTCTTTCCCATGCAACAGTTGGATCTGGAGGTTGTAATAAACATGCGAATAATCTGATTAACTGTGATGGTAAACGTAGTAATTGCATTAAAATAAATATATGATCTTCCGATCTACAAGCACGAACAGTCACACCAGCCTATTAAAAAGATCAAATGAAAAATAATATAATTTACCGTAAGGAATTTAGTTGTAATCAATTATCTTAAAGTAATGGATTAATTTCGATCTAAGATATTCTGATTGACCAAGAAAAGTATAACAAATTGAAACTAGGGAAATGAAATTGAAGAAATATTCTAATAACACAATAATCTTGTTATAGTTATTATTCATGGTTATTATAAAGACAGAGACTCAGTTTTTATTTTAAAAAGTAATCTATTACTGTTAAACAATCATAGTTTTTTTTAAAAAGAGAAGTTTAATGCATTGTATTCACACATAAGTTTAATATTAACATTTAATATTATAGACTGGAAATTTATAGGTTTAAAATATGATTTACATTTTTTTGTATGCAAAGTTTATTTACTTATTACTGGAGATTATTACCTAATTGTTCATACGAATGACATTATATAGTTAAACGTTAACACCACTAGATGGTTGACTCAATGGTCTAGAGGTTAAGAGTTAGCATGTGAGACCCAAGGTCTTTGGTTCAATTCATACTTGCGTGTTCATTGATGAGCACGGCTGGGGAGTTCCAAATTAGAACGAAACGGTTGTTCAGTGTCTTTAGGTTTCCAAAATTGGTCAAATATTGACTGATCTATGATTTTAATGAAACGTTTTAGTGTTAATTAGATCATATTTACAGTGAGTAAAGTTTTTAAAGGAGAATTCTCATTACAAATTGATTTGATTTATAGAATTATCTGCTCGTCAGAAAATGTTTTCCAATGACATTAATCGAAACTATACAATCAACAGTTACGATTTATGAAGCCAACCATTTGAAAGGTTAGACTATGTGATGTTTCTTAGATTTTGATATAAATACATCTACAAGGATAATATTATTAGGCAGTAAACTTAAATTCAGACCTAAAGCCAATTACACAAGCTTGCATTTGGTAAACAAATAACACTAAAGATTTGGTCAAAACTGTATTCAAATCCTAATAAATGAAAATAAATTACCACAAAATAATGTTTAACATAGAGAGAATTTCTTGGAAAAAAACAAACATTAATTTTAAATGGAATTAATTAGACATCGTTGGTTAGTTAACTTACAGTTAAAATTAACCAATTAGACAAATGTTTGAGAAATGTTGGATCATGTATACGACCAGTGTATTGATTTGACCAAAATTGACGCAAACAAGTGAACAGAATAGAACATGTTGATCGCATTTCATTTAGTTGAACTAGATGTACAGAATCGACTCTTGAACCGATCACTGAAATGTTCAGAAGATAATTGAATTATATGGAATTAGGCATAATTATTTACGATGAATAATGCACTCTACCTTATTGCATAAGGAAGGAAATTATTTTAACTGAATTACACTGTGGTATATATTTAAAAAATATACAGTAACTGAGATAGAATAGTAGATTTATGACTCGCCAGTAGTTGTTAAATAGGTAGGCCGACAGTCAACGAGATTGAGTGAACACAATCTAGTCAATTTTACAGTAATCTACTTGTTGCTATGAAACTTATTTAAGCAGTTGTAATCTCAAAGCGAACATTATTATTCAGTAACGGATCCATTGAAACTATTACTACAGGAAAGTGAGTGATACTGATAAGCTGCTTGACAGGTGGTGTCAAGCATGCAACCGGATACTGAAAACTGAGCAATAAAGCCATTAGATCACTGGATCCATCAGTTCCCTTTGCAAAGAAATCGATATGAGTCTGGGTGCTACAAACAAACCCCCAGTTCTTATGACAAAACCAAAAGATAAAAATAGTACAAAAGTAAAGTCTTATGTTATTTATGCTAGTTACATCCATTTGTGTATATCAATCAAGTAGTTGTTCTCTAATAGTGAGGATCGAAGCACTCAGCAATATCAATCCTCACAAACTGATGTTGACTAAGGCATTAAAACTCATCGAGCATTGAATATTAAATCTACTGTAGTCTAAGACTGCTTCAGTGAACTGGAAATAAATTTAAAAAAGAATCGAACACTCAAGTTTATACAGGCCAACATAACTACACTGTAAGATTAAAGATGACACATTTTCCAATCGAACATGACAGTTGCAATTTAAATTTGATCTTTCACTGTAAATACGCCATGGAGTGAAAATTTACAGTGAATAAAAGAGGATATTCAATATGATTCAGGTGGTCTAACAAAAGTAATATTTTAAAATGGATTTATATAAAATTAGTTTATCGCAGATATGTTTAATCAATGCTTGGTAGACCTTTGACAAGATATTCCGAATTCCTTTAATCAGTCAGACCTGCAACTCTCTGGAATATGTTATTTGGATCGGACACGGGCCTTTCTTCTGTCCCACTAAATGTAACTGCTTTGACGGATAAATGTGAACCTGTAGATACAATTGGCGGTAACATGAAAGGGATACCAATTAATATGTGGTTAGATTAAGGGACATATTGTTTTGCACAAGACAATCCGTTTAGCCGTAAGATGTTTTTGTCAATCCAGTTTTTAGTCTTATGTAGCATCGTCACCTTTGAATTTAGGTTCAATAAAAACAGGATTTTGTTTGCTGTAGTGGCTTTGAGTTTTTTTATTTTCACATTTTTCGTTTTCTTCAATAAATCTCTATGGGTATCCGTTGTTTCTTAAGCACTCTTAAACATTCATTAGTTCCTCTTCTAAGTTATCGGAGACATAATCCATTCTGTTTTGTTGAAGTCTTTTAGCCTGTGCGTTTTTGTAATTGAATGGATAAAATCTATTTAGATTCAGGTAAATTCTGTTCCATGTATCTCTTCTATAAACTGAACGTTGGGATGTGATATCCTTCCGCCGTTTTATTGCGATATCAAGAAAGTAGAACTCGTTTTCATTTTCATGTTCCATAGTAAACTAGATATCCATATGAATTTCGTTGAAAAGTTTCAGAAGATTTTTTGCATGTTGCTGATGATTACATACAATGATAGTGTTGTCACCTTATTTCGAATAACACATTATTTCATGGATGAATTTTTTAATTACAGTGTCAGAATACTTTCATGATTTATTTATTTGAAATCTTATTAACTTTGTTGGGTTTGCAATACACATATTCACTTTTAATCACTTTCGTATTTATAAGTTCGCCAATTCCTAAGAGGATTTTGATTGATTATTATAGGTCGCAAGAAGCTGATGAGAACCTAGAGGAATAAAATGAATTTATATTAATCTGTATTAATCTTTGGTTTTTTATTCTTGAACATATTTATACGCTCTATCTTTTGAGCAGCAGTTTTTGTATGAGATAGTGAAACTGTACGGTTTCTTGAACTAAAACAATTGGCATGAGCTTCATACTTGTTACTCAGTGGTAAAAGTTTGAGCGAGTTTAGTCACTAGCTCATTTAGATCATTTAAAAATTTAAGTTGCACGGGTTTTTTCTGTAACTTTCCCAAGAGCACTTAATTTGAGTTAACACAACTTTATCACAATGCATCATTGAATAATTCAAAAAATGCGATTTTTGAGATATGCGTAAAGCAATATCAGTCTTACTTAAACTCACATATTCCTGGTTGTGATGAAGTTAAATTTTCATAAATTGAACATTGTGTTAAAATATTTGCTAAATACTCTTCGATACGATTTCTGTAAATAAAACAAAATAAAATCGATTTGTTTGAGAATTACATAAACTAAATAAGTCCAATTCAAAAAATCTCAAACTCAATGGACTTTGAGTAAAGTATTATATCGATTGGAAGATATAGATTGAAAGGTGAGAGACAATCAATAGTACAGTATATCAGTAATGGCGTGTTCTCCATAGTTCACGTGGCAAATAAATCTATTCGGCTGTCAACTTCCTAAGAAAAATAAACTTATTTGAATTTCTGGTTTATGTTTATACCAGACAGTTAATCAGGATACATTTCAGTGATAATGGTTGTATGAAATCAAAATGGAGCTTCATAATCAAGTTGGTACTTATTGTGACTGACCAATAAGGCCTGGTTAAAGTAACAAACTAATACATGAAGAGTCGAAAATAAATTTAAACTTGAGCCAACTATCCTAAATTATATTTACATTGAAACTTTGGTTAAAAGAATTTAAAAATCGTTGAGGACTAAGAAATATGACGACGATTAATTTAAAATGACTAACTGCTACCAAGTAGTTATTTAACTGTGACACAACAACGGTTTATTCATCTGCAGTAAACGTATATTTGATTCCTTAAAGTTTGATGGAAAAATCATTACTGAAATGTAATGATTAGTTCTTTAAAGGTGACGAGTTAATGAAATTGATTTACAATTAACCTATTAATTAATACTTCTATTAATATTTCCCCAAAAAACTCTTACCTGCAAAGAACTAGTTTATATGCAACAAGGGGAATTTCTTCGAAAATAATCCAATGCGACACTTCATTTGTCTCTTTAAGTTCATTAAGTGCGGATTGACTCAATGTGGCCGTTTCATACTCATATTTAAGATAAACTGTTCTCTTGTCTTGACATTTACCCTGTAAAAAATGGGAAATTTGACTCACCATAATACAAAGTTCAGAATAAATATAAAAAACTACTTGAATCGCATTGTCAATATCTAATAGTAGGAGTGCTAAACAGACTAGATCATACATATCATACAGGGATGAGTAATTTGCTGGTTCCTTTGCGAGCTGGCAAAATAGCCGAAGTTGTCACGATAAATAATATTACCTTCTTGGGCAGAAGGTAATGAATGGAAGCTTAACGTATATCGTTTCTTAGACCGTTATCTTCGTTTAGATTATGAGCTCTAAACTGAAACTTTCATCTGAAAAATATACTGACAACTAGCCTCGAAGTTTGAGTTATAAGAGGAATTAAGTTAATATGTAACAGTGAATGAGTCACTGACTAATAAAATGACGCAACCCGATGAAATCTTTGACGCTTGCGTTAGAGCCTTTAGGGAGATCCCATTTACATTTTCTAGGTATTAAGTAGGTGAAAATTTGTCATTCACATCCTAGTGCACAGAAATAGTAGTAATTAATTTTTTCGACCATTTCTTATTATTCACTTCCTTAACGTTATATCTACAAAAAAGGATGTCAGTTTGGAAAAAGCTAAAAATGATATGGCAAGAACATAAATGAAATGTATCTACACAAGTTGTTCTTCTCGAAGGTTCATATAAACGGCTAAACATCGATTGGAACACTACATATACACATCTCCATTGTGAAATAAATATGAATTATAGATGAAAACTTTTTTGATTTGTTTGGTGATTTGACGGGTGACAAAATTATGCAACCTTACGGGCAATTGAATGTGAAACACCTCTCTGCAGAGAAATTAAACTTTCGATGCTGGTACAATTGCCAGACAGCTTAATATGTTTCAAACAATCGCATACACACTTAAGAGAAATCACCAAAGTTAAACAAAATGATGGACTTTTTCCAGTTATAATGCCTATATATCTAAAAATAATGTTGAAATACATGACATTCAGCCGTGTTAATTTATTAACTCATGATAATACTTGGTAAATTCTAAAGAATACTAACGTCTATACTTTGGGTGTTTTTTACCACTTTCCAGACTGACTGTTCCATTTCAGACGATTCTTTAAGCACTTTGTTTAGACGTTTGAGTGCCTGTGACCATTTTCCCCAATTATCGGCATATTTACAAAGAAGTAAGTAAAATGGATCATCAGGTATATTGAATCCACTTGAATCGGACACAGCCAGCAGTTGAAAATCGGATCCCTAAAATTTAATACAATTTGAAGAACACTATACTTTCAAAAATTTTTGTTCCGTTTCATCTATTAGGTCAAGAGAACGGTTCAAGTACAGGTTTTTTAAGTGTTCCGAACTCAGTGCAGGAGGGAAATTGTCATATACGAAGTCTCTCTCTTCAAGTGATTTTGAAAGCAGTTCTGGTGCAGATGCTTCAATTTCGTTTGGCCTAACAACTTCCACGAGTTGGTCGGCTTTGAGATCAGCTGATTGATTTCCTGCAGGATCGTTTTTAGTAAAGTGATCATCCAATGAAGGATAAAGAGAAATAGAATCTTTTGCAGATGAATATTCCTCAGAATTAGAAGTTGATTGGACAATATTAACCCCATTTTCGGATGATCTGATTTCAGAAACTGTTGGCTCAGGACTAGCAGGCACCTCATTATCAACTAGTAGAGGAGTGTCAGGAACTTCAATAGACTCAAGTCGAGCAATAATTTCTTCAGTCTAAAGGTAACATGCAAAGTCAAATCAAACCTTCAGCTTGGGCTTCCTAACTCTGACAGCTTCCATCTAGTCCATTAAGTAGCGCATGTATTAAGCAACGCGCGATTTGCAATACCCAATATCCAATATCTAAGATCGAATATCTTTTTCACGATCTAGTATAAACCAGTTGATTTCTTTGCCCTCGATTCCTGTTCTTTCGGTATCGTTCCAGGTTTTCGGTAGTATCATCATCAATTTCAGCATAGAAAGGTTAGAAGGTTTCGTGGCCTGTGTTAGTCCTAGCAATTTCAATCTATCAGTTGATTCATTCTTCTTTAATACGTCGGCAAATCTAGCTCTATTTTTTTTGTCGAGGCAAAAGTCCCTGGATAAAAGTGACTTTCTGTTGGTTTCTGAACTATTTTACACTATCCTTTCTGTTTTGGAAGGCGAAAAAATGAAGGCATGTTGGGTACAAATTTATCAGTAGGAGTTTGGAAAATGTTGTTAGCCTGCATTGAAAGGAAAATCCTGTAACCGTTCTATATTCACACAGAGGTTTTGAAATTTTTGGAACCAACTTGGTCGAGGTCGTTTATACCTTTTCTAATAGGCAGAAGTTGTCTGCTTGTAAGCGATACTGAAGCTTTGGTCAGTCAAGAATTATATATAAGTCAGAACTGTCCTTTCGTCGACATGACTGAAGGCTCTACGTATTGACCATGGGGTTATAAATGTTTTGACAGCTACCACCTGGCAGTGTACTGTAGTTTTCAAGCTTTGGTTAATGATTATTCCTACATTATCGTTTCTGGGTAACAGGCAGATGAGTGTTATTCCCCATGTATGTATCTGTTCCTTGGATAACAGTGCACATCATGATGTAGTTGCATGTGTTTATTGTCACATATCAAATCCTGGGCCTTTGAAATCACTCATATAGGCCACTTGAGAGCTGTAAACTATCACCTTAGTTTTTTTATCGCTTTTCAAACCTCGATATCATCAGCATATAACTAAAACCACTGAAGATAAGGGGGTTAAGAAAATCATTTATAAACAGGAGGAGCAATACTAGCCCTAAAATCTGCACCACGCAGTCCCCCGTTTGGCGAGATTTCTCATTTAGATAACTTGAAGTTAACTCGTACTTCTCATCATTGACTGACCAGAGATTCTTCAACCCGGATGAGTAAATTGTCTCTAATCCCTATGTCACCTAATTTAAATATAAGTTAACTTTGTCAGATTGTCGAAATCCTTTTTGAAGTAACTGAAGATTACGCCGACAGATAGCTTTTAACATTAAAGGATGTACTAATAGGCTTGTACTTTTCTAAAACAGTTTTTGTTTCGTGCCAGTTTTGAGGACAAGACTTATAATGGATTCCTTACAGTCTCTTATAAATCTCCTTTGGGTTGCAGATAGATTAAAGCGTATGTCGATATGACTTCCGAAGAATTCGCTATTTTCTAGTAGTTACCTGAGTATGGTCTAGTTGAGCACGCAGCAGATCAGGAGACCATTTCACTGCCTTCTTGTTGTAATGAAAGTGGCTTCGACATCGTTCTCTGTGGAAACCTCACTATCTGGAACTTCATAGTCCTGAGGTTCTTTTCGCCAGCAAGTAACAGTATTATCAGTTTTTCTGACTCTCGTTTTCTATTATTTTCAACGGGTGACATGTCTTTACAGAAAAATCTCTTGGTCCTCTTCATTTATATAGTATATTTATAGTATTAAATTCATTTCACTTGGAAGTTTAAATACTTCCTTTAGCAACCCAGATTAGTTTTCTTGCTAGTCCGTTAAATTCTCTAGCTTCTTGAGTGTCTTAAGGCATCAGTGTTTTAAAAAGGCATCGAAGGTTTCTGTCTCACGACTTTCGCTTTCCTTCACAGAGTGAGGGAAGACTGACCTGCCACTGTAATCCGTCTTTAGTTTCAGAAAAGCTGTTGTGGAATACTTGGTGGTTTCAGTACTTGTATATTTAACACCGTTTGATTCAAAGAAAAATTCATCCCGCACTTTTCGTAGCTATGTTGGGCTCCACCTGTAATAGCACTTTCTTCACCTGCACACTGTTTACTATCCTTAGTCGGGTCACCAGTGTAACTACTATCAAATTTCTTACTGGATAACTCTAGGAGACCTGTAGCTTCTCGGATCAGTACTGTCTTACGTGGACGAACATAAAAACAAAGTTAATGGTTTCAAACGCCTTTTGAAGCAGTTTCATTGTCCGAATTCATGGAGGGAAATATCAACAAAACCAACATGATTCTAACTAATGTGATTACCAACCGACTAGAAAAAAAAGCACGAAACGCAGCATGTTTTTGTTACATCATTTTCCTGCTTTTGAACAGTAGTGAGCTAACGTGCAATCGAATACATTCATTACCATTACATAAACCGATTTCCATTTTCGATAGGTTTAAAATCTTTTACTCTAGCTAGTGTTCACTGAATAACTCTTTTGAACTCGCTTTTTTTGTTTCGGTACGGATCCAGGTGTTCGATATTATCCGATGAATGCTAATCAATAACTCAGATGCACTAATTCCTACCGTTTTGGTAGTTTTTACCAAATTTTATATATTGTAATTTGATTGAGTTCGTATTTCTCAGTGCACCAAGTTTCTGGATACTAGCAGCAATCATGTTATAAGGTAGGAGGTCGGTTGAGTGCACTGTAAGGAATAATACAGTGAAAATTTTAATTCTTCAGGAAGTTGATTGTTTCAAGAATTAATTAAATGTTTATATAAGTTAATTTATTGGCAGTGCAAAGAGTAGGGGGATCACGGTGAAAAATGAGATGATTATCAGTGTGACAGAAATACTTTACTGGTTAGTGAAGTTATTTATGTTATTTATGCCATCATCAGATCACAATTTATTCACACTTAACTTGGAGTTATAAATCTCAAGGGTCGCAGTGAATAGTTATAAGATTCATTCTGAAGCTTTATTCAACATTTACTAGTCCGTCTCTGAGCTTTATGAAAGAGATTTACATATCTTCGGAAGAGAAAAAGAGAAAAAGCGTTGTTGACTTCAAGGTTTGTGGTGCATATGTTTTGAACAGTGTCAGGGACAATTCTGAGAAAAATGAGCAAGTGTGCTTTTACAAAGGGTGGGGGAATTGCGTTAGCCTCGCCTTTATCCCCAAGCTTGAGCTAATGTCTGAGGACATCAAGAAAATCCAAATTTAGACATCGCTTTTGTCACTAACACCTTTGAAACCAAGAATGTTTGAAGGTACATGAGACTAGAAGCCAGGAATATTGAGGACTGAATATGTATTTCAGTGATGATTGTGATGTCAAGTAATGTGTGAACTAAGCTCGTAAGCTGCGAGAGGAGATGCGCTACATGTAGTACCTAATGGTGATCTGTTGCAGATGAGTGACAGAGATCCTTCAGATTGGTGTGTACATTAAAACTAATTAGGTTAGCATCAATTTCAAAGACTTATTCTGGGGATATTTTACCTCTACTGGCAACTCCATCCTGGCGGCTAGTGATGACCCGATGATGTGATTATCCGGAAATTTAAATCAAACGTACTTGATGTTGGTAAACATTCTCCTGATAGCTCGCGTCACTCACCAGCGTCCAGTCGTCTTCTCCTACATTAAGGACCTGTGAAGTAAACTATTATACGTAAAAAACATACAATTAAATAGTGAGGTTTTCGAGTTCCCTCTTTTCCCTTCGTCTTTCTCCGGAGTCAAGCAGAAAAGCTGAGAATTTAAGTGCATTTCATAATACGGTCGTGACTGTGTAAGCAAACAGAATGTGCGAAAATGAATATTGTTATACGTGCGTATTTATATCATGCGACAGCGATAAAAGTAACACACAACACCACATAGATTTAAAAAAGTCAGACACATACATAAGTATGTTAGAATACTTCAACCCATTTTACTTGCGTAAAATATAAATAGGCATTTTCATTCAGTCCGGATCTTCTGATGACTGTGACAAGCCTCTGATGAAACCATATTGTTGGTGTTGCATCATGCTGGCTGTGGTTCAGGTGAGGAGTGTTGTAGCGTACAGCTAATAGAACTTATTGATACCCAACTTCTGGTAGTTGTGATGTTGCACAGAAAGCAGTCGAAGCAGAAAAACATATAGTTCCCATATTTCATGGTGTCTTATGAGCTACTGACAGTCATATAAGTGGTAAAGACTAATTATGAGGTATTGTATAGTGTAAAGCAATTAGTACGGATGACGGAAAGAATCAGGTCAACAATATCTAGATGCTGGAGATGAGATTTTTCGTTCAGACTTTCAGTCAGGCAGTAATCACTAAAACTTCAGACCTCCGAATTCGTTATAAATTAATAATTACAGGTTTCATTGACATTCCTTAGACCGAAAGGCATATGTCATAATTCTTTGCCTCCAAAAGGAGTGATGACTACCAAATTTGGGATGCCATCCACTGTCCTACAAATATGGTTATGCGCTTTTATCTGGTCGATTTGAGACAGCTTTTCTTTTTCAAATTAGTTGTGGATCTGCGTCTAGAGGTAACGGCTGGGTGTGGATTTTTTACGAAATCTCTAACGGTCATCAGTTGAATGCAGATCATCGTTATTCATTTTAGACGTTAAGTTCAAGAGGGATGACCATGGGCTGTTCCACATTCCGATAATCCGTAAACCTGCCATGTGTCCAAGTTTGTTTTTGGCAAGCCTCAGCTTTTGAAGAAAATATAAGAAGTACCATAGTTTTCATGTGATGTTTGAAATTGATGTTGATCAAGGTAGAAAAAATCGTGTTCTGTGTATATTAGGGTAGTTATCTAGCTTCGGTGTGGAGGACGGACACGTAAAGCCTTTAAGTATAACCGGGAATAACAGGAAACCGGAAAAAGAGACTGCACAAATTTCTAATTTAGCATTGTTACCTATCGAGCTCAGTTTGCCTGAGTCCATGAGTAGGTTATGGTGTTGTAGCAGATCCATTGATAGTGATGCGTCTTTCAACACATATGTTAAGGTGAAAATATCCTTTGCCAGGGGTGGTGATCAGTTTTCCGCTTTTGCCTGAAAACTGAAGACAAGAGCTTGTAGAAGATCGTCAATATTTGCATGAAAGTTGTTTGCTCCTGCATTAGTGCTAACGAGATAGCGAACTATCTTCTTCATAAAATTGGTGAACAGCAAATGGCGATTTATACCGGTTACAGTCAACCTTACCGGGTAGAAAGATTTGAACAATAAAAGGAAGCTTAAACTGAAAGAGCCATCTAGAGAGTCCATCAGAAGTTTGTTGATCATTGACTTTCTGCCTAGACAGCAGCTTTGTAGTTCTGAAAAATATCGCAAATCAACAGCTGATCTAGGCTTTGCGAGTCGATTTGGTCTCCATGATTAATAACAGCCTTTGCCAAAGTATTCGAATTTATCACTAGTAAATATGCCAGGTGTAACGTTCATGCTCTATAATTGAGGTATTGACTTTAAACCCTTCCATCGATGTTATAACTTCGATTGACGAGTCTCCTTGACTCAACTGTTAGCCACCATCCCTCTCTTCTGATAGTACCTGTAACATATTATCAATATCGAGTCAATCCACATAGAATGTACATATGCCAAACATACTCATCAATTGCAGTTCTAATTATCAATGAAAGGATTCGTAAAACCGATAAAAATAAATAATAGCATTTTAACATTGGTCGCTTGGTATCAACTATGAAGTATTCAAACAAGTAACTTCAAGTAGCTTTCTGAGAATAGAATATCTGTAGCATGGCAAAGTATGTCATTATTAAGATAGATTCAAAAACTGCACTAATTAGGTATATTTATGTGACATTTTCATTACGCAATGACACGTTTATGAATTGAGGAAATCTCATGTACTCAATTTCATACAGCTCGCTATCGTATAAAGTGACAAATTAACTTCACTTGATTTTTTTGATTTTGTTAGTGATGATTTAGTTGACTTGTCTAAATGTGACAGCTAGGGAAAATACTATTAAACTCAAATCAATGACCAAACTGAATTCAGAGAAATAAATGATCATAATAAAGTTTATACACTTGTATGCATTTCAATCTAGTCAATAAATTTGATTTATATGTCCTTAAGTTAGTTTTCATTATGAAATTTGATATTGTACAAAAACGTATCAGAGTAACATACCTAAAAACAGACAAACTTGTATGAAGTGGAGAGTGTTTATTGATTAGACTTTGAATTTTAGTCTGCGTAAATAACGTATTATATGTCATTATATCTCTTCAATAGAACTAGTGGAAGAGAGCAATCAGTAAGAACAAACGTCTCTACTCACTTTGTTCCTTGGTCTACATCTTTTTCTGGCTCTACGGTTACAAGTTAGAGTTTCCCGCGTGATGCAGTTGAGAGATTCTCGGAAGGAGTATTCAGTCCACCTCCAAGGCTTATTCCGAATTTCTTTCTCAGCTGATATCGAGTTTGTTCTCTGAAGCAGTAGGTTTTTGCTGATAGTGTCTGGACAACTGATATACAGCATTTTGGGGAGACAGTTGTGAATAAACACCATTATCTTTTGGATGACGTATTTTGTAATGACGTGAGTCACATGCCCGTCACAGAGAAGATAAAATAATTCATGCAAATGGATATATATGCTGGTGACTTCGTGGTATCAAAAGAATATCAAAATCGTGTCAGAAAAACGGGATGCAATTACAGAGGCAGTGGAGCCAAAATGGCAGCAACACAAATGGAAAGTTTTGTGCGTACAGATGGTATTAAACAAAGAGGTTAAGTAAAACAATCACCGGTACATTTGGTTATAATCGTGAATATTTCTACTAAACCCACCACGTCCTCTTTATAAAAGTGGACTAACTACACACTCGTAGTTCTTCAAGTTTCCTCCCCACACAACAGAACTGATCCGAGGTTCCATTTTAAAATTTTAGGTTGTAAGTTATTCTGAGTTCTGAAACACTATTCGTGCTTGATAATACGTGCCCTCCTCTATGCAATAGACAAATCTGGTTTATCGGTGATGCACTTATTGTTTTTCCGAAATCCTGCTAAAGAGAGCATGAAACATATATAGAGTTATTGGTGCGTCTGCCTTCAACGCCTCAGCTGGTAGTTTGTCTTATCCTTCTTCTCTGCCACTCTTGAGTTTTCTAAATGGCTGTTGTGAACCTTAAATGATTCAACACAATACGAATTGTCCCAGTCCAAGTACAACTTTAACAAGACACAAGGAACAATTTGATTTAAATACTATTTACAGTATTGATTTTGACAATAAATGAATTTACTATTACCCACAACCATGCTGATCAATTTTATTGTTAGCGGGTTAACGTTGACTCGGACGTCTATAGGTATTGATTCAGCAATGAGTGTATTCAGTTAAGTTGGTATATTTAGGAGTTCTTCAAAGTAATCTGCTCGCTTGCTTCGCTGTTCGTCAATATCAGTGATATTATTGCTCAACTCATGCTTGCCTGGTTGTTCTGGTTTACCAGATTTTCAGAGAGCTTCTTCGTAGTATCATATATCTGTCTCATACTTCAATCATATGTAGCCTTTTCTGCTATCATTGCTAGACCTCCCACATATTTACATTTATCAACTTCAGTGCCGCTCTTAACTTTTGTGTTTGCTTATATGTATTCAGCACATGTCTTGGCTTTCACGGCCTTTGTTCAGCTGCCATCGATTACTGTCTTCCCGCCATAAATGTTGTTCAGAATGTCGACAGTGGTCCATTGCTTGTGATGGTGTTTCTTGTGGCCCAGAACATTATGACTTACTGAAGTTATTGTTACCTAGGTACATTTTCAGTTGTTCTCCATTGTGGTTTCCTATCCATTGAGCAAAGTGTAGAGAGCTTAAAACCTATTGCTGAGGGATATCTTGAATTCGTTGAGTTTGTCAGTATCCGGAAGAAAGGCCGTATTAAACGTTGATTGTCATTGTCATCGTTGTTAGGCGCAGAGCGCTGGCTGACCTGTATTAAAATCCCCTGTCTCGTTGTTTTGAACAAGGCTTTGATGATCCTGAGTCCTCGAAATACCCAACATTTCAGTGCTTTTAGTGCTTCTTTGGACAGCAGCAGTGTCAGTCTTTTTATGTGAGGCGTTTTTCCTCTCCATGGCCGGAGTATAACAGCATCCATCCTGAAGTTAGTCTGTTCTGTTCAACTCGTGTCCAATGCGTCCTACTTATTCCAAGTACCATCAGATAGTATCTTTTCATTTCCGAAGCTACTTGAATAACTCTCCCGGTCTCCTACAATGTGCAAACATTCCATGTAATGATGTTAGTTGTTGCTCATCACAAGGCGTGATAACTCTTCTGAATAAAGACCATCTAACTCCCAGGTCAAAGTTTAAATGTTTCAAATTATTTTTTCTAGTTAGTGTCGTTTAGTAAGTTTTAAATGTAAGGGATAAAGTTGCTAACACTATGCTCATCCTTCTTCCCTTATCCGGTCTCTAGACTGGCAGTTACCCGCAAATCTCTTCAGGGTGATTTTGTGCGGTAAAAATCATTGAATTGATTAGTACTTGGAAAATGGACTACATATCAAGTTTCATTCTTATGAGATCTCCGAGACAGTTTATATTTAAGTAAAATGATTTAAACTGCTCTTCGTGATACACTATCAACATATGAAGTAAGATAACTTGATACAAGTGTAGTTATATTTTAAAGTGGAGTGTCGCGAACGTACTGTTAATTCTTAGAGTGACTGCATCTAACATTTTCATTAGGTAACTATGATAATTAGAAGTATGTGAATCTAGAACTACGAGATAAGAACGAACGAATGTACTGTATTTAGAATTCGAAATCAAGCATTCAACAACAACAAGAAGTCACTAGTTAATTCAAACACCACATCCACCACAGCTTAAATTGGAATCCAAGTGTCTGTTATCAATGTACGTCCTTTTCCCGAATTCATCCTGTGTCTGTCCGACGGTGAATCGGATAAAGGCTCTGTATTACTGTGATGCTTAAAAGTATATGAATGAAGAATTAAAGAGCTGCACAAACGAATGTATTGTATTTAGAATTCGAAATCAAGCATTTCACAACAACAAGAAGTTACTAGTTCATTCAAACACCACATCCGCCACAGCTTAAATTGGAATGCATATGTCTGTAATCATTTGTACGTCTTCTTCCCAAATTCATCCTGTGTCTGTCCGACAGTGTATTGGATAAAGGCTCTGTATTATATAGAATGCTCTCATTAGTATTAGAATTAACAACCGAAATTGGAACAGACTCACCTGGTTCCTGGAATTGTATTTGATCAACATGTCGATTGTGTGTACTTAAGTCATTGATATCTAGAAGTCTCACCATAGATTCATCGACATTCTTCAGAACAATCCCCGTGGATGGTCGAAGATCATTGCCACGATATGTAACTTCTGCAGACCCCAAACATCTCATATTCGACCGAAGAATTCTTCCTTTTAATAGCTTTGATGGAGTGTCTTACGTTACCGAATGTCTGGCATTTATATATTGCAGTAGAAAGGTATCTACTCCCCTCTCCAGCTCATTAAATGTTGAGGCGGCAATAGAATCAATCCACTTCGAATGCTGATTTTTCAGCTTATGACACTTTACACAGTTGTTTGCTGTACGACAAATATCTGCATTTATCTCTGGCCACCAACACGTGAGCCTCGCCAAGGACTTCATTTTTTCAACACCTAAATGTCCACTATGAAGATCTTCCAGAGTAGCTTTACGCAATGAAGGAGGAATAACAACCCGATCATTTAAACACAAAATACCATCGGGAGTAATGGATAGCTCATCGCGCTTTGAAAAATAGATAGGGAATCTACGTTTCAGATTAGCATTCCAACCATTCCGTATAGCATTAATTATACATCCAAAGTTTCTACGAGTTTCTCGTATGAGATCTGGACGTTTCACTGGTAAAGGTTGCACCAACAAACAGTCTGAAGTATTAACAGGTTTATCTTGTAATGACTGTCGAGAAATGCAGTCAACATGTTGAATTCGTTTGGCACTCCTGTGCTGAACCGTTTTCATAGCTCCACTGCACTTAGCACACGTGGCTATCAAATCTTTAAGCAAAGCATCAGAATTTTCTTTAGAAACTAGGAAAGACAACTCCACTTTAAGTCTTTTCAAATTCTTTAAACCCAGTATTAACATTCTTGTTTCGCTAACTAAGAATTCACAAGGTATGTATGAGGAATTATCATCTCTTATTAGCAATTCACAACATCCTCGTATAGGCAGTCTGTGTCCAGTAATCCCCAATATTGATACATCAGTGGGTCGTATCACAACGTTCGGATCTAACGATTTCAAGTTCTTGAATGAAATAATGGACTCTATACTGCCTGTGTCCACAATAAAGTCATGAAATGAACCAAGCGATGTATATAGTCGCTTTTGAATATGAGCATTACCTTTCGAAATGGTAGACAAAGATAAATGATCATTAGGATCAGCTGAATTATTGGAATCTAAATTACAAGATTTAGTACTACTTGAGGCAAAATGAACAGTAGCTTTGCATACTGCTTGAATGTGTCCTATCTTACCACATCTAAAACATTTAGCATTACGAAATGTACAAGAATGACGAGAATGAAGTTTTCCACATGATAAACATTTGCCAAACTTGGTCTCACCTTTGTGATTTCCTTTGTAATTCTTTATTGAAACACCGTTCATATTTACACGAGAATCGGAACCTCTGTTAAACGAACACAATTTTGATTGACCCTGAGATTGTTTTTCATCATGACAACTAATCAAAGTATTGGAAATCTTCATCGACTGAATATCAAGTTCATTCAACGCCTCGTAGTTAATGCACGCAGTTCTAACATCTTGAAAGGAACAGTTTGACATTCTTAACAGCTCTCTTTCCAAACTAGGTATGTTAATTCCTGCAATTAATCGGTCTCTCAGCTGCACATGAAGTTGATCACCGAAATTACATTTGACAGCTTGTTTCTGCAATTCAAGAATGAATTCCTTAACATTTTGGTCATTTTGACGAATCATCTTATGAAATTTCGCTCTTTCACGGCATTCAAAACCAGGGCACTTTACATGATTCAATAATAACTCCTTTAGCATTGCATAGGGAAGTGAGATAGGTTTTTCTGGATATGCCAAAGTTTTTAATAAGCTGTACGCTTCTTTTCCGATGAATGTTAGGAAATGAGCCACAATTTTATCATCTTTAACATCTTTCCTGGTCATACTCCAGATTTCAAACATTTCCAAATAATCTTCAAAAGCTTCAGAAG